>NKCI01000099.1:0-149322 GCA_003946985.1 Fusarium duplospermum | reverse complement strand
ATTTAAAAAAATCCTAATTATTTAATTTATTTAAGAGATATATATTTTTTATATTTATACTTAAAGATATCTTATTATAATTTAGAGATTAATATTAAGGTTTATTTTATTAATTTAATACTTATATTAATAATTATAATTACCTTAAAGAAAAATATAGCTCTAAGACTTTTAATTATTAAACTAATTATAGCCTTAATTACTTAATTAATTTATTTTCCCTTTATAGTATTATTTAATTTTTCTCTTTTTATTTAATACTTTATATTATTCCCTTTTAAGCTTAGCCTTAGTTATATAACCTCTTTTTTCCCTTTTAAGCCTTATAACCTATATCCGAGGTGCATATGCATAGTAGCTCCGGTTTAACACCTCTTTCAGTTTACCAAACAACTAAGATTGAGGTGCGGCAGAGCGGGCCGCCTGGCGGCTGTTTCCCACGAGGGGTATAACTGCGGGTGCCTCGATGAATAAGAAAACTTGTCTAGTTTGAGAAGGTCACGTTGTCTTGTGTGCTCTCCATCACGAAAGTAACTTTATTCTATGTGGTTCCTCCTGTAGGTAGTTGGCATTAAAAGCGTCGCTTCACGTGAGGCATCCCCCGCATGCAGGTCGCCTATTTTGGGCTTCAAGCTGCCACCTACCCATGACCTATGGGAGGGGCAACATCACCCAATCATGCATGGCCTGTAGGTTCTCCTACGCTGACCACCATACGAGAATCGCTACTCATGCGCGTTGTCGCCATGCCAGTGGTCTTCGTTCAAGAAATCACCAAGGAGTTTGAGAGTTTGGGCATCGGCGGCAACAAGGACGAAGCGCAGCCCAGTGAAGGATATCCTGGTTGATTGCTTTTCGTTGCTCTTGTAACATACATTCCGTCCAGGCCGCGACGGAGACTTTCCTCTTGTCCAGTACCAGGCCGCACCTCGGCCGGTTTACCAGCCGCCCCGAGATTACAGTACCACCACCCTGCAGCTGTGTGTGGTTCTGAGTTCTGACGAGCAAAAGAGGGGACAACTGCCGGGGTTCGTTCACTTCTCATTGTCAACCCTGGCTTGGTCAGCCAATCAGCAGCGCTGAACCTCACTCCTGGTTGGTTCATGGCAATGTTGGTTGTCTGCTGCGCCGTGGCTCGTCCTCATTCGTCGCTTGCAGGCTAAGCGAAGGGGTTGCTGTGGCTCCACATCCTCACCGCAACAACGTATTTAATTCTCTCTTCCGCAATGTGCCCCATACAGTTCAGCCTGAAAACTTGAACTATTTGCTGGTTCGAGTCTGAACTGCCCTAGGCTACTTAGTGGTCTACAGCCGCACCGACGACAGTGAGAATTCTGCATCACGTGGCAGAGCACAGGCATAGGCTGCCATGTCTAGCCCGAAAAGCCAGAAGAGTCCCAAGGCCCGGTCGTCAACCGGGTCACCTCAACCGGCGGAGGGTAATGAGCAGTCACTAGAAGCAGGTAGCACGCAGATTCCGTTTGTATGTGGTTAGTTCCCGTGCCGTTTCCAGCCTTGGACCTTTCTCTTTTTCTCTGCCTTCTCCGCAGGGAAAGTTGCCTGGTATGGGCGGATTGCGTGAGTGGACTCCGTGTTGACAAATAATATCGTCTAGAACGAGGATGGGGACGAGAACGAGGACGATGACGAAGGTGTTTCTATTGGGGATAACGAGACGTAAGTGGAGGTAGACTTGACGACCTGTTTACAAGTTCGCGCCCAAACCCGGGAGTATTTTCTCACCGTTTACAGCTTCATCTCCTCCACCGCCTCTCTCTCAGAGAGCATTCTCGACTATCGCAACATCCACGGTCGGACATTCCAGGCGTCCAAGACAACCGAATACTGGGGGCCCAATGACGACAAGCAGAATGAGGGCCTGGATATCGCGCACCACTTCGTAACGATGCTCAAGGGCGACAAACTGTTCGAGGCACCCATTCGCGCAAATCCGTCCAAGATTCTGGACGTGGGTACGGGCACGGGCATCTGGGCCATAGATATGGCTGATGCCTACCCGTCGGCCGAGGTCATTGGCACCGACATCAGCCCCATCCAGCCTGCTTGGGTGCCACCGAATTGCAAGTTCCATATCGACGACGCGCAGCTTGAGTGGACCTATGCCCCGGAAACCTTCGATTTTGTACACATCCGCGGACTATACGGCAGCATCGGCGACTGGACTGAGCTGTACCGACAGGCATACAGGGTGCTACTGCCGGGCGGGTGGATCGAGAACTGCGAGTTCAATATCACGCTGTACAGCGACATCCCCGCGGTGAAAAACGACCCAGATCACATCTTCAAGCAGTGGGCCAAGGTGTTCTTCGAGGCGACGGACCGCATGGGCAAGACGGCGCGCATTGGCTTAGAGGGAACCATGCGTAAACATATGGAGGAGGCTGGCTTCGTGGACATTCACGAGAAAAATAACCAGGTACCCGTCGGCGGGTGGAGCAGCGACCCTACGCTAAAGCAGATCGGCCTATACAACCTTGCCTTCCTAGATGAGAGTTTAGAGGGCTTTGCGCTATTCATGCTGAAGGAGATCATGGCGTGGGAATATATTGAGATTCAGCTATTCGTAGCGAGGATGCGGGAAGCTATGCGGAATCCCAAGATCAGGCCATACTATATTGTGTAAGTAATGCTGCTTTCGTTTCTTGCTTCTTTTCGTTCTGGACTATGACTAACATGCAAGGCAGGCCCAACGTCTATGCCAGGAAACCGGACACGGCGTCCTAAGTGTCAAAGGACCGGTTACCAGATTCTCCGAAGGGAAGACAGAGGACACCATCCTCGACGGCATTACAGTGTAAACTGCTTTCATCTTATCAGATTCATGTTTCCTATTAAAGGGTCCCTATCAAAGGGTCTCATTTGACCTATAAAGGGCTAGTAATTCGTCCTAAAGTATGACATTGACCGAGTCGCCCGCCACGTATGCCGTGAGATGCTTGATAATTCCGTCCTGCAGATTCGAGATTGTCTGCGCCGAAAGTCAAGCCAGATGCGGGGATAGAATCAGATTCGGTATGTTCTCTTCTAACAGGGGAGAAACACCGTGTTGCGGCGGTTCACCGTCATATACGTCCACTGCAGCTCCCCCGATCCATCCATTGCGAAGAGCTTTAACGAGGTCCTTTTCATTGACGATGCCACCACGTGCCATGTTGATCAGGATAGCATTTCCTCTCATCATTCTTAGCTCATCTTCACTAATCATGTTTATCGTGTCGAGGTTCTTCGGTGCTACAATGACAAGGACCGTTGCCTCGCGAAGCACATGTTTGAATGCGACGCGGCCGTCTCGAAGGGGTTGACCCTTTCTTTCAGCCACCATCACTCACATTCCCAATGCTGTAGCTACCGATTCGATGCGCTTCCCCAGAGGGCCGTAGCCGAATATACCCAAGGTTTCTTGAGAGTAGCTAATGGGCAGCTAATGGGCAGCTCAGGGAAACAATGTTTCAGTGTTCGTCGCTCGTAGTATTCATCCGTCGTCGTCATGATACCGTGTAGCTCAACAACCCTCCTTCTCTCCGCAAAGTTCGGAAACGGCAGCAATGTTGGTGTGTGGTGTGTTGAGGGCTCTGATGCCTCGCCGCAAGAAGGCGTCTTTATCGATCCAATTGACACCTGTCGAGGTGACCAAGATGCACTTGAGACTGGGGCATTGATCCAGGTCTTGTACAGAGATTGGTGTCATGGTGGTGATGGCGATGGTGGCATCTCGTAATCTCTGATATTGTCGGGAGTTGTTGACGGATACCCCGTATAGCGATGCGGAAAGGGTAATTTTGGAATTGGGAAGTGGCATTCTTCTAAAGCAACAACATGATGCTGTGAGCCGGTCATAGTCTTCGAACCCGAATAGGAGGAATATCGCCGTAGGGGTCTGTTCGTGAAAGACTGTGACGCTGGTGTAGATGTGCGATTCGAAAGGCCGGCGTGATAACACAGGATGCGTGAGTCAAATTGAACGCGATATTGCACTCTTGAGGACAGTTTTCTCATCAGCAACATGATTTATTCAGCTATCTAGAGCGAGCGGCAAGAGCATATCTTTGAATGGTTTGTCTCAAATTGCTCCCATGCAGGGCCGAGCTCGGCGGGGAGCGGCAAAAAATGTCAAAGGCGCAAATGACAAGCTCACAATACAACACGGCTCATAGATCCACTGATCACATGAAGGGCGCGAGATGGATGCTTACAAACTCGAGAACCCTTTGGGCACCAGCTATGACTCCATGAAGTGTATCGGCTACTCAATAACCGAGGGGGAGCCCGCTCTAGGGCGTTTTTAACAAGTGGCTTGCTTGTGAACTCCTCGTGATCAGCAGATAAGCTCAGATTAGATTAACGGCATGTTGTACAAGATATAAGTAACGCATTGTCGATACTATCAGGAATAAAAACAGCTTGCAAAGTCACTAGCGATTCCAGCACTGCAGCAAGCATCACACCAACCTCGCCGCCCTCGTATCTCCAATAATGACAACAAAGATGGAAGCCGTCTCAATAACGGAGGCGCCCAACCCCTTCCCCCAATTCTCGCAAGCTATAAAACACAATGGTCTTGTCTTTTGCTCCGGCAATGTGGGACTCATCCCAGGCACTGATCTCAAGCTCGTCGAGGGCACTGTCAAGGATCGCGCGGTATGTCCACGACAGACGGCAGCAGCTATACAAAGACAGTGCTAACAGAATGAAAAGAGACAAACCTTGAAGAATCTTGAAGCAATTCTCACAGCAGCCGGAAGTAGTCTGCACAACGTTGTCAAGGTGAACATTTATATCACCGACATGCAGAATTTTGGCCTCATAAATGAGGCTTACGATGAGTTCTTTACGCGGAGTCCTAAGCCTGTATGTCTCATGTCTTTTCGTCAATGCTGCCAGTATTACATGGTTCTACAAGCACAGATCTAATGGTTTCATAGGCTCGCACTTGTGTTGCAGTGCACCAACTACCACTGGGCACTGATGTAGAGATCGAGTGCACAGCATTTCTGAGCGAATGACAATGATGAAAGCGTTGTCTCAAGAAACTTTTAGACCTTATCAATAGTCCTTAGTCAATACTTTCTCATAGCTTGCTAAGCGAATATTACACCAGTTTCGCAAAGCTAGTATAAGAGAGCTCATGTAGGGCCGAAGGTCTGGGAGGGGTCGCTTACTGCCAGCTTACAAAACATCAACCAATACTGAAAAAATGACATATGCCTGTGTAAACGGAATGTTCAATTAATTATCAAGACACCCATTCATGATTGAGACTCTCATATTACCCCGTGATGCCGTCGCGCGGAGATTATGTCCCCATGGGGATCAAGTCAACCCTTGTTATTCGAAAAGGGGAAAGATCAACAAATATTTTAACGAGGAATGACAACCACATCTATTTATATCTCGTGTAACCTAACCAGCCTATGGCGGAGCGTTTTGGCTTCGCTATGCCCGGCAGTTGACGTAATGGTAATGGCAACATGCATCGGGTGCGGCCCCGCCGGGCCGTCGCTTGTACGGTAGCAAGGGGAAACCGGAATAGCTTCCCTTTTGGGTAGCGGTGAGATCCCCCCAACTGAATCTGGATCTACTCATCATCGTGAATATCGACGACAGTCTTGGTCCACTTGCGAGCAGGGACACGACGTCGGAACAGAATGTCAATCTCACGGTAAGATCGACCCTTCATCTCAGGAACCCAGATGTAAGACATGACCAAGCAGACGAGGGCAGTACCAGCCCAGACATAACCGCACTTGCCGCCGAGGTTTCCGCTCTATGAAATGTTAGATATTATCATTAAATGCGAGCAAGGGTATCTTACCGTGGGGTTGAGCATGTAACTGGACAGGAAGATGCAAGGAATGTTGACGAGGTAGTAGCAACCACGTCCGACACCAGTGGTAAGAGGTCGGAGACGAATGGCAGATGTCTCTCCGATAATGACCCAAGAAGCGGGAGCAGGGCCGAGAGTGAAAAGGACAGAGACGATGAGACCCAGGGAAGCTTGTGCGAGGGAGGCCGAGGTTGACTGGCCGAAAGAGGCTGCGATACCGATAGCGACAAGGACCACCATGTTCATGGCTGAACCCCAGAGGTAAATGGTACGTCGGCCAAGGTAGGTTGTGAGGATCCAAGAAAGCATGACCATGACGGTCTGGAGGGCAGAGGTGATGAGACCCAAAGCGAAAGCAGTATCAGGCTTCATGCCAGCCTGTCGAAAGAAGTAGACGGCCTGGTTGGCAATCAGGTTACCAGTAAGGTTCTGGGCGGCATAGACACCGCACACGATGAGGGTACGGTAGCGGTCAGTGCCCTTCCAAAGTTCAAGCAGACTGGGCTCCTTCTCGGTCTTCTCGAGGTCGATGGTACGCCTCATCATGGCGACGGTCTCGCTCGATCGGTTAATCAGAGACTTGCGTCCTAGACGCTCCACAGCGTGAGCTGCCTCCTCGAGACGTCCCTTTCGAACCAGCCACCAAGGCGACTCGGGAGCGAGGTAGATGAGGATAGCAAGGGGAGTGGGGAACATCCATTGGAGAGCAATGGGGATGCTATTTCTCGTTAGCAGAGGAATTACACATGTTTGTAAAGAGTACGCACCGATAAGCGTTGGGGTGATCCACTTCGTTGTAGGCGTAGGTAACACCGCCAACAATGATAGCTCCAATAGCCCAGAACATCTGAAGCATCTGAGTAGCAGGAGCTCGCAGCTTCATGGGCACAATCTCGGAACAGTATGCGGGGGAGTTGGCAATGAAGATGCCCCATGGGAGACCCTCGAGAATCTGAGACACCAGCATGACGGGGAGCGAGTTGGCAAAGTAAAAGACAAAGATGAAGGCGTTCAGGGCCATGAGACCGGTGATGGTCGCCCATCGGTATCCGATTTTGCTGGTGAGGGGACCAGCGAGGAAGACACCGAGGAGAGCACCGATGGGGCCGATAGCCTGGAGAGCAGACTGCCACTCAGTCTCGATGACCCAGTCGCCTTTATTGTAGATACCGTAATCCTTGGCGAATCGAGGGAGGGCGATGAAACTACCGATGAGGAAGACGCAGTAAGACTCCATGATCTACACATGATGTTAGCTCAAGTCGTGGGTGGACATAAAGTATTGTGACTGACAATGGTGCAGGACATGATGAAAGCCCAAAGGGAAGCCATGGGGTAAGCTCGAACGGCCTCGAGCACACCCATGTTAGCCTCCGCATTCTCGGCCTCGATGGCATCCTGCTTCTGAGCCTCGGCAGCCTTGTCAACGGCAGCGTACGTCTTTTCTTCAACGTCGTAGGCATGCTCGACCTCTTGGCCGCCCTCGGCCTTTGCATCGACGGGGTTAGCCATGTTGGATTGGTGTCTTGCTGAATGAACAATGACAATGGCAATGGGGTCAAGATGAACGGGGTTACCAAGAGACAAAACTCATTGCAACAGTGCAGGTTACAGTCAACTTATAAGCCCTTCCCCATGATACCAGGCGGGTGAAGTGTCGGGGTAATGCATGGATGGCCCCGTCTCCGTCCTGTTAGTCGTGGAACTATTATCAAGCACCATGCCATTTAGGCATCTGGGGTTCGTCTCGCTTTTTCCTTTAGACGCGCCTATTACAGGCCAAGACCTTTCAAGAGGGTTCACAGCTTATACGCCCGCCTATCAGATGCTCGGGGTGATCCTGGCCACCCCGTGGGCACCCCGCATGGGAGCTACCCCGGAATAGCAGGTATGGACGGCGTCACTCCGGCCAATTCCCCGGCCCTCCATGCAAACGTTACATCCCAACCGGCGCCAATTGCCCCGGGGGCCCGTACGGTTCCTTGGCTTCTCCAATATCGCGTCGTTGGCTGTGCCGCAGTCGCTTTATTGATGCGCCGAAGGAGGGGAACCGTGCCCCCTGGTTCCTTTGGAGGAGAAAGGCAGCATCCGCACCACACAGGCTGATCTCGGGGTTAGCTTCAGAAAGAGGACTTGACCCCGCATTCCTTCGGGGAGCGTTCCATTGTGTTGGTTGTAGATCTTTCGTAGTATCTTGAGCCGGGGTTCAAAGTCTCGTGTCCTTCCTTCTGGTGCGTTGGACATTGCCGATCAAATCAGGCGCCTTGCTTTTGTGTGTGCAATCTCCGGGTGAGCGCAAACGTGGTGACGAGGATCCCAACGTCTGATCATCAAGGATCTGGCTTGTGAGTCAACGGTTTGGGGGTCTGTTCTTTGTGTTGCGGCGTCGAGATTAGATGGACATGTCGCTGGGCATTCGATGCTCGTCTTAGCCCTTGCAGGTCGTCTCGAAGGTCTCACTGACTCGCAAGAGTTTGACCTGCATATAGCCAAGCAAGAATGTTGCTGTATGCATTCTACGCGCATATGGCACGTGAAGACACGGGTATTCGGCACAAATCACCACCCTCTGATTGATGGATGCGATCGAGTCTTGGGGACGCTCGTTATTGGATCGATACTTGGTCAGAAGTGGGGAAGAGATCAAGAGAAGGCCTTTGTTGCGATGGAGAATTTGCTACGGCCGCTAAGAAGTATTGAGAATGGTGGCGCGGCAGACGTTAAGCATAGAGTAGCCCTTCGGCACTGGTACCGAGTTGTACAGAGATCACAATAGATATTGAACTCCACTAGGAATGACACAAACCGTTATTTCCCCAGATCCATCTCTTTCAGACGGTATTACATGCATGCACTTTAAGATCAATTAAGTCTAAAGAGTGCGTCGATCGTTGGAGCAAAACGGTTCAGTCTAGGGTAGCTCCAAAAACTGGGATTCCCTTACTACCAGGTTTGGAAATAAGGCCTTGCCCCGACATGGTTCCGCAAATGGAGATGGAATCACCCCACAATAGGGGCTTTGATCTTACCAATCCTTACCGTCATGCCAGATGGGAACGAGCCCAGGTCAGGCGGATACTTGAACCCGGGGAACGGCCCGTCTTCCATTTACTTTAATTCATCGTCTTCTCTCGTCGACATCCAGGGCGCAGCTATTAACCGTGGTTTAGCCATTACGGCCCGACGTTCCCCAATTTGGTCATGGTCTTGTGGATTTCGTGATCTCGCGTGAACGCTTGATCAGCGCCAAATGGAGGTGTAACCGATGTGTAACCGAGTATTTCCCGTTTAAAGTAAATAAATATAACATGATCTTGGAGTTTTCTGGCTCCTGAACTCTTCTGCTGCACCTTAGATCTTGTCAAAATGGCGACCGTGACGCAAACAGAGACCAGCAACGTCCCAGCGACGTTTGAGCTTCAGAGCCAACGCGAGAGCCCCAGGAACTCACTCAACGACCCTGAACCCGAACATGTGTCGGATAAACCCAGCAAAGCAGATCTGCTCAGGATCATGAGCGTTGCCTTCTCATTCTTTGTCGCCGGAGTCAATGATGGCAGTGTCGGAGCCCTTGTCCCTCATGTGATCCGAGATTACAAAATTACCACAGCGATTATGTCTGCAGTGTGAGTTGAACAATTGTATCTGTATGGACAAAACTGACCGTTGCAGCTACGGAGCCAACTTTATGGGTTGGTTTCTCGCCGCCTTTTCAAATACCCATCTATGCCAAATCCTTGATCTCGGTGCCATGCTTGCCCTTGGTGCTGGATTACAGATACTGGCTCATGCTCTGCGCTCCTGGCGACCACCCTTTCCCTTATTTACCATAACCTTCATGCTCGCGAGTCTCGGTCAAGCTTACCAGGATACACATGGAAATACCTTTGTTGCAGGCGTAAAAGGATCTCATCGATGGCTCGCATTCATCCACGCAATGTACATGGCTGGAAGTCTGATCGGACCATTCGTCGCAACTGGTGTTGCTTCAGCAGGAAGCGTATCGCGATGGTACCTCTTCTACACTTTCCCTCTCGGAATTGGCGTTCTCAACTTGGTCCTTGTTTCGTTCGCATTCTGGGACACGATGGGAATCAACAGAAAGCAGCCCGTCACGGAACGGACACTGGAAGCTGATGAAACACCTGCATCAAGAAATGAGGATGCAAATTTCCTCATGAAGGAAACTTTGAAGAACAAGAACGTCTGGCTGATCAGTCTCTTTTTCTTCTTCTTCCTTGGTGCTACTCTTACGGCTAGTGGATGGATTGTCGAGTATCTCGTTGCCGTTCGGGACGGAGATATTAACCAGATGGGTTTTGTTCCTGCGGGTTTCAGTGGAGGATCCCTACTTGGAAGGTTGTTTCTGGCTGAACCAACGCATCGATTTGGGGTTCGGAGGATGATCTGTGGCTTCACTATTATCAGCATTGGTCTTCAGCTTTTGTTTTGGCTGTAAGTTTCAACGTCTGACATTTGACTGCGGCTAACAATGCAGTGTCCCCAACATCATCGCGGCTTCGATTGCCATTAGTTTGCTGGGTTTCTTCATGGGTCCCTACTTTGCCACGGTAGGTCTTTCGATACACACTAAACGATTACAAGTACTGACAGAACCAGGGCATCTCGGTTGGTTCTAAGCTGTTTGCCCCTCACATCCGGTCAACGGCTCTATCGTTTGTCTTTGTCTTTGCTCAACTTGGCGGCTGTCTGTTCCCCATTATCACCGGTCTTGTTGCGGCCAGTGCTGGTGTTGCTGTCTTGCAGCCTGTTCTTTGCGGACTGCTGGCTGCTACTGCTGTTACCTGGTTGTTCGTTCCCATGCCCAAGGAGGGTGATAACCCAGCCTTGCACCAGGAGTAATTTGCTGTCTTATGGTATCGTCTATGTGAAGAATTGGTGGTCAACTTTTGGAAATGTCTGGATGCTATGTTGGGTTTGAACGTCGAATTCAAAATGGAACCTACGCACTCATATTCAATCCGAGAATGCTTTATATAGTTAACAGTGATACTGTTATTGGAAATATAGAGCTTGATCGTTATGATCCGGGCAGTAATGAATTTGACGAGACAATAACAATTATTGGTTCCTGTATCACAAGTACTTAGTCCAGTAGTCTCTGAGTATAGAGCATAATAACTACTAACGACAGGAAGAAGAGATATCTTTTAATACCTAGGCACTGAGGTAATTTCGGCCATATGACGTCAAGGGTTACAATTTGTGAAAAGTCGTTCTAATATCCATTCCTTTTAATAGGTATTATGAGACAGGATTGGCTGTTTGTGGCGATGTATCTCATCGAGCTCACTACCCTGTTGAGAAACCTTCCCCTTAGCAGATAAGGGAGGGTCTTTTGGGAAATGAGAACTGATCAACCTAACCATACCTAGCCTAGCGTTGCTGACCCATCGATACGGGTTCGTGCTCCTGGGTTCTGCTCAAACCTTGAATGAAATGTTGATGATGCCACATGCTTCCTCCAACATTTGGACAGAATGTCGCGTTGGGATGTCTTCCTTGATGACCATCCGTGGATGTCACGGGTCCTCTCATTGCGAAAGTACTTGCCTCCGTTGAACTTCATCACCATTCACTATGCCTACTTCATCGTCGTATGTCTCATCAGCTCCGTCATCTTCTGGCGCTCATCAGACTCCGCCTCCCCCATCAGCTATACCGACAGTCTATTCCTCGTGGTGTCCGCCATGACCGAGGCAGGGCTGAACACGGTCAATCTCAGCGCCTTGACGACATGGCAGCAGACGATATTGTTCCTACTCATCATGCTGGGTAGCACCATCTGGGTCTCCATGTGGACCGTCTTGGCGCGCAAACACGTCTTCGAGAAGCGCTTCGACGATATTGTGCGCATCGAGATCGCTCGAAGTCATAGCCAACGGAGGAATAGCATATCGCTGACCTTACCTAAGCTGCGCAAGGCCATCTCTTTCCGCAAAGCGCAAACCGTCCCTGTACCTGAACGAACCCTACCAGCGATAGGAAGTCGGGCGTTGGAGAATGGTAGGGTAGAGTCACAGGTTGCCAAGGCGATGCCAAGACCTCGGCGTGCACTGTCCTTACCTGATCTGGACCCCGTGGTGCCACCCAAGAGTTCGCCGGAGCCGAGGCCGAAGCCGAAAGCGGAGCCGGAACCGGAGCCGAGCAGTCCTGACGATGTTGACAGACACATCGTCTTTGTCGACACTCCGCAGAGACCGGAAGGCAGCAGTGCTACTTCTACTGGCACTTCCTATTTCAACCAGAATCAGCCTACGCGGAGAAATGGCATCTCCGAGACGTCGACGGGCCAGGACAGAGTTGAACTCAGCATCCGGCATTTCCTTGGGAACCGTTCCTCAAGTCGCAATGGTCAGTTTCACAGCCTTACTAGCGAAGAGCGTGAGAATCTTGGCGGGTGTGAGTACCGTGCCCTGAAAGCTCTTGCAGTCTTGGTACCTCTCTACTTCTTCCTGTGGCAGTTCCTGGGGTGCATCGCGCTCGGAGCATGGATAAATAACCACATGCCTGATACTGCAAAAGCGAACGGTATCAACCCGTGGTGGCTCGGAATCTTCAACGGCGTCTCAGCTTTCAACAATTCGGGAATGTCACTCCTGGATGCCAATATGATCCCGTTCCAGAACGCCTATTTTGTCCTTATTACAATGGGGCTTATGATCCTAGCCGGCAATACTGCATACCCTCTCTTCCTCCGCCTTATTGTATGGACTGGTCTCAAGCTCTTGAAGTCTTTCACCACCGACGATTCCTATGAAAGTCTCAAGGCCACGCTTGAGTTTATTCTCAAATACCCTCGACGAGTGTATACGAACCTATTCCCGTCTCGACCTACCTGGTGGCTTTTCTTCATGCTCACCTGCTTGAATTCTATCGATTGGGTCGCATTTGAGGTTATGAACATTGGAAATCCAGTCTTCAAGAATATTCCAACAGGCTCTCGCATCATCGATGGTCTATTCCAAGCCCTTGGTAAGCCGCTCCCACTAGTATTCCTAGAACTACACCAACATTCTAACAACTTCATGTAGCCGTTCGCAATGGTGGCTTCTACGTCGTGCCTATTTCCCAGCTCTATATTGGACTTCAGGTGCTCTATGTTACCATGATGTACATCTCCGTGTACCCCGTCGTCATCACGATGCGCCACTCAAACATTTACGAGGAACGCTCGCTCGGCATTTACAGTGGTGATGGGTTCTCTATGCTTGATGCTGAAGCCGCTGCCCCGCTGTTACCTGCTGATGACCATGTCCGCGCTCCCAACACTAACCTCATGCCACCCACGGCCCCAACTCTTGTACGTCGGCTGAGCCGTTCCAGCGCAGCCGTCGACATTGGACATGCCTTGCAGCGCACCTTCACTTGGACCGGTGTCGGCGCACCGCCGCCAATGCACAGCAACAAATCCTACAAGGGTCACACACTGAACCGCCCGGATGGCAGCAGCAGACGAGGCTTCATCAGTCAGCAAATCCACGGCCAGATGGCTCACGATATCTGGTGGCTGGTGCTGGCAGTCATGGTGATCACTACAATCGAGACCTCGAACTTTATGGAGGACCCAGTGACATTTTCAGTCTTCAACATTATCTTTGAGGTTGTGTCAGCCTATGGCACGGTCGGCATCTCTGTGGGGATTCCGACAGACGCGTATAGCTTCTGTGGAGCTTGGCACACTGCTAGCAAGCTTGTCTTGTGCCTTGTCATGCTACGTGGCAGGCATCGCGGGCTGCCGGTTGCATTGGATCATGCGGTGAGGTTGCCAGGGGAACATTTACATCGAGATGAAGAGGAGGACCACCAGATACGGAGAACCCTGACGGCGCCACGGGTGGATCTGAATTCTTGATGGAATAGGCTTGATAGTTGTAGACATGGTTTTTCAATAGTTGTCTGATCATAGTCCTTAACTGACGGTTGAAACTTGTTGCGTTGTTTCGAGGCCCCCTGATCTTCTATTGCGAACATGAGCGCTAGCACCCTCATCACACAGAGCCTGAATTCGCATAACGGTCCCCCAAAAAGTCCATCAACGCTTATTTGAACTCGTTGCCTGACTCCACTGACCCCTTGATAAGTTGGCTGGCTCACTGGATCTCGGTAAACTGATCTGGATTCAGATCACCTTTACGTCTCCACCAGCTGCAGCGGCTTCGTCGGGTCCTCAGGCGAGGGGGGAAACCAGATTTCGATGAAATCTTGCCGGTTGACCATTGTTAAGGGGGTGGTGGCAGCCTCAGGAGCACCGAAGGGGGAGATTTGTTCTATGACGGTTTTATCAATTATGATTCAAGGATCAAATCAACTTACTGATACCGAGTAAGAAGAGAGTATGGGCTGTTTCAGTGTGATGTTGGGATGTTGAGTGTGAGTGTGATTTGGCAAACGGAAGGACGGAGACACTTGCATGTTTCAAGCAGGCGCCTTTTATATTCGCGCCCAGTCTACCTTTGCTCGGGACAAGGGATGTCGAGGATCTGAAGGCATTGCCGCAGAGCCTCATTCTACGGAACACTCTTGGCCGAGTTCTCGACTGATCGCTCAGCTCATGCTCAAATTTTGGGTAGCACTGACGCTGGACCGGTGAGGTGAAGTGATTGGAACGGAGATTGACCGCTCGCTGTCGGCTGAGCATCTGCTGGCTCAGATTCGTAGATAATACACTATCTGCAGAACCCCTACCCTTGTCCAGCCAGTGTCTGTGGGCGTGGCGGGCCGCGTGATGAATTTGATAATGTTTTCAATGTTACTATGGCTTTACCAATCCATTTCTACTTGATAAGATATATGGATTGTTTGCATTTTATGCCACCATCTCGCCAAGTTTACACTGCCCAGATCGTCCACGGAGCCGCCTTGAATCCCCCTCTTTCCTTCACTCGATGGTCGCCTCTCGCTTGTGCACCCAAGTCCCATTTACTCGGCCGTTCCATTCGAGGGATCCCATTTCTGGACCCAGAAAGCAATACTGGCTTGCTTGTCAGGGCGTTCGTCAGTAATGCCGATCTTGGCCGTACAAGTGTATTCCAGAGCCTCAGAGAGATTCATGCTCAGGGCAGCCGCAATCACACGCACAGGGACCTTGTCCTCCTCTGCTCTCTTTATGCTGTGCTGGCATAGCAAGGCACCGTACCACTTGCGGAAGTAATCGAGGCCCACAGCCATATTATTGAGCTCTATGTGACCCTTGAGGCATCCAATCAATGTGAGCAGGCTACAGAGGACTTGATGGAGTAGCCTACTTCTTGGCCACGCTCTCTGTGGCACTAAAGAGCAGGCTCGCCCAGTAGGGGTCGACGCTTCGGTCTAGGAGGAGGGTAAGCGGCATGCATGATTTCCAGCACTCGTCAGCAGGCATCTGGGGGGCCTCAAATCTTGCTCATCGACGAGATCAACAATGATAGCCTCATTCTCTCGCTTCTCCTGCGGCGCGTAGTTCTAGATGATAAAGCCCACCACCTCGGCGTCAGGCTCTGCCTGGACGACGGAAAACAGCTTCTTCCGGTTGCTCAGGGCCCCTTGCTGCTCGCGGAGATACGACTTCTCAACATGTTGTGAAAAGATGCTGTGAAAGGGCGGTAAAAGCCATTCTACGGAGGGCGATATGCGCAGTAGCTGCGAGGTTAGAAGCCTTGGCGAGTCTAACAGCCATGATACTGGTGAAAATGGGCGGCGGGACACGGAAACGATCGTAGTGGAAGGGCTATGCAATAGGGTGATCAGAAAAAACAGGGCTGGAGATGGAGGCCTTGGTTGGTGGGAGGTGTCGAGATGGGGGAGCGATTTATAATGGTCCCTGGTCTGAGGGACGTCCACGATGCTGTCTCTTTCAGAATGGGCTTGTCACTCCAGAAGCGGCGAACTAAAGGAATCCATAGACTGAACCCTCTCAACCAGGAAATTCCAAGTTCGGCCAAGAGACTGCCAGCGTCCGGGAATATCCGCTCCGGTTGATTCTGCGACCACCAGAACCATCACTCTTGTACAACCGAAACACGTCTCGCCATACTGGCCCAAAGGCGGAACGTTGTCACACCTTGACATCCTTGTTAAGGAGTTCGTACCCAGTGACAAAGATATCACTGCCGAGCGAAAGAGGAGCGGCCAGAATGAAGTCATCCTGGAGCTACCGGCATTCTCAGCCTTTGATATCGAAGCCAGAATTGATTCTCTGCTGGGTTGGGTCAAGGATAACTTTGATCTTTATTCCAAAGACATGATTATGCAACCGGGCGACTATCTTAATGGTTCAACATTTCCTGAGGCGCGAAGATACGTGGAGCTGAATTCAGTGCGTTCTGCTTGCTCATGTACGGAGACCATCATTTGTTAACGCAGCCAAATAGAATCGTCTAGTCAAGAAAGCCCTGGACATCTGGATTGGGGCCCGCATGACTCAATAGTTCTTTTGCGTTGTCCAAGGCAATGATTTTGACATCAAAGTGGTCGACGACCAGAACTCGATCCACCATAGCCAATGCCTGGTATCACTGACTGGGGTCTCCCGTTCCCCGCAAACTGCGGGGTAATTAGTGCGACTCCGCACGTGATGCTTCATTAAACTCCCCGCAGTTTCTTGCCACTTGTCATAGGGTTGAGCTCAACAACAATGGAGCCTGGCGATCGCGCGCCCAGGAGGACGAGTCGAGTCGCGGTAGGATGGTAAGTACCTACCTAAAGATGATGTGCTATACTGACGTGGCTAGCACTGCTTGTCGAGGTATGCATGCCCTCCCCTCTCTAGGCGCGACTGACCCTCCTAGCCCGTCATGTTAGGTGTGAGTTTTTCGTTCCCTTGACTAGGACCAGGGGTGACCAGATTAGGCGACAAGAATATGCCTGCATGCACATCTTGTGTGAAAGCAGGTATTCAATGTGTTCGTGCTTTGCAGGTTCGGTTCCGGAGTGGACTTGATTCTACCGATGAGTACGCTTTTTCGGACAACCAAGTTTGGGTTCAACCTGAAAGCAACTGTACGTGAGAATTTCTCTTGGTGGACTAGCTGACTTTTCAAGTGGAATATTGTGATGAAACTGCCCAGTTATCCCAGATCTATGAGGCTGAGGATCGAGAACCGTATGTAAGTCTCCCAATGCTATGACTCAGGTATTAAGATCTTCCAGAGCGGAGAACGCAGCAGTAGATTCTGCTCAGTACAGCTTTGACCTTCCAATCATGGATGCACCAGTTGAAAGGTCACCGGCCTTCCACACATCTCCACACATGATGGTATCGCCTGACACGAATGGCTCGGACATATCAGAGTCAAGATACAGAACCCAGCATCTCCGAGACAGTTCCTCACTCGACCTTTCTCCGCGTTCACCATCACGTCCTGCCATACCTTTCACCCCCAGAGAGGCTATTCTCATCAGAAATTTCACCGAAAATATGGCTCTGTGGGCGGATGCCACTGACTTGCGTCGGCACTTTGAAATCGAAGTTCCTCGACGATCCATGTACTTTCCTGTATTACGATACGCAGTCTTTGCTTTCTCCTTCAGACATCTGAACCGAAACATGTCGGATACCACCACAGAGGCATTGGAGTATTATGACAGATGCTTGAGTCTCCTGATCGAGGCAGTGGCTGAGCAGAATGGACCTGTTGACGAAGAGACACTCGCTGCGATTGCAATCCTGCGGCAGTATGAGGAGATGGATGGTGAGTCCTTTGAGTAATGCCAGACCAAGACTGACTCTTGCAGCGGACGACAAGGAGCTACATCTCAACGGCACCTCAAGAATCGTCAACTCCATGTCCGTGTTCGACTTTAACGGAGGCCTCGGTGAAGCCGCCGCCTGGCTATGTCTTCGACAAGACATTTACATCTCCTTGACGAAGCAAAGACCTCTGAGATCAGACTTGGACACGTATCTACAGTCAGACGTGTTCAAACGGATGGACGACGCTGCTTACGCCAACAAGATGGTCTTTTTACTTGCTAAAGCCCTTGCTTGCGCTTTTTCATCAGACAAACCTTGCTCGGCGGAAAGCTTGGAAGAGATTCGTCGAGAAGTAGATAACTGGTTTGACTTGAAGTCGCCAGCGTTCAATCCCATTCACGAAGCAAAGAGGAGCAGGGAAGAAGGTCGGTTACTTCCAGAAATATGGGTTCTTTCTCCATTTCACGGTTTGTACCCTTTCCATATTGTTACGTTGGCTGACGATTAAGCTGTCGGGTTGCAATATTATCATATTGCAAAGATCATCCTCGCCATGTCTACACCGATTGTAGCGTCGTCGGTGCTTGAGCATATACGACAAGGGAAACGGGTCGAGGTCAGTGCAACTAGGTATACTAATGATGGAATCTGACGATGATAGCAAATCGTACGAAATCACCTTCTTCAGGTGATAGCATTGGCAAACTCCCACGCAAGAGCAGAGAACGCCCTCTTTACGGCGCGTCATTCGCTTTCAGTTTGTAAGTTTATCTCGCCAGCATATTCACTGATAATTAATTGTCACAGGGGGCGGCGTCTTTGCTGAGAAAGATGACCAAGAAATGGTCCTCAGCTTTCTGAAACACGTACAACAGAGGACAGGTTGGAACACATCTCCATTACGTTCATCACTTCAGGAACAATGGATACAAGATACTAGAGAATAAAATGCTTGATCATCTATGCTTTTGGCTATTAAGTGTGTCTCATGTCTATTACAGCTTGGTCTCCTCAATGCGACGGCCAACCTCATCGAACCGAATCTGCTTTCCGCTAACCAGAGCCTCCTGAAGAGCAGCACCGATCTCAACAGCTCGCACAGCGTTGGTGAGCTTCAAGGGAAGGGGCTTGTTGTCGAGGCAGGCCTCGGCGAACTCATTGGACTCTTGCACGAAGGCCATCTCGAAGCGGCCGTAGTAGTGGGCTGGCACCTCACGGGTGATGCCGCCAGAGTGGTAGTAGTTGACCAGGTTGGACTGGGGGTTTCCGTTGACGGTAAGTTTGCCCTCGGTACCGATGATTTCGGTCGTGTCTTCTTGTCCGTGGGCCATCATTCGGGAGCAATAGTAATAGGCGATCTTGCCACCCCAGAACTCGACAATACCGACAGCGTTATCGAAATCGTTGTACTTTCCGAGATCGGGCTGGACAGCACGAACACCGTGGGCAGAGACGGTCTTGGGAATGACATCGTCGCCAAAGAACCAGAGCGTCAGGTCGATATCGTGAACAGACATGTCGACAAAGACACCACCAGACCAGGCAGCATAAGCGACAAAGAAGCCTGAAGGATCGTGCTTATCACAGGTTTGGCTTCGGATGATTGTAGGTCGGCCGATGCCACCCTGCTCCATCTTTGCGTGGGCGTCGCGGTAGGACTGATCGAATCGTCGGGAAAAGCCACACATGACCTTGAGGTGAGGGCGCTTCTTGGCCTCGTTCACGACATCGCGGCACTGACAAGTTAGCGTAGTCGAGAATGCGGTCGGGGAGACTTACAATCTCAATGCTGGTCGAGAGAGGCTTCTCGCAAAGAACGTGGAGGTCCTTCTGCATGGCCTGGATAGCCTCCTCTGCATGCACAGAAGTGGCAGTACCAATGACAACAGCCTGAAGACCAGGCTGCTCAATCATCTTCTGGTAATCATCATAAAGAGTGACTCCATGAGGCTCAAGGTTAACCTTGGCCCAAGCCATCTCCTCAGGGTCAGGAGTAAAGGCAGCGACGAGCTCGGCGCGAGGAGTGCGGTTGAGAAAGTTGATGGCATGTCGCTTTCCCATGCGGCCGAGGCCAGCAGCAGCAATCTTGAGTTTCTGAGGAGCCATTGTTGGATGATTGTCGATGAGTTTGTTGGTCATTGAGTGTTCTTCGAGGCGAAGGCCTGGTGCCTTTATGTCAATTCCTCGGGTCGGATCTGCATCTTGAGCGGCAGTTCTGCAGAATTGAACTCCATTCTTTACCGAAGTGATCGTGAATCTTGAGCGCCACTGGAGTTTGCGAGTTAACAGTTTGAGATGATGGTGGAGGACTTGCCCCAACCAAGTTCGGAAAGAATTGCTGAAAGGAGGGATAGAATTAATCTGCTGAGACGCCTCGTGCGGGGTTTGAGATGGTCCCTGCAGTTGTGAGTGGGTCATGGAGAACCGGAAAGACTTGCTGGTCTCAAGGACAGACTTGCCTGACTTAATCATAGACTGACGAGTCATGAAATCTCAAACCCCTGCCTCAACCTGGATACACTTACTTCATTTTCGGAAACACTTCCCAAACCCAGCCATAATCGCTCACCTCCACACTCGCTCAAGTGCTAGTCACGCTAACACGGAACCCCATGGGGAGACCAAGTGCTCCAGTTCTCCGCTTAACCCCAGACTCTACGTGTGGGCCTTCTCGAGTCAACCACAACTACGTCTCTATCCATTGGCCGGAACAAGTATCCGAACTATGAAAATTCTGGCTAGTTAGTTCCTTGGAGTTCATGTAATGTGAGCTGATGCACCAATTTATCGCCTCACAGCGACAACACCGCATTTGGGTATAAAACCCCGACGACAGCATCACGTTGGAGATTTGTTCACCACCCCCGCAAACACAATCCCGCACAATACTTCCTTATTCGTTCAAAATGGCAGGAAAAGACGAAGTCGTGGCTGCCGCCGCTCACGACCATGTCGAGGACAATGACCCCAAGGGAGGGGAGGACTTTATCGAGGACTCCACTCCTGGACTCTTTTTAAACCTCTGCGTCGTCGCAACCGCCATCGGTGGTATGCTCTTTGGATACGACACTGGAGTCATCTCTGGTGTTCTCGTTGTCCTTGGGACAGACCTCAATGGACGGTTGCTTGATCATTGGGAAAAGGAGCTCATCACGGCGCTTTGCGCTGCTGGGGCTTTGTTTGGTGCCATTATCGCTGGTGTCACGGCTGACAAGTATGGAAGGAAGCCTGCTATTTGGTTCTCTTCGGTGCTTTTCACCGTGGGAGCTCTCGTCCAGGCAACTTCGTACTCTCTTGCTCAGATGTGTGTTGGCCGAATCCTCGTTGGACTCGGTGTTGGTTCAGCCTCCATGGTATGTCTTTCACCATTTGTCTCTTCATTGCTAACAGAATAGATCATTCCGTTGTACATTGCAGAAATCTCTCCCGCCAAATATCGAGGTCGAATGATTTCCATCGACATGGTCTTTTTGGGAACCGGTTCCCTTTTGGCATATGGCTTCGACGCGGCCTTTTACAAGGTGCCTCACGGATGGCGATATATGGTCGGTCTCGGAGGAATCCCATCGATTCTACTTGGTGTCCTCCTCTTCTGGTGTCCCGAATCGCCTCGTCAACTGCTTTTCCACGACCAAACTGAAGAATGTGTCAGCGTTCTGCGACGCATGTATCCTACGGCCGATGAATCTCAGGTTTCGCAGATGGTGGCCCATATTCAACATGGTGTCACGCAAGCAAAGGCTCTCAACGAAGAGGTTTCAGTTCGACAGTCCCTCAAGAGCCTTGTAAAGGTCCCTGCGAATCGACGAGCAGCCATCGTGGCATGCGGTCTCATGGCTACCCAGCAACTCTGCGGCTTTAACACGTTGATGTATTACTCGAGCACTCTCTTCCAAATCGTCGGCTTCAACAACCCGATTGCCGTGGGAACCATCGTCACGGCCACCAACTGGATCTTCACATTCCTCTCCATCTTCCTCATCGACAGGGTTGGACGACGCAGACTTTTGCTCTGGACCATGTGGGGAATGCCCGTCTTTCTCGTTCTCGCCGCTGGCGTTTTCGTTAAAATCCCGATCGACCGAGATACGCTCGAACTCACGGATGATACTGTCGGATGGCCTGCTATTGTCGTCTTGGTCTCTATGATTCTCTTCGTGGCCTGTTACGCAGCTGGTCTAGGATGTGTGCCATGGCAGGCGAACGAATTCTTGCCCATGGAAGTACGTGCCATGGGAACCATGATGATCAACATCTGCAACTGGGGACCTAACATCATCGTGTCCTCGACTTTCCTGTCCATGATGCGAGGAATCTCGCCTTCGGGAACCTTTGGCTTTTACGCGGCTCTTTCGACCGTTGGATTCATCTTTGTTTACCTCTGCTACCCCGAAGCTGCAGGAATGACTCTCGAGGAGATTCGTGTTGTCTTTGAGCACGGGTTCGGTGTTCGTTATGCTGAGGAGTGGCGAAAGCAGAAGAAGCTTGGTGTTATCACTCACGGTGTTGAGGAGCGTACCAAGGAGACTGTCTAGACTAATACCGGCAAGTATTTAGACTCTCGCTTGAGTAGGTGAGGATTTGGTCCTTGCACTCTTGTAGAGGATAGGAAGAGGGAGGTGGTTTATATAGCTATTTTGTTGGTGGAATTGAACGGTATATGCTATACGTCCATTGTCCATCAATTTGTGACTGTATTTGAAACTTTAATCACATCTGAGGACTTCCCTTTACCATCCTCTCATAGTCTGGAAGTTTCCATGTTCCAACATCCTCTCGGAGAACCCTCTTACCAATGACATCCAACCTCAACATCATGGCCAACCACGTGAAGACGTTGGCAACAGTTACACCAAATGACGAGTTCGGCAGCCTCCCCCAAAAAGAGTCACCCTCGGTCAAACCACGCTGGACTTGATTCATAAAAGGGCGGAATGTTTCGTCATAAGCCTTGAGTGCCGTTGGAATACCATCCTTTCCAGATTCGCGGCAATGCTTCTCAAGTTCGCCAGCCAGGACATATGCTCCCACCATGCTGGATGTTGTTCCCATACCTGTAGATGCCGAAGGGCAAAAAGCAGCGTCGCCAACAACAGCCACTCGGCCGTCAGACCAGGCATCGAGCTGAACAACGCCGAGGCGTCCACAGTAAAAGTCATCCGTGGCCATCATCTCTTTGAGTATGGCATCTGTTTCCCATCCTGCCCCCTTAAACATGTCCAAAAAGGCCGGTTTCTCCCTCTCGGTGTCGCCCTTGCGGATATCCTTCATCCACTCTGTGTCGGTCTTGCAAGCCATGTAAATCTGGACCTTGGAATCCTCGTTGCGCCTGGTAAAGATGAAGCGCTTTCCGGTAGCGAGGTAAAACCGGGCATTGTAGTCTTTTCCCTTTTCGACTTGTTGAGGAATGGTAAAGTAGGCTATGTAGGCACCCAGGTAGTGAGTAGGATCCTCAGCGTCAGGCCCGAGCATAGCCTTTCGAGTGCGAGATGCCTGGCCATCGGCACCGACAATGAGGTCGAATTGATCTTTGTTTCCGTCTGAAAAGGTAACATCGACGACGTCGTCATGTTTTCTAAAGCTTTCTATAGTGGTGCTAAATGTGTACTTGACCCGGTCCTTGATTGACTTATGCAGAATCTCACAAAGATCTTTTCGCATAATCTCGAAATCTGTCGTAAATCCTTGAAGCCCTTTGCCACTCCTGTTTGCCAGGAAATATGCCCATCGTTTATTGTAGGTGTCGACAATCTCCAAGCCTTGTTCTTTAACGGATTTTGCCCGGAATGCCTCCTCCAGACCCACGCGCCTCATGACCTCAATGCCGAGTCCGCGAAGGTCAAGCTGAAGGCCTGTGGAGCGTAGGCTGGGGAAGCGCTCGATGACTGTGACGTTGAAGTGGGATTTTGAGAGCCAAAACGCAAGGGCTTGACCGGCGATGCCTGCGCCGTAAATGAGGACTCTTGGGTGCGCCATAGTTGGATTGGAGATGGGAGATTGATGGCTGCTGCGATTGAGGTGTTGGAATGCATTTGTGAACACGTCAATTCAGTGGAAGGCATCGTTATTTTTAAAAGCAAAGCGACCACCAGTCAATTACGCATCCTACCTACCGCACCGGCGATTTCAAGCCGGTGAATTCTGCATTCACCACCAAGGCTTCAGCTGATGATGTTGGCTGTTGGTTCTCAGCCCATTACAGATCCTCGTTGCACTGTGTATCTCCAAAGGATTGCCTTTGTCGGCATGAAATCAGGGCTTTCGCCAATCGGATCGGAACAATGGAAAATTCCCGGGATGGGGTCTCGGCCGATACGGAGCGGCTTTAAAATACGGCCGGGTCGGGAGTGGCTCACGCGGTCGTAGAAAAACTTGAGGCACTGAACCAACCTTTGATGGTTCTTAGGGCAAAACGACTAGATTTAGGGTCTAATAATCCTAGGAAAATTATCAAAAGTAATTTAATAATATCAGAAGATAATCATATTATTATTTCTCTTATTTATCTCTTAGTTTACTAATGATTAGATTATAAAATTAGGCCCTTCTACCATCTGAGCTAGGAACCAGGCGTCTTAGTATCTTGTCTTTGTACGATCGCGTGTGGCTGTCGGGACCGACTGCTTCACCAGGATCCATGGTGATGCCCCAGTATTAGCATTTACTGATTGGATACGATACCTTGGTCATTTACTACGGGCCCAGGCCATGTTAATACGGCTCATCGGGCGCCTTGTCTGGCTTAGGGATGAATTCATTGCTCCATGGTGAGCTGACCCACGTTGGTGGGCTCACTCCCCTCACGTTACATGCGATCCATCGCCGGGCATCTGTTGGCTTGGATTAACACTTCTCCACTTCCCGAGCTTGGGTCCACGATCTGAGATATCTGACGAGCTTGTATGGGTCCTCCTACTTCATCTCGAGCGACTTTTAACGGAACCGATCCAGCGCGTTGGGGGTCCAGGGTAGGGTCATTCAATAAACGCGTCCCCAAACGCGGCCGTATCGCGTTTGCTCCCACAAAGGCAACCCGCAGCCTACACAACACGCATTTACGCGGACCACGCTGGATCCATCGGCAAAGGGATGAGCGGTTATCCCCTTGAACGAGCGGTAGACTGTAGTGCGCGCCTGGGTCCAGCCGCTGACCCAGTCACCTCATTCATACATGATGTGCTAGGTTCAAAATACCTAACCACGACCCTCAATTTGTGACTTCGATGTTAAGTCTAGTAACCCGAAGCTCTACATGGAAGACGATGAGTTTGAACCTTTCGGGGTTCCCGAGGTGGCATACTCTCTCTTCTTGATCTCAGGACTCTTTGGCTCCCTCAAGACCTCCGTTTTTGCCGTGGGGATGATCGGATGTTGCCTGCTGCAGAAGTATCATGCGAGCATCGACTGAGGAAAAAACCATCTCTGTTTAGACTGTTGGTAATTGTCCACTCCGAGTTTGTTGGCCTGAGAGCCGGTGAACCACTGGGGAGTGGTCCAGGAGGGGCGAGCATTCGTTGGACCTTGATGTCTTTTGACACTGCACTGGCTTTTTCGCCTCGCTTGGCCTTTGTGCCTGTTCAAGAAAGAAAAACAAACAGCTCTCTCTCACCCCACTCTCTCTCACTTTGTACTCGGCGGAGCTTCACCACCGTTCCTTTCCGCCTCTTTTGTACTGCTGAAGCTTGCCCTACCCCGACCTTTGCCTCCTCTCCACAACCTCTGATCAGGCGCGCCCAGCTCCAAGCGCTTCAACCGACCGACTAGCAATGGACGATCGAAGAGGCGAAGGCCTCAATCCTCGCTCAGATGGAAAGCGACCGGGATCCCCCACCTTTTCCGGAACAGACCCCAAGAGACCTCGAACCGCACCTCAGCTCGACACCCCCGAGGGGACCCATGCCCCTGGTATCGCGACTGAGAACCCTCTGGACCAGTCATCTCTTCCGACTCACTCCGACAGAAATCTGGAAGTCAACCGCCCTAAACTTTCACTTCATCAGCGCGACGGAGAGGATGCCACGGCGACTTTGGAGGAATCAGTCTCCGCAGCCGAGCAGACGAGGACGGCAGGGTCTCGGAGAACCCGGATCCCCCAACACATGCTACCGCAGACGGTCGACTTCTTCATTTCCTCGCAATTCCTGGAGGCCATTGCGATAGTGAATGAGGCACGGCTGGGAATGATGATTGAGCGGATCCAGCGAGGACAGGTCGAGGGCTTCGTCTTTGACCGACAAGACCTGGCCTGGACATGGGAAGGAATACAGGATGACTTCGTTCGGGCAGCCAACGATGGTTGGATTGCGGCATTGAACCAAAACGCTCAGACGATCACCAACGACCCCTACGATTCGGATGACTGGGGCAACGAAATTTCCGATTTCGATGTGGTACCAAAGCATATTATCAATGCTATGGAAGAAGCCGTTGCGCAGTGCTCGGTTCTAGCTGCGGACTGGGACGATGTGCTTGCCGCCCTCAAGGGATCCCCCACCTATGCTGAATTGAGGGATGCGTTGGAGTTGGTTGGCACCAACCTTACGACAACGCTAGAGATATGCTCTGAAAGGACAGCGAAGGGGAACTGGGGAGATGATGCCCAGCGCTTGACGGCTATGAAGGAGTTCCCTCTTCATGTGGTACGCGCGGGTGGGGCTATGACCTATGACCAGGAAGGCAAGGTAGACGTCCTGCGAGACTGGAGCAGTTTTCGAGACCAGTTGCACGCTGACCTCGTGCCCGTCTGGTCGGCAATCAATGAGGCTCAAAGCATCCTCGCTGACCTTAACATTGACAACTTTCGCCTCATGTCTATGACAATGTCTTCATTCTACGCATCCCCGGCCTGTCGAGACCAAGTCAATCTGAGGGACCGACTTGTGGACTTTGTGTGGCCCCATTCAAACTGATCAACCTGCCTGAGTAGACTGGATGGGATGGACCCATCATGGAAGGCGAGAGGGTGGAAGCGACGGAACCAGGACAGGCGAGACGGTGCCTGGACGAAGGAGTGAGACACCACGCCGCCCGATCGTGGCCTGGCATACAACTGCGACGGGGTACCCTTTAAAGGGTACCCGCAAATCAAAAGGGGCGACCGGTTTGGTGGAAGAGTGGCGGCGGAGGCTGTTATTTGTGTTACCATGAAACGTCGGAATGATGGATCGGTTTGGTGGTCTGGCGAAGCTGGACTGTGGGAGGTGGTTCCCCAGGTACGGCAGGGGGCAGCTAGACTACCTCATAGGATCCATATCTAGACAAGATAAGCGCACGTTTTCATCATATTCGAGCCCTCTGATTTGTTGCTATAGCTATTTACTGGTTGGATAGAGATCTATCCTTCAGCCCGGGCCGGTCCAGAGGTTGAGTAGACCCCAGCGATGGCAGCTGGATGTATTGGAAGCCCAACCTTCGCCCAGTACTTTTCATTCTTGATCCTGGTTCCAGGTACTCGTGGAACTGTGTTATTGACGCTCTTGTGTTCTGTGAGCGGGCTCGGAGGGTACTTGGAACCACCTTTTGATCGATGCGATAACGCGATGTTGCGTGCACGAAGGTGCCCATAGCTCGCGGCAGAATATATGGAGGCAGGATCCGTTACAGATAATGCTTGGAATCCTAAGTGTGTCCCCAGAGCGTGCTGTGTTTTGTTCGGGCTAGGGCGGACCCAAGGTTGGCTGGCACTGCGTAGCACTGTCAAGTCCTGGCTTCTGCAAAACATCAACATAACAAACCTGCCCTCGTTCGCACACGCTCTCTCGCACACACACACACACACACTCTCTCTCTCTCTCTCTCTCTCTCTCTCACCACACACACGCACACACAACAAGATGTCTGGACAGGGACCTACGAGACCTCAATTTGGATTGACTACCGCCAGTTCGCGAAGCCGAAGCGCATCTGCGCCCCCCACGATTCTACCAAGGAACGGGTTGGTGTTCGAGAGTATCCGGAACGATCTTGGCCAGTCGGTGGCAACCGGGTTTAGAAACGTGCAGGGTGGCACCAACGAGAACGTGATGGCGGCGAGCAACGCACTTGGGAACGACGCCATCGTCTTCCAGGGGAGTGAGCATACAGTTCGTGCTGCCCTCGATCGAGCCATCGAGCTTGCAAGCGTCACCAGCGATGCCCAGATCGCAGGGTTCCTCTTCGTGGCCAAACCCTCCATGATGGCCAAGAGCCCCGACGAGCTTCAAGAGCTCAACCTCATCCGCCTCCGCCTCCCCACAGACCCAGCCACGAGTTCTGGACCGTCGGTTCAGCGAACCAACCCGATCCCTACAACAACAATTTCCCTCCCGCCCGCTTTCCTGAACCAAGTGGCCAGGAACACTGTTACCAGGTGGCCCCAAGTTAAGGAGCCAGAGAAACCGGATGAGAATGACGAGGATTGAATGATGGGCCTTTCGGATTTGGGATGGACAATGGATCGTGAAGAACGGGTGAATGAAATGGCAATGGGCGTGCCGTAAATAAGACAAGAATGGAACCATGCTTGATAACTACACGGTACTCTACTTGGAGTGAGAGGTTGCGCTTATTCTGCTCCAGAGTGATGCCTTGATGCCCTTATTAACTCAGAATCTCGAGGGGCTGGCAAGTAGGGACCGTATCCCCAATGCAAGCCCCGAGTATCAATCGCAAGCCACAGGGCTCTTATGCTCAGGAGGAAATCAGATGTTATGTCTCGAAAGGAGAAGCATGAAGAGGGTAAGCGATTTAATTATACCAGGGAGCTAAAGCGCACTCCTAAGCTAAGCGCGTCGACTGCAGCTCAAACACTCACATTTTTGTCAAGTGCCTCGGGCTAGGAAGATTAGGAGGGCCAACTGGCATATTACTACCAGGCGTAATACATCAATAACATAGAAGGAATCATCATTAGGCGTCACGTCATTGTAGATAAAAGGTAGGTGTCAGGTTCACGCAGGCAGCACAAGTCTCACAAATCCTCCTGTCCATTTATCCGCTTGCAGCTATTGCCAATTCTCCATCCCATTCCCTGCTCACGTGCGTGGCATCTGATGCCATCACCTTCACCAGTCGATATCGTCGTCCTCCACAAACTCGTTCTCGGTGGGCAGGTTGTCGGCGTGGTCACCACTCTTGCCACTCTTCGTAGCCTGAGCGGCCTTGTCCTGGATCTGGGAAGAGGGTGCCTCCGCGGCAGGGTAGGTTCGTCGAGCAGCAGCCCAATCCATGGTAGCTGGGTCGATAGGTAGGTGAGCCTTCATGATGCCACCCTTGTCCAACCTTTCCTGGTAATGCTGGATCTGGGCCTCGACGAGTTGCTGAGTGAACTCCGGGGTCCAGGGAAGTCTGGGCACGTTCTTGGGTCGCCCGCGTTTGAACTCCTCGTCGGCCCGAAACTGGCGGTAAACAGAAGCCCAGTGGAAAGACATCTGCTTGGACGCAAAGGGTGGCATGTTGCCACGGTTCACAACCAGGTACCGGAATCTGGTCTTGATGTCCCTCAACTTGAAGCAAGCATCAACATCGTGCCTGGTGGTGTTGCACATTGGGCAACCCTTCATCAAGCCGT
Source organism: Fusarium duplospermum (assembly GCA_003946985.1). NCBI lineage: Eukaryota > Fungi > Ascomycota > Sordariomycetes > Hypocreales > Nectriaceae > Fusarium > Fusarium duplospermum. The sequence goes on along the minus strand of NKCI01000099.1, from coordinate 120,234 downwards.
TGGGTGCCGCCATGAGGCACGAGACGAGCTTATGAGTTTTGGACCCGCAACCACCACACTTGACCTCGGGCGCAGGCTCCTTGGGCTCGAACTGCTTGGCCGCAGCCTCCTCCGCCTCTCGGGCCAGGGCCGCCGCAGCGGCTCTCAACTCAGTGAATCTCCCCCCCTCGAGAATCGTCAACTTGGATCCGGAATTGACAACCGTCAAGCCCTTGTCTCCGAGGGGTCTTTTGGGCTCTGGTTTTTGTTTGAAAACGACAAAACCGAGGCAGGCGTTCGCGTCGTCTCCTATGGCCTGGGCCATCATGTCGATGGCGGTGTGGGCGGCGTGACCACTGCCAGAGAAAGAGATATGGTCGCCATGCTGCGTCACTGAGTCGTTCCTGCCGGGTGGCCCATTTCGAGATCCTGGGCCCGCCAGTCGATCGACAAAGTTCCTCGCCTCTTCAACACCCAAGCAGTGTGGCCTGGCCTGGGTTGGGGCTTTGGCGCCCGTCGAGCTGTTGTCGCTCGGTGCATCGTGCTTGTCAGAAGAATCATGCGGTCTCCCTGATCCTTGCTCAGCCATCTCTGCCTTTGTGTGTGCGTGTGCGTGTGCGTGTGTGGTGTGTGCGTGTGTTTGCGAGAGATCTGGTGTGATCGTGCATGCGAGATTGCTATGTTAACTTTTGCGGAGAAATGAATAAAAGAAATGAAAATTGCGAGAAACGGCCCCCCGCCAGTTGGTTTGCGGAATCGGAACTTGTCAGTGTCAAGATGGATTCTGGATCAACTTGACAGTGGCGAGTTGGAACGGATGGGCCAATGCATGCAAAGTTCTTAATACTCATCAATGAGCAGTGATCCGAGAAGCTATGGATAGCACAGGCGGTAAAGGGCCGATTAAAAACCTTCAGTAGAGCCCCCGGTTCAGAGAGAGGGAGCGAGATGGGCGTTCCCACCCGAGGTGAGTAGCTGCGGCTTGTTGCTCCTCATCGCCACACTCATGCTCAGCGATCTCAGTAGAGCCGTAGGCCAAGACACGATCGCCTTAAGGGTTTGACCTGGAAATCCTCCAGCAGGTCTTTAAATCTCATGGCAGGTAGTAAAGAGATGTGGTATTCCTTTGTCTTGGTCCATACTGCATGCTTGACCCGCCCCTCTATTGCCAGTCTGAACGTCGCTAGAGTGCGATGAAGGTTCACGGACCCAAAGAAGATGGGACATTTCAGACAGGGCATGGCTCCATGGCCCCCCAGAGTATGATTGCAACAAGACTATCTACCGGCAGGAACATGAAAAACCCATAGCATCGATATGACCATCCCATCTCCATCACCACACATTCATCCTTGCCCCATCCTCGTTACCAACTCAACTGCAAACCACACTCTTGCTATCCTCGGTCTCCTCAGCCAGGGTAAGGTTGAGCCTGGTTCTCGTACAACCAGGAGGCAAAGAACCACCCGAGAGCCGGGGGTTCACTGGCCACACGATGAGGGCCACCTCGCTCCTCGACGTGGGAGCCAAGCACGAAGGTCGCGAATCAGGCGCCGTGGCGCCTCTGTCCTGGAGGCTGAGCCTCACCAAACGTTGTCCAGAGGACAGGACACCATCTAAAATCACCGGGGCGTGAATGGGTAAGACGAACCCGGCAACGGTGTCGGTGTTTCCGACGAGGCAAACGATCTCCCGCACGTACTCGAATCCATCTGTGCTGCCCTGGTAGATCATGGCTCCGGGCGCAATGTCTTTCGTATAGGCCATAACATTTGTTTGCGGCCCCCCCGAAGGGTTCTGGAACCGCAGAGCCAGCATTCTGCCATCAGCAGACACGACGCCGACGGGCTTCAGCTCGCGGACGAGCACAGGAGCGGGAATGGGCTCCTCTTCGATGGGAGCAAGGCCATGGGGCCGGGAGGAGGTTCTTCGAGAAGACATCTTCTCGGTCGGAGGGCGCAGGGGAGAGGAGAGGGGCAGGAATCGCTGCAGGAAAGTTCTCTGACGGAAGGTTGAGCTGGGTCGGAGCGGAGGGGGCGAGCCGGAGACAGGCACGGGGAGTGAGATCGGAGAGGAGGCTGTCGCAAGAGGAAAGAGATGTGCTGCTGGAACCAGAGGTATGAACATGGAGAGTTCGTGAGTGGAACCTTGTGAAATGAAAATAAACAAAAGAATGCAAACACAGCCAGGGAGCAGGCAGAAGGTTGACAGCTGCCGAGCAGTGACGAGCTCCCACACCGTCAACGGACCAATGAAGAAAGATATCATCAGAAATGGGCACTCTATTTGGTTCGACTACCCAGCTACATCACATATTAGAAGCGCTGTCTGCTTGGGAAGCTGGGGCAACGATGGAGGCCCGAGAAAATGGAGGAGAACTGCCCCCGAGGCTACCGTACGCTGAGTGGTGGGGTTGAAAGCAGAACAGAAACATTCTGCTGCTGTGCTCAATTCTTCCTACAAGTGCCAACAGCAGATGAGATATTTGAAGGGTCCCCTGCTGACGAATGAAGGGTCTTGAAAGCGGTAGTCAACTAGGTCACCATCAGATATGATGCGATGAGGCGCCCATACTAAAGATTGTTGACAGACGACAAGGGCAAAGATGGGTCACTACAGCGGGTGCTACAGAGAAAGGCCATATACCCTTGATCTCTTACATAGAAGTGTGAAGAACAAGGGGCCCTGCTGGAGAAAAGCTAGACGGATCACAAGCGTCGCGATGAGGCGCTTTCGGAGATGAGTGACAGGACGGCAAACATTAAGGAAGAAGGGAAAAGGCTGGCCCGAGAAGAACAATACACTAGAAAGCCTGTCTAAACATTCGCGACGAGGTAAAAAAGTAAAAAGCTTAGGTCTAGAGGCGAGATGCTCAGATCGTGAAGCTACTAGCAAGCTACCACGAACCGAGTGTCAAGACCGAAGCACAAAGAAGGAGGACCTGGATCGGCATGCTGCAGACTCCGACACCAGGATCAAAGCCGCTATGGGTTGTTTACCGGCCAGAACAAAGAGTTCATATCTCTGACAAGCCTACTAATGATCGAGTGTCCTTCAGGTGGACGGGGCCCATCGTTGCCAAAGTGGTATCGAATCCATCTCATGCAGCACGTGGATCCATGGGACACATATCTGCTACTTGGCCAACAAACCCGAAGAGGCGGGGCCGAGGATCGGCATTGATGACTGGGTAGCAGCTCACAAGCCTGCACCGGCAGCGGATCCACGGGGAGGGCTTTCTGGGGCCAAACGAAGGACAGAGCGCGCCCGGGCAAAAAAAACCGACGTGCTGTTTGCTATAGGACCCAGGCTGCCAAGTTACCATGCTGCTGCCCGTAGAGTACTACGGCCCATGGAGCCGCAAGACCCACCTCTGCCCGATTGACGGAGTGGGGAACCCGGATGTGCCGATCCGATCGGAGGCAGGGGCCTCGTTGATAACGAGGTGCACAGGCAGGTGAGTTACACAAGACAGAGAGAACAAGCAAAGAACAAAGAACACAATTTTGACAAGGACTTTGGAATGAAACTTGATACCGCATCGAACCCCATCATGGATCCTCGTAGACTTGAGTAATCACCACATTAAACATGAGTCTCCGCTGGACAGGGCCTCCTCCACTTAACTCAAGAGTCTGGTCGACGTTCTACCTTGGCCCCAACGGGGAGTACAGAAAGCTTAAAGGTCCAGTCCCTCGGCCGAAGACCATAGGCCATTAGCGTCATTATCTCTGTGGCGCCGGCGAGAAGCATGCTCGACGTGCTGGCTGGTGGATCGGACGGAGACTGGGTAGAGGCTTGGGGGTTCTCGCGCGTTGATTCCTGCACGGTCGGCTTCTCATCGCGTTTCGTCATGATCATGGGATGTAATAAGTGTCTGTTTTTGGGGTTAGATAGAACGAATCTGTTGTGGTGGAAAAGGGAGCCGAACCGAAAGGTGTGAGGTGTAAGGATGGGGGAGTGTTGCCCTGGGCCTAATCTGTGGGCAAGCAGGTACCTGGGTGGCTGGGAAAGGTCACTTTATTGGATGCTCTGAATTACTGGTATTCAAATGATGGGTTTGTGTTAAAGATTTAAAAGGTGAAAGGCCGTCTACTTGGTTTAACTCGCTGGCACCTGGCCTAGCACTGTCGGGCACTGCCAGGCACTCCCACCAGATTCCCACAGATGTTTACCTGAGAAAACTTTTTGTCGTGTCTGCTGAATTCTACAACTCTTTCTCTCTGCCCATTTCTCTTCACCTACTCAAATCACGACGAGATGCCACGACGACGTAACCGTGCGCGGAGACGCAACCCTGCGCGGAATGCCAGGTCGGCCGCCGGCCGTGATACCAACCAGACCCTCCCCGACGCCCCCGACTCGTACGAATCCCAACCCGATTCCCCCAGACCCCCCAGGGATGAAGCATTTGAAGCCGAATTTGGCGCTGCTTATCGTGCCCGGCGTTTTGAGGAGGGGAGGCCTCCTGTGCTCGAAGGTGACCTGGATGCCCTCATCGGCCCTGATCAACCGACCTTTACCGATCTCTGGACGCAGGCGGACGAGCGCGCCCTCGACTGGGAGTCTAGCGCAGAGAAGGCCGATTTCGCAAGCATCGATGATCACCACCCATCTCTCCTTTCTACCTGGAAAATCTCCCTTCGCCTCTTTCGGTGCTCGCCATTCGACCTCCTCTCCCCGCTCCGTGGTCTCTGTTACCAAAGACCCTCTGGTAACCTCGACGAGCCACAACAGACCCTCTGGGAGGAGGAGTTTTGCGAGGAGCTGTGCCGCGTCATGACACATTCCATTTGGAGAGGTGACGCACACATTCTAGCCATGATCCTGCAGTATACTGTCATATGCCGGACTGACGACCGCCGTGTTTGGGACATGCCTGCCGGCATCGCTGGAGGAGGACCCTTGAGCAGACTGGAGGCCAACTTGAAGGAGTCACAGGCACCTTTGCCCTGTTCTGTCCATGAGATGCACATGGCGGCACGAGACGATGTAGGGGCAAGTGGACCGCATCCCAGCGTGTTGTCCCACGTCATGGCTCACATCGGGCTGCTCACCGAGAATATGGACCCTAGTCCAGGCCCTCGTCCAGATCCTATCACCGAGTACAGAGGCCTCAATATCTACAGAGTTAAGATAGAAGACCTCTATATGATTCGAGCGGCTATCGATATTCCCTGTTGGTTTGGCGGGCCGATGTTCCCAACTACGGAGGCCTTGTACGACTTGTACCTTGCTATGAGTGGCGCTCTTGATGCTCCTAGCGGCTATGATGAACTGGCTTCGTTCCATCAGCGTGCCTGGATTCAGGAGCAGCGGAAAATCATCACGTTTCTTGGCCAGAATGGAAAAAGCACTCAGGATGGGGACATGTGAGATGACAATCCGGTCACCGGACGCGGGCAGTACAATGGATCCGTGTTTAGTGGCTCAAAGGGCGAGAAGCTGAGCGACTAGTCGCTGCTTAGTGGCTGTCGATGTTGTTGAGAATGAGGTGAAGGATGAGGGAGGTGAAGGGATGGGATGGGCTTTGACGGTTCTGGTAATGAGGTGATTATGGACAGGCTTGAGGGTAATGGGTAATCATGTATGGTTGTTGTCAATTCTTCTTCTTTTGATTTGAGTCTCTGCGTATGCTCACAGCCGCTTTGTTTGACAAGATTCCTTTTCGCGGTCCCGGTCAATTGAAGATCTTGTGCTTGCTCAATGCGCTTGGAAAAAGACACAAGACGTGCACCACAGACAGCAACCGTTTGGTCATGACAACAGCTTCTAGCAAACTTCGTGGTTACACCATCCTGCCTAAATATTCCCTCGCATCTTTGTTCTTCACTCACCATATCTTCTCCGCCCAGCGCACCGCACCGCATGATTACGATCCTTATGCCACGATCGCAACCATGGATCCAGCCAACGATCTTCGCAACGTCTACGGCCCTTCCGCCGAGTTCGCCGCTATTAAGTCGGCTCTGCAGAGCCACCCGCCCCCTCGAAGCCCAGCTCCCGACGACCCAAGCGACCCCGATGCTGCCGCCCTCTGCGCCCTGGATTGCCTAGTGGCTGTTATCAGACGGATTTACAGCTTTCACATCCCCGTATTCTCGAAACTGGACGAAACTACTACCACCTTCGAAACCTGGAACCCTCTCCTCCGTTACGCCTGGCAGGCATTCACCCCAGACAAAGAGCACACTGACGCTGAGCGGGAGCGCATGAAGAAGGCATTGCTGGAGAGACTACGTCTAGGCAATGGATCCCAGAAACTTAGTACTTTCGAGGAGCTGGTCGATTGCAACTTGATGGCCAACACCATGTGGTCCAGGAGCTACCTCCTACTTTACTGCGACCCGACCGTCCAAACAAACAATAGTTTATGTACATATGAGTGGGATTCAAGCGAGGCTACCCAGCGAAGTCTCCTAAGATTTGATCGCAGGCAGATCCCGGAGCTCAGTTTTCAGCAGTTCATCGATAAGTCATTTGGTTTGCTCCCCTTCCGCGAAGCCAATGCATTGTTCATCCCAACGCCTCCCACCATTGTCCGACTACTCTACACCACCACGCAAGATAAAGAACCCCTGTCTTTTGAGAGCTTGCGCAGCTTTTCAATGCCCGTCGGGGATTGGGTTCCAATGTACGACCCCGCTACTGGGAAGAAGATCGCCAATCGATTTGATGGGGCCGTAACCCGTCGACGATACATTCTCCTGGCGGTTGTTACGCTCGCGGATGAGAAAAACCTACGTCGAGAGGATCGGGTTCGAACGTATGCTCTTACTGGTCAACAACTGATTCCGGATCCCGCTGTTCCTGTATTTCAAGGTCTCTGGAGTCTCGAGGAGAAGGGCCCGCGGCGGTACATGATGTTCTACGGTGATGTCGACAGCATGGACCCTCATGGGGACCACCCTGAGATGGAATTACCTTGATTGCTGGATCCAGGAGTATTTTGGCCAGAGAAGGAGGAATGTAGAATCGCTTGTCTCGGCCATCGGGCCGTGTTAACGCCTCAAATACAATGTCTCTCTTGCAGGTTGACCACTGACCCAACATGAATGGCTGCCTTTTCATCAAGTCTTAAAAGCCACCGCGCCTTCATTTCGGCGCGTCTACATGTAAAAGAATAGTCTCCGCTTTCCATCTACCCTCATCACCTTTACCCTCGGACACCCCTTGTGTCGCTGACAACATTCGCGCCCAAGAACTGGGCTCTGCTTCCCTGATCTCATCACCTCAACTAGACATCGGGATCCCATCTCAGAGCTTTCATCCAGGAGCTTCTTGATGTTTAGGATGGCTCTCGGATACATCAGCAACTGGGCCAGGTTTCTCACGGCACCGCGGCCCTGCGTTTTCTCGATCGGGGCGACGGGTAGGCTCTGGCACTGCTGCGCAAACCAAGAGAACATTTCGGAGAGATCGTTCTGTGGATCGCCATCCTTTTTCCTGGTCTGGAGTTGTTGGAGGCTCTTCACTTGGAGGAGTGCTTCGTCGCGCTCCCGCAAGGACACTTGTAGCTGACTCCAGAGCCAATCTCCTTTTCGTTCAAGGTTCTTGATGGGTCCCTGGGCTTCTCGCTCAAAGGCTTGCCTTTCTTGAATCTGACTCTGGACTTCGGAGTTGGCGACGGCGACCTGTTCCGGCTCGGCCATGAGCTGGTCTTGGAGCGCGTCAGCTACAGACGTGCAGATTGTTCCGTGGATCCGGGTGACCGCTTCCTCCATGGTGCCTTGCATTGCATTTAGCTGGTTCTGGAAGGTTTCAAAGTCGGAGCCCAGCCGATCTAGGCGCTGCTGGTATTCGGCCTTGACCTGCTCGGCCTCCTTCTTGGTGCGCTCGGCATCTTCGATGACCCCTTTGATGAGAACCCGTGTCGCGGTAGTGACTTGAGTAGTCATAGAGTCGCTAGGGAGCAATTCGAAAAGTCTTTCTACTGCTTCCATGTTATTCTGCGGATCGAAAGACGGGCGAATACCGCTGTTGGTTCTAGTGTCAATGGTGAGCGTAGAGTAGGTAGAAGTTGGGTGCTTGGTGAGGGATCCACATGTAAGTATAGAGTGCTCAATGCGGCGGATTGAAAACAAGTTCAGGGTCGGTATTGAATGCCAGGCTTGCTTTTGTCAAGTGCCCAGCCGGGATCCCTTGGTTCTGTTTGCTTGTTGCCATTGACAGCAAACTGTTCTGCGCTGGTCATGTGCTCGTTATGAACCAGCACAAAAACCGATAATGGAGTCACTACACGTAATAGAGAGAGGTTAGCAAGCAGCACTGGTCCATATCGTCACTTGACCCAAAGCCTCAGATTCCGACTGGACGTTTGCCATTCGATCCACGCTACCCCCCCATAACCGCGACGGGCCATAGCAACAAAGAAGTCACCGTACACCAGGTTTTACTTTCAACCAAGTTTTATTACGTCTAAGTCTCATATAACTAAATGTCTATATGCGAAATATGTAGGGTAGAGATGGTGGCTTGACCGTATGGGGGTAGAAGCAGACCAGCTGGCGGTGATGCATACGGAGGCTAATCAATGAAGGCTCGTTGCTGACCCATCGAACAACACAAGTCCAATTACCTAGCTCACTCTCTCCCTGTCCTTATAATTCCATGATTGCTATGCGCACCTGAATGTCATGGCCTAGAAGAAACATGGTTAAATCACGATTGCAAGTAAGGCACAAATCAGACACGACCAAACACCACTCAAGTTTGACTCAATGCCCCCCCAAACCCTATGGGTCTACCCAGCATACTCACGGCAAGTTTCTGCCCAGTTCACTACCATCTCCCTCATGTCGGAATCGCAATGCCGAAGCCGGACGAGCTCGGCCATATTGGCTCGAGAAACAACCTCCTCAAGTCCCCCACCCATCACCCAGGTTGACAGGTCCTCCACGGCATTCCCCCCCAGAACCATGCCCAGAACAGCTGCCTCTACCTCCTTAGACCAGCGAAATTGAATGGGAACTGAGGGAGTGCTCTCAGCAGAGGGCTCCTCCTTGGCCAAACACTCAGCCTGGGTCGCACTGTTCTCCTCTAGGTACCGGGCGTACACTGGACTGGCCTCGCTGGCCACGCCGTCGAAACAAGTGGGTGCCCAGGGCCAGGGCAGAGCCGCTTCCACCCCGAGTCCTTCAGCACGGGCGCTGTCAGCGACTCAAGAAAAGTCAGTCACATCAATAAGAGGTAAACAGCTAGTCAGGTACTTACACCACATCCTCCACGCGATCTGGTCGACATGGTAGTCGAACTTGGCCGCCGGGATAGCCTTGATCATCCTCCCGTGGGCCCCCGAGCACAGCCTTTGGGATGCCCTTTCCCAATACCTGTCCAAGTCCTCTTCTCTCCCACCCTGGATCATGTGGAGAAGGAAAGCCCTCAGGTAAGGGCGCCGAGACTCTGTCTTGGCGGGTTCGATAACCGCATCTGCGAGGGCGAACCTCGCGTCTCTTAGGTTGAAAGGCCGAAAGTCGAGGTGTGATTTTGGAGGCGTCATCTTGTCGCGATTATGGTGGTGGCGGAAAAATGTGAGTGAAGGGGGCGGTGATGGAGAGGAGAAGAGAGTGTGTGGTGATGGAGATTGGATTGTGATTCACAACAGAAAACAATAGCAAGGCTTTCCCCCGAATGTTAGAAATGGAAAAATAAAGTTCCAGGTTCCATTGATTTCTTTATTGTTCTTTGTTGTGCGTGATTCACTGTCACTGTTCGCCAGTGCTCTGGCGCGATCGAGAGGGACCCTCTCCACCGACGTAACTTGTGCCTAAACCATCCCCTCGCGAGGTCTTAAAACAAGATGAGACCGGCCGGTCCATTATCTTCAAGCCCTTTGCCACTCTCGCAACCGCAGACATGGATCCCAGCAACGATATTCGCAGATTGCACGACGTCGCGAGAGCACCGGCAGCCGTCGCTTGGCTCCTCCAGAACCGACCACCTCCCACATGCTCAGATGAGGATATCGAGTACGACACGACCGGATTGGACTGCCTTCTTATTGTACTTCGAATGCTTTACAGTGTGCAGCTTCCCATCTACGCCTCGAACGATGACCGACTTCGGGCCGCCGAGGCAAGGAACCCTGCTCTTCGACTGGCCTGGCAGAATTATACCTACGAGTCTGGAGCGAGCCGGATCCACTGGGCGATGGTCAAGAAGGAGGTTCTTGATGCCTTTAGGTCCCATGAGCCCGATCTGTTTGACGCCAATGAGCCTCACTCCCTCGACACCAGCTTTGAGAAACTTGTTGGGTCCAGACTGATGGAGGAGACGTTTTGGTGCCGACCCGAGTACCGACTCTACCAACACCCTCTTGTCAAGATTGGGTCTAATTGGTTTGTGAGAATCCTATCAAATACGTCGCCTCTCAATCTGGAACCCATCACCATCGATCGATCCAACATTCGAGATTTTCCCGAGCCGACATTCCAAGAGCACGTGGATGAACACTTTGGGAGCTTCGAGCATGACGGTTCCAAGATGCTGCACATTTGCAACGAGCCGCCCATCATTCGAATCCGGTACATGAGGGAGCCTCGTGGAGATGTGTTCCCCTTTTCGACCATCAAGAACATTCGCATTCCCGTTGCCGACATTGATGGTTCAACATGCACCGAGGTTGCACGCCGTCCGTACTATACCCTTATTGCCGCCGTAGCCCTGAGAGACTACCAAGGCTATAACCCACACGATCTTGTGCGAACCTACAGCCCCATGGCGCATCAGCTGATCCCAATGCCTTCCCATCCAGTTCTGGATGGTGGAGACTGGACTTTGGAGATGGGCGAATCTGAAGAGTTCATGCTGTTCTATCTGTACATGGGCAACGTAGAACCGCATGAGGGGTACGGGGAGTTTATCAGGTCGCTGGACCACAGCGAGACCGTTGACAGTGGCTCGATGGGGCTCTGGCCACCGCGACAGATTTAAAGGGGTAGAATGGTTGGAGGGAGCTTGGGTATGAGCAGAAGCTTGAGCGAGGTGGTGGGAGTTGGAGAGATCTGGAGCGTGCTGGGCAACGGGCTGGCAGGCTGCATTGTAATGGATGGCATCACGGTATCAACAATTCATCTGGAAGGCATGGGTAGGGATGGGCATTGCGTAGGTACCTAACGTATGAATCAAGTGTTGAACGACCAGGTTTTGCGACCCCAGCCAGTGCCTCTTGATCAATTGTATTCGAACCGCAATGTGTCTGCTTCATTTACCGGGCAGCTCTTGCCAAAGTCTGGAAGGCTCCATCCCAAGAATGCACTGCAGTTATCAGCTGGGAAGGTACCATCGTGTAGGCTCGTAGGCTTCTACCCAGTCCTCCAACAGTTCAAAATAAAGGCCACTCGACCCGGAATCATCGACATGCTCCCTCTCCGTTTCTCACCCTCTCGCTCCGATTCCAGCATGGCTAACGACCTTTCTACCTGGTTAGCCCGAAGCGAAACACACCCCGATATTCGATTTGGTCATGCACAATACCATCACCATACCCTCGAGAATGTCACCCTGTGGAAGTACCTCTTCGCGGCTCACTCTAGCCTGGACCCTGTCGTCGTCGTTGCCTCGTCGATCGAGCTCATCGCTGTGAGATCCGCTGCGGCTCTGGGCGTACAGGAAGGCCTCTTGGCTTTCACATACCAAGAATTCCTAGACTTTATTGAGGCAAAGCCCCGCGATGGCACTGGATGGGATCCGCAGGTGTGGTCCGAGGTCTGGCAGTCAGATCACTTGACTGTGATGGTGGCTGTTGAGCCTCATATACCAGTGGATTGCGCTCTCGCGTTGACCATGGTAACACATTGGGTCGCTACCAGGCCTTCCACTCTCGGAGTTCGTATCCTCACGGTCTCGACTGAGGTGCAACACCCCGAAATGGTTGCCCTCCTTGACTCTCAAGGTGTCCCTGAGCCCCAAAGGTTTCTCATCCCAGGTTTACCACAGGTCCGATGGAAGGAGATGGTACAGATTGTGTCTTGCAACGAGTCTAACCTTGCCGAACGGGTCAAATCGACGGTCATGCGCAACAACGGCCAGCAAGTCGTCATCTACTTTCACCCAACGGTATCCCTGCTCGAAGTATTTCGCGATTTGAAGGAAAAGGGCTGGCTCGCTTCCAAGATTGACCCTTTGGCGCTCCCCGATCAGGTTTCTCGATTAATGACAGCCGGTGCCCTGCTAAGTCGTGCCTTGCATGCGGTTGAGGAGTTCCGTTCGCCATTTCCGCTTGTTGGTTTTGACCACATCCATATCGTCTTGAGCTCCACCTCCTCCAAAAAAGTCTTTGACTCGGTTTCTCGTCAAGTAACCGAGGTCGCGTTACCTTTAAGCAAGCAGGAGAAACAAGAGCAGTTGGCATGGGCCTATCGCTGGCGGGGAAACCCATCAACAATCTCAGTCTACATCGACCATCCATCCCTCTCCGAGTTCCTAGATGCCGGGGATCCCCACCGCTGCCTGCATGTCAACAATAAGCAACTGGGAGGCTTCGTCTCCGCCCTGGCCTCGTTCAAATCCTGGGGGATCGACCCGCTTCGGACGGCGCGGTGCTTTGCGCCAGATCAAGATGTGTTGATGACCACAGTGGGACGGCTCACCGACCAAAAGCTCTTGTTGACACGGGAAACAGGCCGCCTAGGGTTGCGGCTATGCGACAAAGAATTTGACGTCTTCAAGGCTGCCTTGCCAGTTCTGGGCTATGACCACCGGCTCGCCTACTTCCTAGCCCATAGCACCAGCAGTCCAAAGGTCCTTCAAACAAAGAATCAACTCTTCTCGCTCCTTGCTGCTGGGATGAAGGATCTATTTCACTTTCTTCCAGACCCAACAGGCCAGTTGGATGAGGATCGAGACACCCTTGCTGCAGAGTGCTGGGGATACACCCGGCCACTCTCCCACCAAGGTTCCATGTGGATGGCACTTGGACTGTGGAAGCTAGCTCTTTTGATGCCCCATTACTCGTCAACGAATAACCTAGATATCATAGTGCCTGGCACTAGGATTTCCGTCGATCGACCCAAGTCGTTCTACATCATGGAGACCTCAAACAAGCTCGACCATGTCCTCTGCAGACTGAACCCCGATTTTGTCCCTTGTCTCTTTCAGAACGAAGCTGGCGAGCTGAGCGAGGCCGAGTGCCTTGAACTACAGAGGCATTTGTTCTGCGCCTTTTTCGATCAACTGGTTGTCGGTGTCCCCACCCGAGGCATTCTTTACTGGCAGGACGTGTTCGGTAAAGGAAGCATTGATGGTTTGGAAAGCTGGGTTCGTTGGTTTGTAGATCCCAGCGACTTTTGCGACGTCAATCGCCAAAGCACAGATTTCGTCTGGGGCATTTACACTGGACTTTCTCGTGAGGGAGAGAAAGTCGCCGCGAGAGACTGGACCTGGATCCCTCCTGCGATTTTGGGGGAGTACGACGAGCAGAGAGAAATTGAGGGTAGCTTCTAGCTTTGGGCCGAGGTTCGAGTTCCGTTTGAGGTATCGATGAGGTTCAAGAGGAACACATCAAGGGTTGGAACCAGGCTTGCAATGCAGCGTGTGTGGAAGGGGGCATTTTGAGGGGACGAGCGGTATTGCGTGCGGGGCTTCGGGGCGTAATGAAGATGCGATGGGGAAGTTACATGAATACACTTTTAAATGTTGAAGGAGGCGCTGTAATGACCTATTCTGATTGACAATGAGGCTCCTCAATGTCAATTGATGGACCCGGATCCAGCAACTTGCCACGCTTGCTTCCATTGATCGGCCGGGAATAACCCTTAGCCGTCAATCCCCACTTCATGGATCCATTCCATGCCTCCCTCCACCAAACTCGATGCTTGAACCATTCAGCACAACACTCAATCGTCAAGATAACGTTAGTATTAGCGCGCATGTCTTGGATCCCAGCACTTGCTAACTTTAAAATCTAGGCCGCCCGTACCAGGTCATCAAAAGCTTTACAGAATCTCCAGCACCATGAGCCAGCCCGCCACCAGTCAAGCGCACGGCCCTGAGCGAAGCGTCTAGGAGACGCTGGAAGCCCAGCGGGATGCCCTTGAGGCTAAGGATCAAGAGATCCAACGGCTGAACGACAAGGTCCGGGAGTTGACCGAAGCTCGGGATCGCCTGGAGCAGGAGAACGGACATCTCCTCTCTTTGGTCCGGACGCAGTCGCGGACCTTTCAGTCCATTCGGAGACGCAGGGGTGAAGCGCATGGTCAGTGCAGAGAAGCCGGGGCTCGCTCCTTGCAGCGTCAAGACACCCAGCAATTGCAGGACGAGAGGCTCAACGCTCTCCAGGCTGAGGTCCAGAAGCAAGGTGAGCTGAGGAACGAAGCCCTTGTTGTCGCCGAGTTGGCAAGGGAACAGATCCAGGACCTGGAGAAGGACGCTGAGGCGCACGCCGGGGTTCGTGAGGAGCTTGGGCAAAGGGAACGGGAGCGCGATCTTGCCCTCGCACGAGTCGCGGAGCTGGAGTGTCTCCAGGAGACTCCAGTGTGGCCGACGGGGTCCAACGAACTTTCGACGCTGTACGCCGAGTTGGCGCAGGGATACGATGACATTGTCATGGAACCTCTTGTGTGTAGGCACGGATACGGAGGCTTGTATCGTGTCGCCTCTTTGATTGGGAACCCGGTAGCGGTCGAAAACCTCAAGGTCTTGGCGCGAGACGCAACTGGCTCGACACCCCGATGCCTTGTGGACGTGTGCCAGTCTGGCAATATGGTGAGGCGTCTGGAGAATGGGAGGTGCGCCATACATCGACGCTCGACCTGCTACTCAGTCTATGTTGTGAGAAATCCTGGGGATGGCACTGGGAAGGTTGTCTTTGAGCCGTAGGATATTTAGATGAGTGGTCAATGAGGAACAGTCGATTCGGCGATGAGCTTGTGCGATAATTGTTTGTGCGAATTTAGACAGGATAACTACACCCAAGTATGCATTTGAGGCACATCTAAACATCCAAGGTCGCCAAAATGTTTAAGTTCATTCCATTCCATCACTTCCAGTCAAATCTTAAGACTGAAAACTCGGGTTATGTAGTTGTCCGATCTCATTCGCAACCGTCACAAGAGCCAGGGAAAGAGTCTCAAGATCCGTGGCCATATACTAACAAGTAGGCCCGGCGTCATCAGGCATTCAACAAACCCCCAGCAACCCTATAAAGCAAAGCCATGGCAACCTGCACACTCAGTACCACGGTTCAAGCCTTTGTATCTTTGCCTTTTATTTTCCCTTTAGAGGCCCGGGGGCCGGGTTCAGATATCGCCAGTGACGGGGCCGAGGCGTCCAGTCATATGAGGCCGCAATTTGGGCGGGTATATGGTGCCATATCCAACCTGAGGACGAAAGGTACCTATGATATCTCGCCTTTTATAGCGGCTACTTATTCAATACTAGTAAGGAAACTCCCACGGTTAATTTTTTTAAGTCGATCCTCTATTAGTATTAACACGAGGGATGGCGGTTGCGTGATATCCATCGATGATGGTATGTGTGCATCCAGGTTGCTTTGCTAAATGGTGTGCTCTGATGAACAAAGAAGGCAGCCAAACACAGTCCCTCATCCGCGCCTCAAATACCTTGGAGCACAACTCGCACAATGCATTCACGGCTAACCCCCTGGCTTCTTCAGACTACTCCGCCTCAATTCTCGTCATAGTCGCTCCAGTACTTCGATGTTCGCAACCATAGATATCAGCTCTTTCGAAGGGATCGACTGGAATCGCCATCTCGACCCGGCGCAAATCCGGGAACAAGTCTATTACGTATCAACCACATGAGGCCAGGAGTTTGATGCCATGAATAAAGTACTATTATTTTTTAGCCTAGTAGCAAGTGTCGCCCAAGCACCGGGTGATTCAGAGTCTGGCGCGCCTTGGTCTCTCTACTTGGAGAGGGTGGAAAGCCCGCCCCGCCATGCTTGTCCCCAGCGTCGGATAACGTCCTGCTGTGCAGGATGACAACGTAGCAGCCAGATGCCCTCGGCCATGCTGACTCGCAGAGGGGCCTCTTGACGGCCCTTGAGCAGGATCCAGGCCTCGAGACCAGCGACAACCTCCTCGAAGGTGCCCTTGACGAGGCCAAACACATCAGCCTCAACGCCGTGCGGCATCGCCACCCCCTTGGAGAGCCTCTCATTCAAGGCGATGGTGTTCTCCCTCGCCCGCTCGTAGTCCTTGTAGAAGGGGTCCTCCCACTTCTCAGCTGTCGTGTCCTTGATGCCAGCCGACAAGACCACGATGAGATGGTGACGGAGCGTAACCGGGCGACCCTGGTAGATCAGTCGGAGCCAATCCCGGATGTGGACCCAGACTGAGAGAAGCCCAAGACGAACCCCGACCTTCTCGGGACCACCAAGGTTGGAGAAGCCGAGCGAGAGTCGGCGGGAACCAGTGTTCAGCCTGATCGCCAGGCCCAGCGGCACTGGAAGGCCTCGAGATCCATGGCTCCAACGTGCTGCTCCATCGGCAAGTACGACGGAAGCTAGATCTCGAATGGGCCTACGATGTCGCCCTGCTCAATCTCTAGCTGGGACTCTGCTATGGCCTTTGTTGACGCAAGTGCGTTGACGGGAGGGACCACGCCCAAAGATCGAGGACCCTTGGCCCACATGGATGTGCCTAAACCTTTCGCGGGGGGTAGAGACTTGGTTGGTACAGCCCTCGGCTGTTCTAGAGCAGGCGGTGCCGAGGCAGGAGACGAAGGTTCGACCCGAGAGACCGGAGAGAAGACAGCGGCAGAGGGCCGGAGCGCCAGAACATGTGTCTTGGCATCCTTGGAGTGGAAGAAGCCTGGGTGCCTGCACCGGCAGCTCGCGCCACGACAGGCAGAGTTGCTGGATGCCCTCGACGGGCATGCTTCTCTGTACAAGTTCTACCTGGGGCTGTCCCAGCTCGCAGACGGTCTCAGAAACAGCGCTGTGCTTCAGCTTCGAAATTTCTCGGTGAAGCAGACGGTCGGGGCTTTGGATCGGGACGGGAGCACTGGCTAGAGGATGGTGCACCTCCTGCATAGCATGTACAAGGCTGCCATGCGAGCCATCGTTGCGGGTACCGTGGTATATGACGGGTTCAAGGATCGGGCTGCCTGGCTCAAGACATCCTCCGAGGTGGAGGGCAAGATCCCCGGCGTCTCCGTAATGGGCATGAGCCGTGAAGGGCAGCAGGGGCAGTTCTTGAACATCAACGAGACTCAGAGGCTGTTTGATGGATTGGAAAGGTACGTCAAAGGTGGTCGAATTTGTCTGCAGAATCGCAACGCCGCTGTTGCCCCTGCCATGTCTAATATAGAGAGAGCCGCCGTGAGTTGGATCCACACGGTTGATCCATTTGTTGGATCGGCGGCACCTCCTGGGGCCCAGCCCTTACCTCGATTCATCCAGAGCGACAGCAAGATCCTCAGCATTGAAGGCGTCATCGAGGGGTTCAAGCTGCGATGCAACAGAACCCTTGATCCAAGTGGCAAGGTTCGACAGATCCAGAGCCCGCTGTGTATGGGTTGCTCGACAGACTTGCGAGCCCGCACAAGTGCCTGCAAGCGCACGGTGCGAAGGGGCCTTGTCAATCTCAACAAGCCATTGTACCTGGTCGCCAACACCCTTGAGGCTCTGAAACTCCCTGTTGACTTGAGTATGCACGTCGCATTACGGATCTGTGAGGCGGACCAGCTGCCGTTGGCTGAGCAGCTCATCATAACCATCGCCCTCTCCCTCGTTCACCAATGCGGCTTCAATGCTACGGAGTCTGGAGGCACTGGATCGTCTACAGTCAACCCCACATCGGCAAGTCTGAGGCAGAACATCGAGCTCATCATGGCGCATTCGAACACCATGGAACAGAATATCCGAGCAATGCTAGCTGACCTTGCGCAGCGACGCAAGCTCCTGGTCGACATCGACCGCCTCACTGATCACTGACAGGTTCAAAGCTTTGAGGAAGGCTGCGAAGGAGGCGACCCTCAAGGGAGAACTTTTTGGTGGGCGGACCCACGAGAAGGTCAAACAGATCATGGCCGAGAAGAAGTAGAAGCTCAAGGATCGGCTTGGCCAGTTAAGACGAGAGAACCAACGGTTGGAACTTATCAACAACATCCTTGTGATTAATGCCGGGCGAAAAGTTCCATTGGTGAACGGGCTGCTGCCCGAGGAGGAAGGTGTGGAAGGCCAGGATGACCAAGAAGAGTAGTGCTGGTGGGCGAGGCAATCCAGGTCAATCTTCAACACTAAAGGTTAAATATCGAGTATGAATATCGATTGTGCTCGGTGACAGTGAATGAGTTGGATCGTGAGTACCAGCTTACTTTGGAGACTAGCGAGTCCTGTGGGGACCACTTTCACCAGGTACATCAATGATTGAGTGATATATCGCACATGCGGTGCAAGTTAGTCTCTAGTAATACAAGTTGGAATAGTTGAAGGAGCCATGTAACTCCAAGTTCAGGTGTTGGGCGAGAGAGGCATGTGAATCGAAAGCCTATTGTCGCCTGTGAAGATGCGGAATCTTCCAAATAAAGGACTATGTATCAAGCCCCCATTGCTTTGTGAGAAATATTCTGTCACTAAGAAGCAACCTACGCCTTACAAGCAAGTTCAAATCATAATCTGCCGGGCTGCAGCGCGCTGGAGTAGTGGTGAGGACGGCCAAGCATCCGGGGTGTTGGAGTGTTGAGTGACGTTTCGATGAAATTTACTAAAGCTTGTGACTATGGACGGATGTATGGCACTGTGGGAATAAGGTCTTCTAGGGAGTCGGTTGCATGATCTCTGTGGTGCACTTGTACATACAGGTGCGCTCAGACTACCTAACGGTACTGGTGGCTCCTCCCGCCCTTCCTTTCCCACTCCTTCTGGATAAGGCCAATCCCATTTTCCTTGCTCAAGGTCTGTCATCCCCTATCCCTTTCAACATACGATATCGATATAATTGGGCTTCCAATGGAGGGAACTGCCCCGAAAGCTGTTTGTGACTGAGTCCTGGCTTGGTTGCTTTAGAAACCCCTCGGATTCACGTGTTTGTCGAACCTCTGGGGTGTGCCATGAAGATCACAATGCTCTAGACCAGGCCATGTGGCTCGCAGAGAACTATATTTGCACCCTGTGCGGCCTTGTCCTTTCTAGATGTCTCGAGTTGGGCTTCCAACAACGAGATTTGCTGCATAAGCTCTTGAAGACCGGGTTCCTGGCTCGCAGGCTGACTTGGCATGAATGCCGGAAACAATTTTGACCCCCTAGCGACCTGTTCCAGGGCACTAGGCACCTCAGGTGTCATTGTAGATCTCAGAGTTTCGACAAATCGGCGGATACGGTCTTAGTGCTAAAGGAGTTAGGCCAAGACTTCAGCCGCACTCTCCTTGGGAGATCGACTGGATCCATTCTCGATTCTGTTGGGTAGGGTAGGTGCTTATTGAAGCTTCTGCTTCAATAACTCTTGTGTCCTCAAGAACTGGACCCTTTTCTCACCGGCCCCCCGAATCTGAGCCTCGATCTCGTCGCCTTCGTCGTTCGAGGCTGCTACTTATTGGACCGCCTCTCTCCTGGTCTGAGCTTGCTTTGTTCACGAGATCCCGTCAACGCTCATCTAGAACCGGCTCCCGCTATCTGACCCTTGACCTGGCAACGGAGACGTCAATCGTCGGCTGGTTGAGGAATGTAAGACCACTGGGGCCGAAGCCGAGAGTTGTTTGAACGTTCAACATATGGAATTGATGGAATGAGCCTGAAATGACTGGGATGGCTCAGCTAGCTTCCCTACGCAGTGGTGAGGAAGTAAGCCACCACTAACTCTCATGATTGAACATTATAGAAGACATATATTAATGGAGGAGAATACTTTGTAGAGTTTTGTTCGTTATTAATTATCCCTCCTCTGATTTATTTATCATAGGAGAAGCTGACATACTAATTACCTACGAGGTACCTTGGCCTTTTATCATCCACTTGTCGCTGCGGTGAATATGAAATGGGAAAACTAGGGCTCAAGCGGCGCTTAAGAATGGTCAAACCTTGATTTTGTTTGGATCAGACACTTTTAGGTGAGGCTATGGGTTGAAAACAAAGAGACTGGGCAATGCATGTGCGGCAGGAGACTTCACTGCTGGAGGTCATAGTGCGCAGACTGCTGGTTTAATAGAGAGTGTTACTGGAGACTGTCTACATCCAGGGCAGCCTACAGTCTCCTCAACTCAAAAGACCTTTCATTCAACGTATCAAGGGCGACCATTGTGGCTATCCTCGCGGTCAGCCCGAGTGTTATACTACAACTAGCATCATGCAACAGCCCACTGCCTCTGAGAAAGGTAGACGAAGCATAAATATAAGTGAGAGACTCTCTTTAATTCTGTAGATTAAAAATAAAGTCATCATTGAAGGTCTATTAGCCATCGGGGTCTGTAACAAAGGTCGGAAACGGGGAACTGATTCCGAGTTTCGGCATTCGGAGTCCGGGCAGAACTACTGGCAGCTTGTACAGTATGGAGTGTAAATAGAGTTGCCCAGACATGGCGTGAAAATCTTGTTGGCTAACGCCAGTGACAGGGGTTTAAGAGATACAACTTGACGATTCTCCGTTGATACTCAATGCAATCTTCTATGGAACCACTAATTGCGCAAGTCTACCGACGATGGCAGCAGAAGTTTCGTTGTGGCATGGTATTTTACAGCACTGTTGTGCATTGGTCAGTGAAATATTAGTGGCCTGACTGTCGTTGTCAAGTTCCTGTCCGGCACCGCTGACTGAGCGGTCACTTGTGAAACGAGTCAAGGGGCCCTAGAGACAGGCAGGGGCTGGAAAGTTACATGGCCCGTCTCCCCCTCACAAGAGGGCCGGGTATGCATTAAAAGTTGAAAATGCCGAGCTATTAAAGTTAAAAATGACGAGCTATTAAAGTTAAAAATGATGAGCTTTAGGCCTTGATCATTAACTATAAGCTCAATCACTTCATGATCGAAAGATCGTGAACAGACGAAGGAGGATTATATAAGCGGAAGACGGGGTTGTTTTGCAAACAGGATCGCGGATTTGTAACAAAAGGCCTACACACAGATGGGGCTTAGAAGCCTATGTTAATGAAGTTACAAAGGCAAAATGTCGTCATGCTGCCTGGCCGTGGAATATATAAGTGGCAAGCTGAGCCTTTGTTCTTTCAGACCATCTCATCAACCACTCACCTCAATTGTAACTTTCTTTGCACACTATCCTCTCCACTATGCGAGCCACCTTTGTTCTTGCTACCGGCCTCGCCGCGGCAGAAATTGGCCAAGCCAAGAGCGTGCCAAAGAAGTTCGCGTTCAAACCTGAGAATGCCGAGACAATCTGGACTGTTAGTTTATGCCAAAGTCCTAATCTTAACCAGGTTTAACTAACGACTTACGAAATAGAATGCCATCCCCGTAGTTTATGGACTGAGCGAATCCCAGCCCAACTCTGTTGGCGGATCCTGGTGGTCAAGCTCGTACATCACCACCACCAACAATGAGCAATACGTCGTCCTCGCCCACTATCTCGATAATCCGGCGCACCCTTACTTTCGGGCCTCTACTTTGAACCTGGAAACCAATGAATACCATCAATACGTCACTGTGGGCAGCAGCACTCCCAATATCACCACCCTCGACGTCAGCGTGGGCAGCAACGGCATCAAGAGCGAGAGCGAGGATAACCTGTCCAAGCTGCGTTCTTATAGCAACCACGATAATGTCACATTCGACATCACCTACGATGCCACCACTGGTGCCGTCGCCAACGGAGGTGCTGGAGTCTTCCAGTTCGGCGAAGGCCTCACATGGGAATTCGGCCTCCCAAGCTGCAAGACCCAAGGTTCCCTAACTGCCAACGGCAAGAAGCTCACTATTGATCCTTCCAAGTCGCAAACATGGTATGACCGCCAATGGGGAAACACCGCAGCCTCTCCGTCCAACTGGACCTGGTTCCAGCTTCATATCCCCTCGACAGATTACAAGGTCAGCGCATGGATCTTCTCGGATCCCTTCAGACACACCGAGACGCAGTTTGCAACCATCCGAGGCGCCAACGACCAAATCCAGCTGCTGCCCCTCGAGTTCACGCCCATTTACAAGAGGACATACGAATCCGGTACCGGCCGCGTCACGTATCCTCTGGACTGGAAGCTCAAGATCAGCGGTTTCGGTGATTTCAAGGTGAGCAGCTACACTGAGGATCAGGAATTGGTCGGTGAAGACGCTCTTCAGACCGCGTATGAGGGATTCATCACTTTCAGTGGCAATGTTCATTCCAAGCCGGTGCAAGGGTATGGCCTTGTTGAGATCGTTTATAGTACCTGGGATGTTTAAAGGCTTGTGCGCCTCACTTGGGACCTGTGGCATCCATTGCGAGGGGATAACCTTAGACTACCTCACCTATATCATAAAGTGACTTACTGATCCTGATCTTTTTGAACGCTTCGGTGTGTTATTTACACCTACTTTTGAACCTAAGTATCGCCTCTCCTTCTCCAGCTAGACATTTAGCTTTTCTTTTCTTGATATTATTAGAGAGTTTTATAGAAGTTACATCTTGAACTTGTTCTTGGACCACCACCTAGATTATATTCTGTTGGAGTCAATCGCGTAGTTAAATATTTGCAGGACAATTTCTCCCTGCAATCAACCTTAGCACAGGTTATGAACAAGACAATAGATTCCTGGGGTGCTCGAGTAAATTTGCGACATTTTACATCAATAGACACGCCTTTCTTCAGGATTTGAGCATCTTTGTTGTGGATACAAATCCATTTCGTCAAAAGCAGCGGGAGAATCATAGGCTCCTGTTAAATCGTGCCAGCCTGTTTTCCCGGCCCTGCGACAGCCTAACGTGACGACCCCACCCTTACACGCATGGAACCTGTCGGATTGGACCCTGTACGGCAGCTCTGAGGGTGACCACGTGACGTCAATGGCCGGCCCGTTGATCCATGGCTAGTGGGCTGATCCCCGGGAGGTAGGTAGACTACCTAGGCCCAATTAGGAAGTCCACGTCTTAACCCCCAAAATAGACAGAGGGATTATCTCAATTAGGACAGCGAATAAGCAATTTACAGAGATTGAAGGATAAGCTTACTTTCCAACAGGTTGTCACGTTACACGGGCCAAGGCCTCCCGCACATAAACCCCGCAAAGATGTTGCTGTCCCATCAACAACCATCTTTTCGGAAACCTTAACACCCGTCTGACGAGGCTCGAGCTCGGTTATGCCATGCCTCTTCCATCGTCCTTGTACTGTTACTCTTCTTTGCCGGAGGGCAATATTCGCTTGATTCGACTATTGCCGCATCAAGACGAGCATGCCCCCATACAATGTCAGCTCTTTGACTGCTCCCTAACGGATTCCGGAAATACTCGTTCGTACGAGGCTCTATCCTACGTATGGGGTTCCGAGATCATGCCTCGGTCTCTCTCTATAGACGGCTTCGATTTGCCCGTCGGGGAAAACCTTTACGCCGCGCTATCACATCTTCGAGATTGCTCCATTGAACGAACGATATGGGCAGATGCTGTTTGCATCAACCAACAAGACACAAAGGAAAAGGCAACACAGGTTCAGTCCATGGCCAAGATTTATGCCAAAGCAAGTGGCGTGATCGTTTGGCTTGGAAAAGCGACACCTGATAGCTGTCAAGCACTCGAAGAACTACGTATCGCGGCAGAGCAGCGTACGAAGCGCTCAATCGACCAAAGCGCAATCCTTAGACTGCTTGAGAGACCGTGGTTTCAACGCATCTGGGTATGGAAACAGGTCTTCACCAATATGCACAGAGATTACTGACAAAGTCGATTTAGGTACTTCAGGAGGTTGCTGCAGCCCGACATGTGCTGATCAAATGCGGTCCCACCGAGATTGAC
The DNA here is from genome assembly GCA_003946985.1 of Fusarium duplospermum. Taxonomy (NCBI): domain Eukaryota; kingdom Fungi; phylum Ascomycota; class Sordariomycetes; order Hypocreales; family Nectriaceae; genus Fusarium; species Fusarium duplospermum. The sequence goes on along the minus strand of NKCI01000099.1, from coordinate 96,419 downwards.
GGATATGTGTTCTGTTCAGGCCTAAGTGCATTGAACCTGTCCTATAAAGCCCACCCAGGTCTGCCGCCTCTGATCCCCTCGGTAGTCTACCTCATAAGGGGTGCGATCTTTCGGCCTAAATGTGCAATCAGCCGGTCAGGCAGGTTTTCCCTCGACATTTGCTCTCTAGGTCAACTGGTAGACATGTACCATAATCGCAAAGCCACTGAGCGACGCGACAAGGTTTACGCCTTGCTCGGTATGTGCTCTGACGATCCCAGCATCGCAGGGTTATCGGCCAACTATGAGATATCATGGAAACAACTCTTCCGGCAACTCGTCAACTTCATCTTCTCTGAGCGGGTGTCTGTGGACACTTGGGACGATAAGGAGATGGCGGTAATCAGGGGCAATGGCTGCGTTCTAGGCCAAGTGTATTCAGTCGAAAGAGATGTTGATCGAGAAGACAGACAGCACGTGGAATTTTGGTGGAATGAAGGCTATGCTGGGCCGAAGCGCTGGACCTTTCAGGCCTCAGCGAAATCAGTCCAGGTACACGATGTTATCTGCCTTGTAGAAGGAGCCTCAATGCCTACGATCATTAGGTTATGCAACGGTTATTGGGCCGTTGTAATGATCGCAGTTCCCCCTCCGGATAATCTAAGCAGAAACATCAAATCGGAACTTTCACGATTGACAACATTCCCACACAATTTCCTACTTGTCTGGGACTGGGATATCTATGACGAGCCGCAGGATAGAGAAGACTCCAAACACTTCATGGGTGCCCCCGTGTCGCAATCCCCAAAGACTGAGTTGGAAGGTCGCCTAGACAACGTGGTTAGGTTATGGGACACCGGACTGTTGTTACAAGACATGAGAAGAGAGGATGAGGCAAGGCAAAATCTTCGAAACGCAATGGAGATTTTTGCGAATGCAGTGAGAAGCGCGGACTGCCCCAACTTGGCTTGCCCAAGCCAGGGTGGTTGGAGAAAGGGAGATGTAGAGAAGCTGGAAGGAACGGTAGATCTACTCATCAAGGACGAGGGCGGAGGGATGCTGCTGTGTTTCGCAGTAGAGAACGGGCACGAGGCGCTGGTTAAGCTACTACTCGGCACCGGCAAAGTCGACCTAAACGCCAGGGATAGCCGTGACCGGACGCCATTATCATTAGCGGCAGATAACGGGCACGAGGCGCTAGTCAAGCTACTACTCGGCACCGACAAAGTCGACTTAAACGCCGAAGATGAGTATAGACGAACGCCGTTATCATTAGCGGCAGAGGAGGGACACGAAGAAATCGTCAAGCTGCTGCTTGGCACCAACAAAGTCGACCCGGTCGCTCAAGATACGTACGGACGAACGCCATTATCATTCGCGGCAGGGAGGGGACACGACAATCGTCAAGCTACTGCTTAACACCGACAAAGTTGACCTGGGCGCTCAAGGTAGGTACGGACAGACGGTATTTTCACTAGCAGCAGGGAAGGGACAAGGAGCAATCGCCAAGCTGCTAGTCCGCGGCGACAAAGTTGGCCCAAAGCGCGGGGGTAGAACCCATGGAGTGGAAGCGTTATCGTGGGCGGCAGAGAATGGGCACGAGGGGATCGTTAAGCTGTTACTTGACACGGGCAAAGTTAACCCAGACGGTATGCATAGACATGATGGAAGGACTGCGTTATCGAGGGCGGCAGAGTATGGGCACGAGGGGGGTCGTTAAGCTGTTACTTGACACTGGCAAAGTCAACTCGTCCGCCAAAGATCAATCTGGAAGGACGGCGTTAGCGTGGGCGGAACGGAATGGGCACGAGGGGGTCGTAAAGCTACTGCAGAGTACATAAATATGCCTGAGGGAGCTTGCAATGCTGTTCTTTTCTTTAATTTCTTCGCTTTCGTCAGGGAGGGTCATAGGGGGATGAGATAATTTCGCCGTAGACATGTTAATACAGTGCCTACATCCATAGACGTCATTCCTAGCAAGACCGAAACTTGCCAATATTTGCATACAAATTTCATAGACGTCATCCGAGCTGTTTCCTTCATCCGGCGTAGGATTAAGACCAGGTGCTATAAGTGACTGATGCCACGCCTGCATCTCGCTTCTGGCTGGGCGTTGCAAAACCGTTGATCGTCCCGATGCTGGAACTCGCTCCATCTGATCGCCCCGAGGTCCCGCCAATCGTAGTTGGTTCTCTAGGTGTTCCATCAGGAACTGTGTGCCTTGAAACTTGGATTCCAGCGTCGATCGTCAATGCAAGCGTGGTGCACTACCCCTGTCCAGCTGTGGTACCTCGCCGCTGCAACGCTACAACAGGTTTCGGTGCAACTTTATTGCTGCTATTGACATGGTTCTTTTGTGGTAGGTATAACAACCAGTTATTATCCACGTCTTCTTAATTATAAATGGGTGAATCTGATATAGGTCAAGAGATAATGACGTTTAGATTCAGGTCAGTTGGCGACGACATTGATGTTGCCAACCTACGTGGCGAGATTGAAAGGCTATAAATATTGAGTATTAGACTCCGTAAATCACCAGACTCAAACAACAATCCATCATTTCTCACACTTGCACCATCAACATGAAGTTCCCCGTCGTTCTCGCTCTGGCCAGCGTCGTCTGTGCTCTTCCTGCTTCTGAGAAGCGTCAAACTTATGTTCCATGCTCTGGTCTGTACGGCACATCTCAGTGTTGCGCCACCGACATCCTCGGACTTGCCAACCTCGACTGTGGCAATCGTAAGTGACATCTCAGCTCCTCTAAAACATGTAGCTGACCTTTAGCTCCCTCAACTCCTTCCGATGCGGACAACTTCAGTGCCATCTGCGCCGAGATCGGCCAACGAGCTCGCTGCTGCGTTCTGCCCATTGTAAGTACTCCTATGTGTTCCTGAACCATGTACTAATGCCTTGTAGCTGGATCAAGGTGTTCTTTGCAACACTCCCTCTGGTGTCCAGGACTGAGTTGACCAGTCGCATGCCATGAGTGTATTTCTTGTAACGGCGAACACGATGTTGGAGGCGTTGTATTCATAGAAACGAAACGGGTCATATTTCTCCAGTGTTGCTCTTCTTCTTTCATGCAAGCTTTATAACCCATGAAGATTAGATACATAGTGAACACGAATTGTATCAATAGATCATTAGGTGTTTATATCATCCCATTCGCCCGATAGACTGCTTTTTGCCCTCTAATTTTACTACTGGAATGGTGTCTTGGCGACCGCCATGCGTCTTAAGATAATCATTCTAACTTGGGTCTCCCAGTCAAACACAGGCCCAGAGCAATTGTCAAAATGACAACTGTTCCCTAAGCAGTCATTGAAAGTCCTTGACTTGTCACATTTATATTTTCTTGGTCTGAATTGCTAGATCTTGAGCCTAGGGTTCTTAGCCTCCAACACTACTTCCCATACTGTCATCAATCGTAAGAAAGAGAGCCCACTGTGTTAGCATCGGGATACGACGCTACGACGTATTGGAAATGTGTTCTTTAGCATAGTTGAAGCCGGGATAACCGACATACAAGATCGTAAGAAAGAGAGCGTAACGGCATAGTTGTTATTATTCTTTTGATCAATAACGTCCCAAAAAGAGATCATCACCCACAATAGCAAAAGACACGGTCGTCAATACATGACGGTAGAGGTACTGGCGTCTCTTTTCCAACAAATCGGCGCCACCTCACGTGGCGTGTTCTTAAAAGACGACATTTGTTCGCGATAGTCACACCTATAAAACCACGCAAAAGAGGGCTACAAACCCACCAGCCCTATGGGAGTCCAGTATAAAGTTTATCCGTCTCCATACAATGCAGTCCTCCACAGCTAGTACACCTCTACCAAGCCGGCTGACCGGCACTACTCACAATACAGGCATATCTCGCATAATGTGCCTCAAACTATCTTACGGAGTCATGTCGGCTACATTCTCATCTCGTTATCAATCTAATTGGCCGCCCATGATCAATACTACTCCACGGGCATTCCCACGTTGATCGTGGGACGATTCTTAGCGGCATTCAAGCCAAATCTGCAAGTATCCCGCGTTTGCAGCAAGGGTGTACGTGCGATGCTACCATGGAGAGATAGCAGGCCCTACCAGTTTATAGTCCGTAATCGGCGATGGTGGAGTCTAGTCACATTTTAGCTGATTGATAAACGATGGACGGGTGATTGATAAAGAGCCTATTTCAGTGAATCCTGCATCTCACCCAGTAAGATGTTGGGATTGGACCGGGGAGTCTGTCGATCTTTCTACACGGGATGAATTCCGTGGCATTAGTCACTGAAACCCAAGGGACATAATTCCCGCAATCTCGACGTATATGAACGAGTTCGTGTCCTTGTTTCTTGTCAGATGCACCTCAATCCAACATGTCGCAAGAAAAGACGGGCGCCAGCACCTTTACCAAGCCGGAAAGCATCACTGATGCTTCAACAGCTGAAGCCTTGAATCTCTGTCAAGAGGTTGAGGGTCAGGTTGATCCTGAAATTGCAAAGGCGATACGATGGAGGATTGATATGCGGTTGATGCCGCTGCTTTGTTTGACGTATACCCTTCAGGCTATTGACAAGAACACTATCAGCTATGCGGCTGTTTTTGGTCTACGACAAGAGATTGGCCTCAAGGGCACCGAATTCTCATGGGCTAGTGCCATATTCTATCTGGGATACATGTTTTGGGAGTTTCCTACCAGCATGCTATTGCAGCGCTTACCCATTAATTATTTCATGTCGGCCACAGTATGTACCCTCTCTACCCCTATGACAATATCTAACGTGATAGGTCGTCATATGGGGTACCGTCCTGATGTGTCATGGTGCAGTCCATAGCTTTGCAAACTTGGCTGTTGTACGAACTCTACTCGGAGCTTTCGAGGCTGCCATCCAACCAGGAACCATGCTCCTCTTTAGCATGTATTATACACGAGAGGAGCAACCCTTTCGCCTGGGTATCTGGATCGGTTCATCTGGCGTGGGCTATATCATTGCTGGAATCACTAGCTTTGGTATAGGGCACATCAAGTCTTCTCTCTCCTCCTGGAGGCTTCTATTCATCTTCTGGGGGGCAATCACTTTTGTTTGGGGAATTTTCCTTTGGTTTATGCTCCCTGGGCCACCAATGCGTGCCAAGTTTCTTACTGAGGAACAGAAGGGATATGCCGTCGCTCGAGTCAAGGATAATGCGACTGGTATCGAGAACAAGCGATTCAAGATGAAGCAGTTCCGTGAGGCAATGCTTGACTTGAAGACTTGGCTGTTGTTCACTTTCGCACTGACGAGCAACTCGCCTAATGGAGGCTTGAGTGCTGTAAGTACAACCTTTGGATCGCAGATATCAACTGACCTCTGTAGTTCCAAGGTCTCATCATCAAAGGAGCGGGCTTTAGTACCCTACACACCACTCTATACCAGATGCCATCTGGTGCGGTTCAACTGGTCGCGTGCCTAGTTGCCTGGTAAGTGCACAGCTACCCTGTCTGTTCGTTCTAACAGCGACAGTTACTGTGCTACACGATTCCAAAACTGTCGCATCCTAATCATGATTGTCTTCCTCATGCCATTCCTTGCAGGAGTCTTGGGTCTTCGTCTCCTCTCTCAAGACAATTCCTACGGCCGACTCGCATGCCTCTGGGTCACATTCTTCTACACTGCAAGCGGAACTCTCAACATGTCTGTCGCTACAGCCAACACAGCAGGTCATACCAAAAAGATTACAACAATTGCCATGCTTCTGATTGGTTACTGTCTTGGCAACTTTGTTGGTCCGTTCTTTTTCAGAACCGAGCAAGAGCCATGGTATCCGCTTGGAGTTGGCATGATGTTTTTCTGCATCGCGGCCCAAGTCATTTCTCTTGTGGGGATCTGGACATTGCTCTGGGCGAGGAATAGGTCCAGAAAGGCAGAGCACGCGCCAGGGAATGAAGAGCAGGCATGGAGAAGGGGTTTGCTTGATGAAACAGACTTGGAGAATAAGTACTTCAAGTACGTGTACTAAAGGCAAGGCAAATCGGAAACAGCATCGGCAGATGAAATTTACGCTTACTATTAAACTTTATCCGCTGGTCCTGACCGACGAAATGAGTGTGTTATCGCAGCGGAGCATTATCCGTGCTCGACAAGGGGCATGGTTCGTCAGAGAGTCCATGTGACGACTCATTGAGGTGGAGAAAGCCCCCTCATGATCAAATGAGCGAATAGCTGTTTGCGAAAATTTGATTGCTGAGAGACTTGGCGTTGAATCTTGGCGGGAACTAACCGAGCAGAGATGGGGAGATGCTCACTTTTTGACACAAGATAAACAGGATGGCTGGCTGGCACACCTTTTTATCAGGCATCACCGAGTCAAGTGAGGGGAAACCAAACCCCGCTCGCGAGACGAGTTTGCTGATCGTTGTGTGTCGGTAGAGTGGAAAAAATCCGCCAAGCTTATCCTGACCTCCTCATTTCTCCAGAATCCTCTAGAACCCACATCTTGACTCGTACCATTTCCAAGCGGAGAATCCTGGCTTTTTTTTCTCGACAAAGGCTGATGATTACTTGAGACAAGAAGAAAACTGACGAGACCATCATCGGCTCACAAATGGGTAGGACGGTAACACGGCATCAACTCGACTCTCGTCAAGATACACAAGACTCATGATGCCTGTTCACTCTGCCCACTCAAGAGCCCTTCCCATGTTACATCTCTCCCCCTTCTCGGTCAGAAACCGGCATATTGGCCCACCGCCAGACATCCCCACCTTGACAAAGGAGGTTTGTCCTACAAAGGAAGTTGGTCCTTTTAATCCCTGAGCCCCGAACGGACATCTTCTCCAGCTTTCCCCAACATGTTAATAAACCTGGGGCCCCGTGTTTCCCCCTCTCTGTCCCCTGGTTGCGTTGCATACTCCCCGTAGTGACTCTGTACACACATGTCCAACATGGCAGACAACAAAGAGACTGTCTCGTCGACTCCTGACCCTGTGGTCGGCCTTGATTCTGATCCTAGCAAGACTCATGCTACGGTTATTGGCCATGCGCGTTCTGCTGCTCAGAAGGAACAGAAGATGACCCTCATGCAGGGCATCAAGCTGTATCCTAAGGCTGTTTTTTGGAGTTTGTTTATTTCTACTTGCATTGTTATGGAAGGCTACGATGTTAGTCTTGTCAACAACTTTTGTAAGTGGATATTGGCTGGTTGATATTCTCCTGCTAACAGCTTTAGATGCTTTCCCTCAGTTCAACAGAAAGTATGGCCATCTCACAAAGAATGGCGATTACCAAGTTTCTGCCGCCTGGCAGGCTGGCCTTAGCAACGTAGGTATCTTGAACCTTCAATGGCCGGTACTAACATGTTCAGGGTGCCAACTGTGGTTCAATCATTGGACTGCTCATCAACGGTTGGGCGTCTGAAAAGTTCGGCTACCGCTTCACCATCATGGCATGTCTCGTCTGGCTATCAGGATTCATCACTCTATTCTTCATGGCGCAGAACGTGCAGACTCTGTTGGCCGCCGAAATCATGTGCGGTATCCCATGGGGCATTTTCCAAACCATCTGTATCACATATGCCTCTGAGGTGTGTCCTGTCGCCCTTCGAGGATATCTCACCACATATGTCAACTTTTGTTGGGGACTTGGTCAAGAGATCGGTATCGGAGTCATTCATTCCATGATTGATCGAGATGATCAGTGGGCTTATAGGATTCCCTACGGTCTCCAATGGATGTGGCCCCTACCTCTCTTTATCGGTCTTTGGTTTGCTCCCGAGTCTCCTTGGTGGCTTGTACGCAGAGGCCGTGTTCAAGACGCCAAAAAGTCGTTGTTGAGACTCACAAGTCTTGATCGAGAGACGGATTTCGATGCAGATGAAACCGTCGCCATGATGGTTCACACGACCGCTCTAGAGGAAAAGGTCACAGCTGGTTCATCCTATCTTGACTGCTTCAAGGGTGTTGACCTTCGCCGTACCGAGATTGTCTGTATGTGCTGGGCTATGCAAAACCTGAGCGGCAACTCGTTCTCCAACTATTCGACATACTTCTTGGAACAGGCTGGTCTATCGACGAGACATGCCTACTCCTTTGCCCTTGGCCAATATGCCATTAACATGGTTGGTGTTTTTGGTGCCTGGGCTTTGATGACTGCTGGAGTTGGTCGCAGAACTCTGTACCTTTATGGTCTTTGCGGCCTGTTTTCCATGCTTCTCATTCTTGGCTTCCTGGGTGTTGTGCCCGAGTCCAGTAGGGATAAGGCGTCATTGGCGACTGGAAGCATCATGATTGTTTGGGCTCTTTGCTACCAGCTGTCTGTTGGTACTGTCTGTTACTCGTTGGTTGGCGAGTTGTCATCGCGACGACTTCAGATCAAGACTGTTGCTCTCGGTCGAATCCTTTAGTAAGTTATCTGTTCTTCTCTTTTAAATTGTGCTAACCGGTTCAGCAATATCGTCAGCATCATCAACGCTGTCCTGGTTCCCTACATGCTCAACCCCACTGCTTGGGACTGGGGTAACTTTGCCGGTTTCTTCTGGGTAAGTCAAAGTCCCCAGTTGTGTTTCTTTACTAACAAAGTAGGCCGGTATTTGCTTCCTCTGCATTGTCTACACCTTCTTCCGACTGCCTGAGCCCAACGGCCGTTCGTTCGCTGAGCTGGACGTGCTGTTTGAGAAACGTATCCCCGCCAGAAAATTTGCCTCCACTGAGGTTGATGTCTTCCATGAGGTGGTTGAGGAAAAGGTCATGGATCAGTATGAAAAGGCTGACGAGAGAATTGAGAGGGCTTAAGCCATGGAATACATTGATCAGTTAGTGTAGATATTTACATGAGATCAATTGAGGGATCGCAACTCCTTATTACGCAACCAGTGGACTTTCAGCAGCAATACCATCCTTAAAGGCGATATTGAGACCTTCAGGAATCTTTCCAGTTCCCTTCCATGTCTTGAAAAGTCCTTGATCTGATTGACCAAACACGGGGTCGTACTTGGGCTTCGGAACGGACCACGATTTTTCGAAATCTCCTCCGCTCTGAACAAAGTCCCAATCACCACCAGTATATGCTCCCATCATAGTGTATCCAGACAGTTTGATCTCTGATAAAGCCTTTCTGGGGTCGTCAGCTTCTATGCCGTGAGCTCCGCCGGGGCTCAACAACTTGAATCCGTCGTCAGGCTTGACATTATACGTCTTATGAGCCACTCCGGCAGGTATCACAAAGACATCGCCAGCTTCTGCTTGCAGTTCAATTCCACCTTCTTCCCATGCAGATCCGAATGTGTTTTCCTTCATGTCCTCCGATGTATCGGCAACTCCGAATCGAATTGTAGCGGTACCGGAGAGAACTGCCATACACTCGTGTGCCTGAGAGTGAAAGTGCGATAGTTGAGTTGCTCCGTAGCGAAATATCCACGAGACCTTCCATTCGTTCTTGGTAAACACGTCCCAGACCTCTGTCGGGTCATAGTGGGAGGTATCAGGTCGTTTGGTTAAAACATTTTTGTATTGAAGGAGAGGTCGTGGTGAGTTTGGGACGAGGTCCGTCGGGAATAGATGGTACTTTCGAACTTCAACCATGTTGTTTGTCTTGGATGTAAGAAGTTCAAATGCCGACACTGATAAGGGGAGGTTTCGGTGTTTTATGGTGATCGGTAACAGATCCGACTCGGCATCACTATCCGTACCCCGCACATCATGACGGCTCCGATAGCATCAATCAATGACTAGCCAATCAGCCAACTAAGGAAACAAATCCCGACCTGGATAATGATCCCGAGCCGAGATGAGGTGAAGTTGATCCGAGCGCTGGACGAGGCATTGGACCGCTGGACTCAGACACTCAGATACTGCTGCTTGAACAACACTGTTGGATCACATAATTAAGATTTCAAATTGTGTCGAACTCTGAGATTATAGACGTTCTCAATCAAGTTCCCGGTTGGAAACTGGGAAAAGAGGAACTATCTGCCTAGTTCGAGACCAAGTTAACGTCAGAAGTGACAGGCCGATTGTCAATTCAAATTTTGGCCCGCGGAGCAAGGTCTCATGCACCAATCAGCGAGGTTGTGACTCCTGATGGTTATTTATAACTATTACCTTCTAGTTAGCTTGCTTATGAATGCACATATCTTCAAACAAGGGATGTCTGGCCAGTGTCAAACTACACAGTATACACATGCATGGAAGAACTTTCCACTTTCCAGTACCCGCCCTTCAACCCGAGACCCTGTACTATCTACCGGCTCAGTTATCCCTTTACAGGCCGGGGTTCAACCATAATAAAGAACACAATATCAGCACGTCATAGCATCCTATCCCAATGTTGAGACAGTGCAAAACCCCCACGTCGTCGCCAGTGCCCTAGCTTACCCCCTGAAGGGGTAGTTTGATTCGTGCACGATAAGCCCTCTGCTTGACGTCTTACACGTTATCAGCAGAAATAACCCATCACTCTTTACACTATTCCGTCAACTAACAGGGATGTGTCAAATCCGACGCGAGTTAGACTTCCTTGCCGCTGGCTATCTGACAAGGGTGCAAGAAACACCCATCAACGACGGTGCTGGTTGCACGCATCATTTTGCAACCCTACTCTACGGACACACGAACAAGAAGTCATGATGCGGGCTCAGAGCAACTCAACGAGATCTCTGTGAGACATTCAAGGATAACACACCACAGGCCTGTCAGTTGAGACGTCTATCACTGGAGCAAGACATGTATCCCTTGCGTTCTTTCTTAACAGTAACTATAAGCTGTCAGTGAGATCCATAAAGCGAGCAACTGCTATGAATCGCCTTGACTCTGATCCAGTGTTTAGTATGTCGACATCACAAACTGGCGGCCGTTGCTCCCCAACCTCTTGAGTTGTTCAGTCTCTGCTCGGGACATGTCGGCTCTCGGGAGAAGTCACTACGACATCACAATTTTCGTATCGAAACTTTGTTAAGCGTATTTCATCAATTCTTGATCTTCTAGCTCGGTTATCAATTCTCTCAGGTATGTGATGCTCGTATAGCTTGGTGGCGGTAACATTAGTCTTAGTGCTAAAAACATCATGCGGTAAAAGTCGATACGAGCCTTCAGTCAAGACTTTAGATGCAGCTACTTCATGTAAGGGATAGCGATTAATAGACGGGTCCCTTGGAAAGTCTAGACTGCGCTAGTTAATTGTCAACCGATCCAATTGCCTCTGAGACCTATCCACGACGCCGTGTGCTTGTTCTCATTGGAACCGATTTATCACCGAGTAGTGACACGTTGATTTGACCAGAATGTATTCAGAATTAAAGAAACATGATCTCAATCCCGGTGGTTGGAGCCCAACAAACATCTCAATCACCTCTTCCGGCCAAGTCCTGCAAAAGCTAGACATCTGGACCTCGTATTAGTGGATCCTCGTCGCCGATCAAAAGAGGTTGGCAGGACGGCGGGGCCGGAGAGATCGGGACCTCGGCAGCGTAGCTAACCCAGCAACGGGTTAAGGTTGAAGAGTCCTGATTAGGGCCATGGGTCGTGAGGCTATTTCAGCATGATCCTGACGTCAAATGGCCCGTCCCGTTGAGGGTCTTCACGACCAACACCTTCTAGCTCCCAACTAATGAAGGCGGCCAAGACTTTTGCCATCGGTAAATTCAGCTGAAGGGTTCTCCACAGTCCAGGCCATCATATCATCAGACCCATCAACCTGTCAAACATGCAGCCTTGTTCGCGTGGTTGATGGCTGGTAACTAATCACTCAATGGAGACTTGACACTATCTCGTATACGAGTGTTGGCTTCAAACTACGGTACTGTTCCGCTTGTTGTGGCAAGTCAAGGTATATATAACGCATCTTATTCCTTCAGTTGCAATCCCATCTCATCATCAACTCACACACAACACTCTCAACACTCAACCCTCATCAACATGATCAACAACATCGTTGTCGCTCTGGCTTTGGCCTCTGCTGCCTCTGCTGCTCCTCTCGCTCGTCGCGATGACTGCCAGGATGCTTACAAGGCCTGTATCGCTGCTGGAACTCCCGAGGTTGCTTGCGGCTGCACTCTTTCTGCTTGCCTAGGCGAGGACAACGCTCGTAACCGCGAGTACTGCGCCAGCGTCACTGCATCTCTGGCTCAGCCTTCCAAGACTGAGATCCCAGGTGGCTGCAACCCTGCCCATCCTGGCTCTTGCCCTTCATCCTACTTCACCTACACTCAGACTGCTCCGGTTGAGACCTTCACTTCTATTCCTGGTATCCCTGGTGGTTGCAACCCTGCTCACCCCGGATCCTGCCCCTCCTCTTACTTTACCTACTCCAAGGCTACAGTGACTGTCGAGGAGACTTCCACAGTCAAGGCAACCTTTACTCCTATCCCTGGCATTCCCGGAGGCTGCAACCCTGCTCACCCCGGATCTTGCCCTTCTTCCTACTTTACCTACCCCGTCGCCTCCTCAACTGCGGCTCCTCCCGCCTCTCCCGCCCCTCCCGCTCCCACTGGTGGCTCCGGCGATGTCACTTACCCCAGCCCCAAGCCCGTCGACGGCAAGTCTTGGACCATCAAGGACATGACCCGATACTGTGGCGAGGACAACTCTGGATGCGACTACAACTTTGCCATTGAGGCCGACGGCAAGACTCAGCGATGCACAGTCATCCGCATGCCCGGTTCTAATGCTGCCACCGAGAGCTGGTCTGATCAGCCTTGCACCGATGGCTCCGAGTACAAGGTCTCTTGGGGCTATGTCACTGAGCCCGCACCCGCCTTTGCTGTCATCACTGTTGTCAAGGGCAAGGAGCTGGCTTGGTTTGGTGTCTCTGATGTCAATGGCCAGAAGGTTACTCCCTCCAACCCCTTTGGCTCGGGACAGTACGGCAACCTTGGCCCTGAGCCCGTTTACACTTATTAGACCATGACAACGGGATGATTATACGATGGAATAGGTACGGGAACGGATCGGATTGGATATTAGACGGGTAATAGATACCAGCCACTCATTAATGACATGCATGTAAATAGATGTAGATAATGGTCGTTGTACGTTGTACATGACAACTAATGTATCAATTGAACTTAAAAATATTCCTAAGCGTCAAAACTTGTACTGATCAATGACTGCATCATAAATTTTGCTGGATAAATTGTGAAGCAATCAGTACAAGTATTCATGTTCCATTTAGAGATCTAGGTTCTACTCTAACGTTGCTCTGGTTAAGAGCCAATCAAGCCTTGCCCTTGAGGCTGAAAGAGTATCGGGCCTGCAGAACATATGGATCACCACCAGGCTCAAACAGCTGCTTGCGGTCTCTCATCCACTCTGGGTGGTTAATACCATCAATCCAATCCTGCACTTCCATCACGACACAGCCATACTTGGGAATCGTACGAGGAAAGTCGGACGAGTCGTGAAGTCCCTGGGTCTTCTTGAGAGGAATGGCACCGTTTTGTTGTGTGCAGCTGTAAAATTGAAAGGCGTCTTGGTCGGTGTAAATATCAAGCTGGATTCCTGACCAGGATGAAGATAGAGTTGCAACCGGGCCTTCGGTTCGCCAGTCATACTTGCCAAGCTGTTCTCGGCTGACAATGTAGCAGTTATCTATGCATGTTAGCGATCGTCCTAGCCTTGAACAAGATAACGTACCATATCCGGTGCAGTTGAAGCCACAGTTGCCCTTCAACTCAGAGTTGTTCTCTTGGTCACCAATCTGCTTGGGCTCACTCCAAAAGTCGTTGGCAGATCCTTTTTTGTTTGGAATAATGTCACCATTAGGGATAAGGATGTTGTCGACCGCCACACGCTGGCCACTGTAGGGCATGTGTAGAGTGTGGTTGGATACCGTGCTTGTCTCGTTGTTGGAAAAGCCGTCCAGGTTCCAGTAAGTGTGGCTGGTAAGCATGATTGGTGTCTTTTTGGTTGTTGCCAGAGCCACAATCTTGATATCCCAGTCGCGTCCAGTAAGCGTGTAGGTGACGTATGAAACCACCTCTCCTGGGAAACCCTCCTTTCCGTCTGGGTCTACAATAGAGAAGGTGATGCTGGACTTGGTGTGAGAGACGACGGTGAAATTCCGATAGTCCCAACCGTCAGGTCCTCCATGAAGTGTGTCCGCACCCTCAGGAGCCTCGGGTGTCGGGTTGTCGTTTGGCTTGACCTTGTACTTCTTGCCATCAATCTCGAACGTGCTGTTCCGAATGCGGTTGGCATATCTGCCTGGTACACCACCAAAGTGAGGATGGGCTTCATCAATGCTATAGTGGGTGGCATTGTCGAAGCCGGCTACCACATCTCTGGAGATTCCGTATTGATCATTGACCAGGAGATTAGTGATGGAGGCACCGTATGGAATAAAGGCGGCCTCGATCCCATCACCAGAGATCCAGTATTTGCCATCCTTGTCAGGACCCTTCTCTCCCTTGTCCGCGAGGACCCCAGGGAGGGCTGCAGCAAGAAAGAAGACCTTGTCGAACCGCATGGTCACGAGAATCGATGCTTGAGACTGACCGAGTTGCGCAGAGTTGAATCATGAACAGTTCTTGGGACTTTATATTACAGTTGTATGCCCTGGTCCTCGTACTACGGAAGAACTGGTTCAACTTCCGCCAACCACATGGCGTTCCACATTGTAGGATTCTGGTTCATGCAGATTGGACCGCTTGAATCATGATAATCGGTGAGTGGTGCGCCTGTCGCACGTTGACTTTCGGTCACGATGCCGAGAGTTGCAGCGACGAACTTGCAAGGGACCTGGGGACCCATCTAGCAAACGTTCCCCAGGTTTCTCAGTGGAGATTATTGGTGCGCTTGGTTCGGATGATATCAGTGACAGGTCAGGTCTGGGGAGGTTGAGGTTGCTCCGCGAGCAGGGATATTGGGATCGTCGTGCGGGGTACCCCAACTTGATGTAATGTCGCCGAGAGATTGACCGAGAATGATGGTTGTGAATCATTGGAATAAACGAGTTTGCTTAGGGAAACAAATTATAGTCATGGGAGCAAATGAGCCCATAAGCAATGCCCGCTCGTTACGGCAGCTCAGAAGAGCCTTGACTACCAGCCACCGCACTCAACAGTTCTGGGATAGTAAGAGGACAGCAACCAACAGAACAGGGGGCATAAGAAATGTGACAGGCGAATAATTATATGCATTGAAGGATACGGTATTATGCTTGCATTAAATGAGAATAAATATGACGTCCAGTATTCACTCGAAGCGAGAGGACGGACACAGGCCGGGAATAACCCAGGTACTGTCACCGGAATCGGAGAGATCTGCCGATGAAAAATAACGGTTCGAATTGTTGACCAAGCTACCCTACGCATTAACAATTGTCTGCCGAAAAGTCGCTCCAGCATTGAGTTTGGGCCCGAGATCTCTATAACTTATGTTGAAAGGGCTGAGATGAGATGAAAGCTTGTAAATAGTTAGATAGGGATTGACCTCCCTGGAGCATATACTGTGGCATTCATGGACTTTTAGCCATGAGAGCGGCGGGCAATCAAGATACATCTTGAAATGAACCAACACTTCAGAACACTTTTTACTTATCCTCTTACTACTTCAACATTACCTTTGTGGCCCGCCTGAGGGAGGATATGCTAAAACTTTGTAATATCTCGTTTTGACTCGTGCGGTTCCTTCTACCTTACACCGTAGCTAACAACCGAATCTTGACAATTTCATGACGTGAATACCGCAGGACCTCAGGTTACCGAGGCAACTTTCAACCCAAAACACCCTTGGCGCGCTCAGTAGTCTCTCGCTTAACAATTTTGGCCAATCAATCTGACAGGGCGTCTACATGTCAACGATAGGATGACAATGAAGTCGCGTCGTTCAAAAAGCTTCATTCAAAACTAGCTACGCTCTTCATTGGGTAATTCTAGTGTCCGGACGACACAAATCATACCAGTGCGCCGCATACACCATGATGTCTTGTACCCAGACCCTTCAAGCCTTCTCTTCCTTGCCCACAGTGTGTTCCAAATGATCTCCCTCGGCGAACGTAGCCTGCTTGACATCATGGGTACGGGCTAAAGCTTCCTTACCATCAAAGACTTGGCTGACCTCCTCCAAACTCATGCCACGGGTCTCGGGGAAAAGGAAGTAAATAATGATAAGCCAGAGTGAAAGAGCGCAAGCAAAAACGATATAATACTTCCATCCCAAGGCATCCATTCCGACAGGGTTGACAAATCCGTTGAACAGGGAGCTGGAGAATTGGGCCAGATTGAAGATGGTTAGACCCTTGGCTCGCAGCGTATAAGGGAGGACTTCGACCAGGTACGCGATCGGAAGGGGGTTCATAGCAAAGTTGTAGAAGGCGTAGAAAACGAAGACCATGACGACAACTCCGATACCAAGACCCTTCTTCTCATAGTCAAGCTGCTGGATACGGGCAGAGAGGATAATCCAGATAACGAAAGAGAACATCATGCCAATTATCGAAACCAAGAGGAGGAATCGTCTACCAAGACGGTCGACAAGGCATGCGGCAGTAGTCGCAACAACCATGTTGTAGATTTGGAGACCTCCGTTGATCAAATTCTGCGTCTTGGGGTTCGTGATGCCGATGTTGTTGAGGATCAGGATGAGATAGGAAGAGATCAGACTGTTGCCGCACCATTGGATGATGAAACCAAGTAGCACGGTAATAGCAAAACGGTGAATGTTTCCCTCTGCAAATGAATTAGCGGAATTCATGCATGAATGATGGTTACTCACTAGTTCGGAAGAATTGTAAAAACGACGTCGATTTGTTGGCACGTTCAAACTCAATGGCCGCCGTAATTTCAGCCACTTCAAATCGAACCAACTCATTAGGTTCATCAGATCCGGCGTGATACTTGCTCAGGGTCTTAGCAGCCTGCTCGGTTCGGTCATTGGCAATCAGCCATCGAGGACTCTCGGGTACAAAGTAAATGGCGAAAATCTGGATGATGGAGACGACTGCCTGGAGCAAGGATGGGATACGCCAACTCCAGCTGTTGGACATGGCAAACGTTCCATAAGTCACCCAGGCAGCGACGATAGAGCCAAGGTACTAGTTGACTTGTTAGTTTGATCCTGTGATACTGGCTGGAAACGTACCCAGCTGGTGTTGTAGACAGCTGTAAAGACAGCACGATGCGTAGGATAAGCCAGCTCCGCAATCAGTGGAGCAGCAGCAACTGCGGTAAAACTGCTTCCAACGCCGATGAAGAATCGCCCAGCGATGAACATGCCCAGGTTGGTGGCACCCCCCTGAAGGGCAGCACCAAAGAAGGTCAAGACAGGACCAAAGGCAACAGGATGACGACGTCCAAAGATATCAGCGAAGAAAGATGCAAAAGGTAGGCAAGCAATGCCGCCAATGACCTGTATGGTTACCACGAGACCGAGAAATCTGGGATATTAGCATCAAAACTGATTCGACAAGACTTTTCACTCACCCTCTTGCCATACAGGTACCGTCTGCATCCCGTTAAGGACTGGACCATCGTATCCTCCAACGTAACTTGTCAGAAAAGGGGCGATCAGGAGGGTATTCAGCTTCAGGAGATGAGGGACGCGCCACCAAGGCTTGCCCAGGTCGGGACATAAGTCCTTGACTCTAAGCTCGTCATGTGACATGGTAATTGTAATCAAAGTCTTGTCAAAGAGAAGAGGGTTGTTAATAGATGGATAAGGATGCTGGTGAGTGATGAGGTGTCGCCGTTGATCGAGGGAAGAGGTCGTATTTATCCTGATCCGCGACGTTCCCCGTGGGGAGATTCACGCTTCTCTTGTTAGTACCAAACGAAAGAAAGCTCAGAATCTCGCCAGCAAGTGGGATGAGTCATGTTTGCGTGAACGCTAGTTGTCCTCGGGTTCGACAATCTGGGGTGGATGTTGCCGGCACGTGAGCCCTTGACTGCCAACCACCTGGTTCAGGATCCTCTTTCTAGACGATTTTTGTAGAGACGAATGAAGGAATCGTTCGTTTCTGGGGCAGTTGATCAGCCTCCTCGGTTGGAGTTGTGCTCCACAACAAGGATTGGTTGGTTTCGACCAGCTGCTACTTATTCTCCGCGGAGAATTTGACTCTTGGCGCATCAAAAAGCCTGTAACTTGCCTATTTTGGGAAGTGACCCTCTTAGCTCGAGATTCAACAGAATAGCCGGGCACATCATGAGCCGGACAAGATCAGCCGTCTTCTTTCACCATCTTGGGTTCAAATACCCTTCCGACAATGTGCCTCAACTTTCCAATTTGAGATTTCCTCTCATGTCTTTTGAATCATATGATTTCTTGGAGGAAGCCACACGCGTCTGGAACACATATAAAGGCAAAGTATTACACTAGCCGACCAGGGGATTCCGCCACCACCCACACTTTACTCTCAGTATGGAACGCGTTCATGCAAACCCAATCATTCCGGGGTTCGCCCCTGACCCGTCAGTCGTCTTTGTCGATGGGACTTATTTCCTCGTCAACTCGACTTTTCACACGTTCCCTGGCTTACCCATCTACGCTTCCAAAGACTTGGTGACGTGGACTCATATCGGTGAGTTTGGTGTATTGGCATGAGTACTTGACTAACAGGTGTAGGAAACGCAATCATCCGTGCTGGTCAACTGAATCTTCAGCAACCATTTACCAAGCTTCACGGTCCCGATGTCGCTGAAGAGCTCATGGCAGCCCAAGGCGGCCTTTACGCTCCCTCGATTCGATACCACAAGGTTACATTCTACATCGTCTGTACCAACGTCCTCCACAAACCAGAACTCCCATACCTCGAGAACGAGTTCCAGAACTTTATCCTCACGACCGGTGATATATGGGCGAACGAGTGGAGTGATCCCATCTTCTACGATTTTTTCGGGATCGATACGAGTCTCTTCTGGGACGACGACGACCGAGCATACCTGATCGGCTCTGCATCTCCTGCTCCAGAGACCAAGATCCGACAGTTTGAGATTGATCTCAAGACGGGAAAGAAGCTATCAGAAGAGAAGCTCCTTTGGGAGGGAATCACAAAAGTCTTTCCTAAAGGCCCTCATATGTATAAGAAAGATGGATGGTACTATCTTCTGATAGCAGAAGGAGGATGCTTCGCTGATCACCATACCATCATGGCAAGGTCCAAGAGCATTTGGGGTCCTTTTGAGGTTAACCCAAATAACCCAGTTATGGGAAAGACTGACCCTAATGGATACATCCAGTACACTGGGCACGGAGACCTTTTCCAAGACCCTTCAGGCCAGTGGTACTTTATCTGTTTGGGTGTAAGAAAGACCAAGGAGGGCCGCTTCATTATGGGTCGTGAGACCGTCATTACCACAGCTCAGTGGCCTGAAGGAGAGTTCCCTACTATTGACTTTGCTAAACTGGATGTGCCCATCAAGGGCAGTAAACAGCCTGTGCCTGCTTGGCCTCTGAAGCCTAATAGCACGTCTCTGATCCCAGAGGTGGAACTCATGCACATCCGGAACCCCGTCAAGGAGAATTACAAATATGATGGTTCAAGGACCACCCTGATTACAAGCAAGGCCCAATTGAGTCAGGCTGACGAACCGGTATCCTTTGTTGGAAAACGTCAGAGGCTTTTGGATGGTACTGCCTCAGTGACCCTCAATGTCGCGGATACGTCAGCGCTTGAGAATACCCTTGAGGCTGGTCTTTGTTATTACAAGGATGAGCTGCGCTTTGCCCGGACCTTTTTAGATGTCCACAATCAAGAGATTGTATGGGAGATCAAGAACAAGGTTAGGTCGATTGATCGCCGCGCCACCAAGAGTGCAGAGGCATTGTTAGCCGCCGCTTCCGCTAAGGTGGTATTCGGGATATCTCACACTGAGAACCAACTATCATTTTGGTACTCGGCTGATGGAGTCAAGGAGGAGCTGGGTCAGATCGACAGTCTGGACATGACTGGGCATGACTTTGTTGGACCTGTGATCGGCGCTTTCGGCATTGCCGCGAAGGAAACCAGAGTGGAATTTGCTGGCTTGGTCGTATAATAGAATAGATGAAGGAAGATCGATTGGGGTTCTCGTAGAATATAATAGTATAGAGTCATTCTTTGCATGAAAACCGCTACTCAGCAGGATTGTAGATCATTATTAGTGTCAGGGTTACAGTCACATCGTAGGGCTTAACAAAGGGCCACTGAAATGCTTGCGCTTTTTGATAGTGCTTAATAGTGGAGAAGGTCCAGAGCATTAGCCACTGCCCGGTTGAAGAGGCACTGTCAGCGTAGCACTGGTTGGCTCTATCGTAGTCAGGAAATAAAGGACATTGATTGGTTGTATCGTAGACTAATCTAAATAATACACCCAGTCTCGTAGATGATAGCTGTGGCTATTGTCTTAGTTGATGATGCCTTCAGCTATTTAAACCCTCTTCCAACCATCTTATTTTTCCTTCAATCACTTCATCTCTTCACAACAACCAATTTTCCCCTCTTGTCATTCTCCTCATTCATCTGATCAAAAATGCGAACCACGACGATTGCTATGGCTTCAGCTGTTGCCGGAGCGACAGCATGCGCAACTCCCCCAAAAGCCCTGGTTTACCGTGGGCCAGCCTCCTGTGATGGCTGCCCTGAGGCTGTTGCTGAGCTACTTGAATCTTCTCCTTTGAAGTTCCAGGTCTCATTTGCGGGCCCAACCGAGGCCATTGACATCAATGAGCAAACCTTGAAAGGTGTTCAGGTTTATGCCCATCCTGGCGGCGGTGATGGTTGGTTTCCTTTTAACTTGTCTGTTCTCAGCTAACATAAGAATGTGCAGACCTTAACGAGTCTTGGCCAGGCCTGAAAAATTACACGAAACCTCTCCGAGACTTTGTATCATCTGGAGGATACTACCTCGGTTTCTGTTTTGGTGCTTACCTGGCTGGTGACTCGCCCGGTTTTGGCCTCTTGCCTCGAGGCTCCAACACCGATGCCGAGACCGCTCAGAAGAATGCCCAAGTCACCTCCAGCAAGGACACAGTCATTGAGGTTGACTGGACCTTTGTCTCTGGTAAAACGGAGAAGAAGAGGTGGATGTACTTCCAAGAAGGTGCGGTCATTACTGGATTGGATGAGAACAAGTTGCTGGACGAGGGCTCAGGAAGAGTCTTGGCGAGATATTCGCAGAACGGAGATGTTGCCGCATCCGTGACTCGCTATGGGAAGGGCTGGGTTGGTCTTGTAGGCCCTCATCCTGAAGCCAACGACGAGTGGTGTGAGTATTGCCCATTCTTGAGGTTCTCCGAAATCTTTTACTTGTACTGACCACATGATTAGACTCGGCGGAAAACTTTACGAACCCTGATGGTATTAACTTTGACATTGGCTATGACTTTGTTGTTGCCGCTCTGAATGGAGGGAAGATTGAGCAGTCGTAAATTCTAGACGGGTCACGAGAAGGGAATGTGCCTGTCTTTCTGGATGGAACTGGGCCTTTGATGACTGATAGGGACAAGAGAAGCCGTGATGTGGCATGGCTGACGTGAAGAGAAGTTTAGGTCTTAGATTTATAGTCATTCTTTCATATCGTACTATATCTATACAGGCCCAGCCTGTGAATCGTCTACCTCTAAAAATGTGGAATCACCAGATAAAGAATGTCGCCATCATCAACATGCCGAGAATAAGGCTATTCGTGGGCGCTTGCTTAAGGCCTCCCGACATGCCTTCTTCAAATCCTTTACTCTTTCCGCCTAGGTACTCTACACCCAATTTCGTCAGACCTCCATCATCATCAAAAAGGGAAACACTGTCGCCAGTCCACTCGTTTGCCTCATCTGAACGGAATGCCCCAAACCATGCATACGCTTGAACGTAGTCAAGACTGTCGAGCTTCCGCAAACTCTCGTTCATCATGGACAGTGTGGTTTCTTCGTCTTCCTTTGGTAAAGCAAGCTCGGTGATCCAAAACTGAGCCTTCGGGGTAGTCTCGTTGTAGAACTCTCGCAAGGTCTGAAGCCAATTTTCAAGCCCTGGTGCATCGCCATACCAGTGTACTGCCACGAAATCTGTCGGGCAGCCATCGTCATCGATATCGTAACAAGACTCGTTAAAGTCTCTGAGCCATTCAAGGCCTCGTGGAGAACCAGTAACACTCGGGTGGCTAATATTCCATTGCCGAGAATTCGTCGAGTTTCTCAACGGGGCGATATTGGACATGTAGGAACGAGCAGCATCCTTGGCTGATATTGAGCTGCCACCCGTGTCCGTCTCTCCGTCGGGTTCATTAAAACTGAGGAGATGTGTTGAGGAGTCTGGAAGTTTGTTGAGGCGGTCTTTGAGTTCAGAGTCTGATGCATCGTCGAGGCCGTGGATCAATGGTACAAAAGGAAGAGATTTGCCAATTTCATCTGAAGGCCAGAGGGACCATGTGTAGTACCATGCTATCTCGGAGTTGTTTGACAGTAGTAGTTCGTTATCGGACTGGTGTTTGTCGCCATGGAAAGCCAATCCACGTTTAGAGGACAGGTCAATGGAATTGGCAAGACCTAGGAAATGGAACAAATAAAAGGTAGAGAGTTGATGCATCTTGGTTAAAGGTAACAATATCTGACGAACACAATTCAGTACCGCGATGCAACAGCCGTATTTCAAGTACTGCCAATTCTGATCTCGGCCCAGAAAACAAGGTTGAAACATGTCATTCTGCCAACGTTCTGTTTCAAAAAGTCAGGGGTTGCCTTGGTTAAAGCGAGCATGAACCCTTGCGAGGTGAAGTGGCGATGTCTGATTTGCTTCGGTTGGGCTGTGACGTCATGCGCTTTCCTTGGTCATCGACTTTGCCTCAACAGCCAAGCTTGACTGTGTTTAAGGATCGGCATATCACGAGGCGACAGGGATTTGACTTGGCTGTGGAAAACGCCATGGAAAACGCCGTCATTCTTTACCAGGGCATTGAATGGTAGTTGCAAACCTTCTGGCTTTCCAGGGCGACACCCGTGAGCCCTTGGTAGGAGCCCTGACATTGACACCAAGAAGCAAGGCGTCAGGTTTTGCTAGTCCGTTAGTCTCAAAAGGGCATAGAGACACTTCTAGGCGAGGGTCAAAACTTTCATGCTTCACAGAGCGTGTAACCGACGGCGACTGGGGAGTCGACTCACACAACTCTTCGTGCCATCTCCAGCCAGCGCAGTAAACTCAGCCATGCTTTGATGAAACAATGTCGCTTTGACCCGTTCATGAACTTCTCCTCGTCATGGATGGTCCTCATAATAGAAACTTGCCGTTTTGGGGAATTTCCCGTTCAAATGGTAGCACGTGGCTCCTGCATGCGTGCCTTCCTTCGGAGGAGTACAAAGACAAAGTCTATTTTCACCCCACGGAACCCAAGTCCATGATCGAGAGGATCGGGCCAAGAAGATATTAAGTGAAAAAAGTAGTTTAGGACTATTTTATGGGATGGGGGGAGGGATCTCTTCTATTGTTAGAGAACAAAGTTGTCAAAGAGTGAGAGCAATTGATGCGTTCAAGGCAGGCACATGGTGGAGAGCACAGAGGGGTCAGAGGACTAAAGTTAACAACCAAAGATAATGTATTAAGGAGTATAGTCAAAAGAAAGTCCCTCGCTCCCACTTCTTTGTAACTATAAGCTATCGAAGTGAAGTCCAATGTAGCAGCTGCTATATACCACCCAGTCTATCAAAATGAATCCTATGCAACAGCTACCACATATTCCCCCTATCAGAGATGTATGGAATACTCGAGAGCCACTTAGAAGGCGGCAAGGGCACCCATGGCGAGCATGGCAGCAGCGCCCATGGGGGCGAACTGGCCAGCGGCGCCAGTGGAGACGACCTCGACGGAAGAAGTGGTGGCAGCAGCAGTCTCGGCAGCGGTGGAAGCAGCAGTGGTCTCAGGGGCCTCAGACTCCTCGGTGGTGGCAGCGGCGCCAGTAGACTCGGGGGCGGACTCGGCAGCGGTGGTGTCGTGAGAGTGGGTGTGCTCGTGGGTGTGGTCCTCTTCCTCCTCTTCTTCCTCATCGTGAGAGTGAGTGTGGGAAGGAAGGGGAGAAGTGGCAGTGGCAGAGTACAGCTCGTTGGCGTCGGAGCAGTAGGGCTCAGCGGCGGGGAGGACCTCGTCTAGACTTGGTTAGTATAAGGTAGTGAACGGATAAAGTAAACACTTACCGACGGCGACGTCTTCACCGCAGGCGTCAATGACACAGTCCATGGTGTACTCGTAGATGGCCACGTAGTTGTCGTGGTCACAGAGGCAGGTGGAGTCGGTCTCCTTGCAGTCGGTACTCTTCTCAATAGCCTCAGTGAGACAGTCGAGAGAGCACTCGGGGAAGTAGTCGGCCTTGTCGAGAGACTCGTGGGCGACAACCTGGAGGGCCAGGACAGCGACGGCAACGGCGACGGTCTTCATGTTGATGGTTGGTTGGGGTTGAAAGTGAGCTGAAAGCGGAAGCTGAAGCTGAGGCTGGAAGCTGAAAGCTTTAAAGGCTGATGAGGCTGAAGGTGTGTTGATTGATGGACTCTGTGATCGAGGTGAAGAACAGAAATGGAGGTAGTAGTCGAGTGGTTTATATAGATTTAAACTTGCTACTTTGTCTACCCAACACCACACCTTTACAGCAACATCTTTCTGTCTCGACCATGTTGAAACGCCACAAGTTGGCGAATTGCCTTTTCGGGCCAAGAAAACCAGGGCCCAGTGTTCAAGCCACAGCAGTTCGTCTGACGATGTGACCAGTGCGCTGCCAGCGTTTGATCTAATGATCAGATAATTATGATCAGATAAGATCAGCTAACTAGCTCGTCCCACCCAACCCTTCAAGCACACACACACACGCCCAACTCAATCATAGCCGATGCGAGCTTAAACCTTGTCCCATACAGATTCTGGAAAAAAGCTCTCAGTGGGATGATGCTAACGTGAACGTGCACCTCAAGGGTCCATCATCACCCCACGGATCAAGCAGCTGAACGGGGTCTCCACTAGTGAATTTGCATTACCCCAACCTTTTCTCAGCCGCACCTTGTCCTTATGGGAAGCTGTCATGCCATCGATCCCACATACGAAAAATCATGGCGCGACGAGGGGAGTTTGTTCACAGACGAGTGGGAGTTTTCACAAACAAGTCATCTTTGCCGGGTTAACCGCGCCAAGCATCGTTTTACAAGCACCAGGTCTTGATCAAAAACTGGACCTTGAATCTGAGACTCCAACCGAGACGTGATCGCCTTCTCTTTTAGTCGACCCGTATCCCTGGTACCATGATCGGTAGATAAAACCCCCACGTTTTTGGCCTCGAAGAATGCGGAAGACTCTCGGAAAGTGACTTTTGAGATGATCAGCCTGGAGACGGGCCACCCCACGACATGTCCGTGCAGTATTGGCTGGCTCGGGTTAGGAATTTCCTTTTCTGTGATGGCCCGCACCTTTTTGCATTCCCATTGTTCCGACCTGTAATTCTTGACAATCAGATCATCCGTTTTGGTGTACTGAGCTGCCTGAAGAAGGCAATCATGATACTACCATAGATGCGGGATGTTGTTGTATACTTATCGCAGGGAAGAGGTCTTGGTATTGTTTCAGCTTTACTCAAAATGAATGTGCTTTATTATGAAAACTCTCTAGGTGCATTTCCTCACTTCGCCAACGACTTTGATGCCGAGACTGATTGCGGGGAGTGGCTGATGTGAGGATGGTTGCATGCACCGGCTTGAAGGGAGGAAATGCCGAGGTATCCTTGGCAAAACAGACCAAGGAGGGCCCGTGTAAAGTGATCAATGTGTAAAAGTCGACAAGAGAGCGATGTGAGGTCCATTTTCTCGCTAACAGACCCCGGATGGGAAACCCCTTGCGATGATTTTCGTGGGTTCAGGGTAAGCGAGCGCACTTGCAGAGCGAGTGTGAGTGTGGAGAGAATATGCTCAAGCCGAATGTCTAGACTTTGTCGTGAAAGGGAAAATTTGGGTGTCGTTGGATGAGTCTGATATACGTTCAAGATAATCTAAGATCATAGAAGCCTCTCAAACCCCAAGCTCATCTACCGGCAGCTGGCTCATACCAAAACTTCATGACTGCCAAACGCCCAGAACTTTCGTGAGCGGCATTTTGACCTGTCCCAACCCTATGGATACCCATTCCAAATGCCCACCCAACATTGGTCAAACCTGCAGCGGGACCCCCATCTTTACAGGCAATGTCGGATCATCGCAGACAGCCCTGTTCCGTCCGATAGGCGCTTCGGTAAGGACTCCGGTGCACGGATGTTCCTCCAGCTCCAATTGTTTCCAGGCGGCAATCCCGGTCACTTCTGGAAGCGACCATTCGTCTAGCGGGCATGGCCTGACTTGGCCTTTGGGGATTCTCGTAAAGCACGGTTACTTTAAGCTTGTTGGTTAAAGTCCGTGCATGTCAAGTGTCATTCTTATTCGATGGTCTAGGTTTGATGTGACAAACTTGATATCAGGTGATAAATGTTGCTCATTCCGCGAGGACGGACTTTTCGGAACATCTTCATCTTGTTGCATCATATGCGGATCACTTACGGACGGACTGTTGATCTCGAATCCGCGATTACGACGAACCAAACTTGCAAGACGAAAAGGCAAGGCGAACATGTTTGCAAAAATCTCACTTGGAGAAACTGTAGACTATTAAGTCTGCTTTAGCATACCCATCCTCCGTCGGCATTATACACGGCCCCCGTGACGAAAGATGCCTCATCACTGAGCAAGAAAGCGATGACATGAGCAATCTCGATCGGCTCTGCCCTCCTCTTCTGAGCAGTGACTTGAAGTCCACGTTTCACATCCTCTGGGTTCTCACCTCTGGACATGGGAGTGTTGACAGATCCTGACCACGTTGGTTAGCCATTCTATAATGGAAAGATCCTGCAGACTTACCTGGGGAAACGCAATTGACTCTGATGTGCTGATTCTCTTTGGCTGCTGTTCTCGAGAGTCCAATTACAGCTGCCTTGCTAGCACAGTAAGCGGCGTTTCCTGGCGCACCAAACTGCCCAAAGACGCTCGCAGCTGTGACCTGAAAGAGATATCAGTTTGGCTCAAAGCCGAATGTGTTGGGACTCACAATGCTGGCACCGGCAGTCATGGCCTTGAGTTCAGCTCTGATGCAGTTGAAAGCGCCCCGTGTATTGACCGCAAAGGTCCGATCCCAGTCTTCATCGCTGTGTTCAGCAACGGGAGTTGCGTGGGCAATGATGCCGGCCATGTTAACAGCACCGTCAAGCTTTCCGAACTTTTCGACTGTTTTCTCGATCCATGTGTTCACGGATGCACTCTTGCTCACGTCGACGACATGATAGACATGTCTCTCACTGCTCTCCAATGAGGCCTTGGCCGCTTTTACAGCATCTTCATTGATGTCGGCAAGTGAGATGATGGCACCACGAGAGGCGAGAAGTTGAGCAGTGGCCAAACCCATGCCAGAGGCGGCACCAGTGATACCGATCTAGAGCAAGGTTAACGAGACACAAGAAGAGCAATTGTCACACTCACCACTTTTCCCTCAAAAGAAGTCATTGTAGCGTGGAATTCGATCGAGTCTGTGAGGGGAGGAAACCAAGTTCAGAGAGAGCTTGATGACGGCGATCCAAGAGGATGCGTTGGGCCTTATTTCTACCCCGTCCACGTGAATGCATCGACAGAGACATGTCGTCAGCGAGCATGCCACAGCAAGACTTCCCCGCTTTCTATTCAATATCCACTTCTGGAACAGGAAAGTATCTCCAACGGGAAACGAGGCGCTGGGATTGTGTACCACGAGTTGAATACTTGAAAGGTCACCCGGAAAGTAGAGCGATATCAAGAATAGGAAAGTAACTCATGGAAATGCCCGATTCTGTGCTTATGGTATCTACATATCTTACTAACCGAGTACAATACCGCTATTTGCGAAACCTCTCTCCTCCCAAACCTTTTCAACACGCTCCCTGGTGTCTGTGAAGATTCGCAGACCACTTCGCCGTGCAGAATCTTCAAACCACCGAGAGAACGAACTCCGAATTTCAGAATCGTCTGCTTCACACGCTGCAATAAAAGCAGGCCATATCAGTCTCAAAGAGCCATATCCCATACCGGCGTCAGAAGCATCAAACCGCAACAAGCAGTCACGTACGCTAACCACATGTTTTTGTAGCATGCTGGCATCCAGGTCATAGACTGTACGGTAGAAGTATACTGCTAGAGCATGCTGCATTGTGTCGGATAGTGTGTTGAGGAGAGTGACGGATTGTTCATGCTCTGGGTCTGCTGGTGCCTCTACAATCCATATGGATCTTTGAAGCAAATGTAGTTGGTTGACCCAACGCTCGACAGCCTTTGCACGACCGAGGAAGTGCTTCAAGGCAACTCCAGGAGCCACTGTCTGCTCATCATCACCGTTCTTCTCTCTTCCAAGACGAATGATGAGGGATAGCATGAAGAGATGTAGTTCCGGTACACCAAAGATCTCAGGGTAGAGAGTTGCAGACCAGATGCCTGGACACTGCAGATGCAAGTCATTCTCGCCTTCCTCCTGTCCCTTGACCTTGAGCATCTCCACATCAAGGTTACTCCAATCACTAAGGCGGAAAGAGAGGCTATCCTGACTGTATGCAACCGCACCGCTTGACTCGATAGTCTGACGAACACGGCTGCGGTGGGCCAAGTGGGATCTACTCTCCGTAAAGGTGCTTTCATGGGAAAGTCGCTCAAAGACGTAGCAATGGTGCAGTAGCCGGACCTTTCTAGACTTCCTTCGGTTGAGACCCCTGAGACGAATAAACTGTTCTGTTTCTAGGAAGTAGTATTCTGCCTCGTCTCGGTTTTCAGAGAGGATAGAAATTTGGACCATGGTGAGGAGAGCCATCAGTATAGATTTGTACTTGGCTGTCTTGGGGATGTTGTATGCAGTCTCTAGCATTAGACGGACGTGTAGACGGGCACGTTGGTGGTATGCCTTGCCTTGGTCTAGCCATCTAGACGAGCTATAGATACCGCCGAGACTGAAAGCACTGATGGCTAATGTCCCAAAGAATGCGCATAGACTTGCATTGTCCATGTCTTCCCCAAGAGTCAAAGCTGCCAGGCAACTCTTCACATGAGGTAAGAATAGGACATGCCAAGGTGTCTTGCTGTGACGATATGGCGTCAACCCTCGGAGGACAGTAGTGGCACAGTGTTTCA
Source organism: Fusarium duplospermum (assembly GCA_003946985.1). Classification (NCBI taxonomy): domain Eukaryota; kingdom Fungi; phylum Ascomycota; class Sordariomycetes; order Hypocreales; family Nectriaceae; genus Fusarium; species Fusarium duplospermum. Next base: position 67,363 of record NKCI01000099.1, on the reverse strand, counting down.
GTAGGAAGACAGCATCCTGAGGAACGTTGTTGTCGAGACTGAGGGAAATGGGTCCCGAGCTTGGTGTCGAAGAGGAACAGCTTGGAGAGTCATTAGGTGCAACGCGTGACATCTGAAGTCCACTAGAAGGAGGAGCCTGCGTTGGAGGATGATGTGATGCCGAAGTAGTCCTTCTGTCAGATGCAGTCGAGACACTGGCCCATGGATCCATTGTCTCAACCCCCATTGTATCCCACCACTCTGGGATCTCGAGGTGTCCGGCCATATCCAGCAAGTCGACCATGGGCATTCCGTCAAGCACTTTGAGCCAGTCCCCTCTGGAACCAGGAGGGGTCTGATATCCGGATAGTCGACCTCTGCGCCCTGTAATCTTTGGCGATAACGTGGCGAGTTCTATCGATGGTGATACAAAGTCCACATGGCCATCATCCTGTGGAAGAGACTCCTCTCCGCTAGGAAAGGCACTCTCGTCTTGCTGTACTGACGAAACTTCCTCCTCTGGAAGAGTTGGCAAATCTGATGAAGCAGGTGGCGTTGGATTGCCGGTAACTCTGAAAGCCCCAAACGGACCGCGCGATATTTGAACGTCTCTAGTCGGAGATGTCCCATCGCATTCATCATCAATCTGAGCAAGATGCCAAGTTGCCAATGCTGGAGGAATGTCTGCAAGAATCTGCTGGCTCATGCATTCTCGCTCCCGTTCGGTAAGCAAGGGACGACGAAATCGACCAACCCCAGTCATGGGATCATCTTCAAAGTCGAAGAAGATGTCTTTTGTGTAACCTCCACATGTAAGGCCAGAGACTTTACACATTGAGCAAGTTGGACGTCCTTCATCGCACTTCATGCGACGACTTCTACACTATGCGGTCGAATTAGCTGAGAAAGATAACGGGGTGGCTGGGTTGCCGACGAACCGTGACGCATCCACCAAACGATCGGCTTCTCCGAGTGCATACTCGTTTCGTACTTTGTCCCATGGTCATTCTTGTGCGAGCTGCCATTTTTCGAAAAGGGATCTATTCCATGATAAAACTTGCTGTTGAAGATGATGAATATGCCGCAGTCGGCCGTGGGACGTGGGTTCATGTGGGAATGTGTGCATCAGGTGGGCTTTCGTCAGAGCGTAGAGATAAGGGCCATTCTTGGTTTAGACCCGGGGAACGGATCCACCCCCGCAATTTGAGGAGGCTAACAGCGATTGGGAAAACTTTCCTTTCTGAGATCCTTGCCTGCCCCTGGACGCGGCTCGTTGAGTTCATAACGTGTTCGATGACGAGGCGAACGAGGATAAGGTTATCGGTGGGAAGTGAAAGTAGATATGAGGGGATCGTTTGAAGGGTCGATAAGGAGATTCTGTCTTGTCCAGCTCTGGCATAACCATTCTGTGAGATGAGAGCCATCGTGTCGGGTGCATTTTTCTTCCTCTCTGAAGGGTCCGGTAGTTTAGGTTGGCACTAGTGACAGCATCCCTAACGTTACGGTACACCATCTGTAAATCGTAAGGCTGTAACTCCGTATGCCGAGAGGTCCGGTGTATCGAGGCTGCCCATATGTTGAATTCTCCAACAAATGCCTGACCAACATGATAAAAATGACACCGCATACCATTCCACTGCCCTTGCTATTAGGAAGGTCAACCCAGTTGAGTGATAAGGAGGTCGGGTGATCATGACTCGGCTTCCCTCCTTGGCGTTGACTGTGGGTCTCAGCCAAAGAGGAAAGTTATATCTTGTGGCAAACACACCCCGCAGCCAGCAAGAGACTGTCGTGATAGGAAAGCCGAGCTCGGAAAGGTCCATCAAAGGGTCAAACAGCATATTGACGAAAACAAATGAGGCAAAGGGCTATTGATGGCGTAATGTATTTAGTATTCATGTCTTCCGTCCTTGTATCAACATTCACAAGATCAATCAAAGTTTATCCGTCCTCTTATCACCTTCACTTTGAAGACATGGGTTCCCTGCCGCAAACCACACAGACCTTTGATGTCCTCATCATCGGTGCTGGTCTTTCTGGCCTCTGCTCCCTCTATCACATCCGGAAGCAGTTCCCCGACTGGAGGGTCAAGGTCATTGACGCAGCCCCTGATGTTGGAGGAACCTGGTACTGGAACTCTTATCCTGGATGTCGGTTCGATTCCGAGTCGCTCTCTTATTGCTATTCTTTCGATAAGGAGCTTCTTGACGAGTGGCACTGGAAGGAAGCATTTTCTGCCCAGCCGGACACCCATCAATACATTGCGCACTTTGCCGAAAAACACAATTTGTACAAGGATATTCAGTCCAGTACCATCATCAAGGAGGCTTCGTGGAGCGACCAAGACAAGACATGGACATTTTCTGATGAAGCTGGCAACCGATATGTCACGACTTTCTTCATCAGTTGCATGGGATTTCTCTCCGCTCCAACGCTCCCCGCGATTGAAGGCATCGAAGACTTCCAAGGAAAGCTCTTCCATACTTCGCGTTGGCCTAAGGATCTTGACATCAGCCGCGACTTTGCTGGCAAGCGCGTCGGCGTCATTGGCACGGGTGCAACTGGCATTCAGATCATCACGGAACTCTCCAAGCAGCCCAATGTCGCGTCTGTCAACGTCTTTCAGCGCACGGCAAACTGGTCTGCTCCATTACGCAATTCGTCAATCTCGCTTGAGCAGATGAACAAGCTCAAGAAAGAGTACGACGCAATCTTCAAGATTTGCGCCGAAAGTTCGTCTGGCTTCATGCATCAGGCTGATCCTCGCAAGTCATCTGAGGTGACGGACGAGGAACGCCTCGCTCACTGGGAAAAGCTCTACAATGCACCTGGCTTTGGAAAGTGGCTAGGTGTCTTTTCGGATACCTACACAGACCGTCACGCCAATGGTTTGTACTCCAAGTTCATGGCGGACAAGATCAGACAGCGAGTGAATGATCCTGTTGTGGCAGAGAGTCTGATTCCAAAGAATCATGGTTTCGGCACGCGACGTGTTCCCATGGAGAGTGGCTACTTTGAAGCCTTCAACCAGTCAAATGTTCACCTTGTTGATCTGCAAAAGACGCCAATTGACCGAGTCACACCAACTGGTATCTTGACGAATGATGGCCAAGAGCACAAACTGGACATTTTGATCTGCGCGACTGGTTTCAATGCCATTACGGGCGCTTTCAGTGCTATTGAATGGCATGGAAAGAATAGTCGCCCTCTCATTGCTACCAGTGATAGCCCCAAGGGTGACCGGGCCATCTGGGTTGATCACAGACCAAGCACATTCCTTGGAATGACGGTTCACAACATGCCCAACATGTTCATGGTTCTTGGCCCTCACCAACCGTTTGGTAACGCCACGCGCAGCATTGAATTTGCTGTCAAGGTCATCTCCAACTTGTTGCAGTACTGCAAGGATAACAAGTACAACTACGTTGAGCCCACCCAAGAGTCTGTTGATCAATGGACGGAGCACGTTGTCGAGTGCAGCAAGAGCCAAATTCTCATGAACGAGATTGATAGCTGGATGACTGGCGTTAACAAGAATGTGAAAGGCAAGACGGTTAGAAACGTGGCTAGGTACAGCGGGAGTGCAATCGAGTTCCGTCGTCGATGTGAGGAGGTTAGGAAGTTGGGATACAAGGGATTTGTGTTTGCTTAAATGTAGAACTGCAGTTGAAGACAAAATTTGTAGCGTTATTCACACATTTTTCTCAATAATGTTGGTAGTCATTGACCGTGTTTGATGTGTGATTGGTACTCTGTTTGCCTTTGAAGAACAGCGTTACCACCATTATCAATGGCATCAAATCGATGGCAGCCACGAATGCCTACGCTACCAATTGACCTGCCAGGCATACCGAATCGGACTACTAGTTTGGTAACTAGGCTTCATCGAGTTGTCCCGTGATCGGCAACTGCGTAGAACGACTGCCGTTGACTTGCGTCTCACCACGTCGAGGAGACACGATAACCCCTCCTCGAGCTCGAATCAGGACGACATACCGCCATCCCCACGGACTTGCCGCTCCATCTCCGATCCTAAGCGTATCTCGTCAATCTACAGAGCGTACGCCACATGTTGCCGCATGACCCGTCCTGACTGATGGGGAAAGTCTTTGCAGAGATCTGGTGTGTGGGGGCGATAGCCCGCTAACCAAGTAGGCAAGCCTCGCCAGATGGCCCGGATCTCGGCCGCGATACTGACGTGGGGGATCAGATTGACCACAAGAAGTAGAATCTGGGGTTAGTATATACTCCTATTACTAGGTTGCTTCTCAGATGCATTCCAATTACTTTACTTCACCTCCAATTCTGCTGCAACGACACTCTTTCATCCCTCATCTGCACGTATTCTTCTCCCTCTTCAGCTCATCTCTGTCGGCACAAGTCAAAATGGATGTTCCCGGCTTCGCTTTGATCACTGGAGGCGCCTCTGGCATTGGACGAGCATGTGCCAAGGCCTTTGCCAGGGAAGGCTCAGCAGGACTTTGTCTTATCGATCTCAACCAGGAAGCCTTGGAAGCTGTAAAGGCTGAGATTAAAGAAGAGCTCAAGTCAAAGGGCAAGACCTGTCCTGTTGAGATTTATCCCTCCGACGTCACAAATGAGGACCGAATCAACCAAGTTGTTGAGGATGTGGCAAAGAAGTTTGGCAGGATTGACTACGTCGTAAACGCTGCGGGCATCGCTATGAAGCATCAGGGTGGAGTGGCTTTTGCCCATACAGCCGACTGGAATCTAGTCGTCAGCATCAATCTTACTGGCACATTCTTTGTGCTAAGAGCTGCTGCGAAGATCATGTTGAAGCAAGAGCCCATCCGGTCATCCATCAACGGCCGAGCCCTCCAACGTGGATCCATTATCAACTTTTCTTCGATCCAGGGTGTTGTTGGCATCCCTCTTTCAACATCATACACAGCCGCCAAGCATGCTATTATTGGCCTCACTCGATCCGCCTCCGAGGATTACGCCAAAGAAGGATTGCGAATCAATGCCATCTGCCCAGGGTATACCGAGACACCAATGACGACCAAGAACCCAGAGGTGTTGAAGGCGATGGAAGAACGGATATCAACTGCGGTTCCAATGCAGCGCATGGGTGCTCCTGAAGAGATTGCCGACGGAGTTCTCTACTTGGCCGGAGGAAGAAGCTCTTTCGTTACCGGGTCAGCATTGGTGGTTGATGGCGGTTATACCCAAAGGTAAAGGACTTTCTGGGTTGGTATTTTACTTGATGGACATGAAAGAGGTTACTGGCACATTGCGTTCCTCCACGCGTTTGGCTTTAGACGTATCCATGACCAGGCTAATGGGCTGCCAGGTTAAGGTTCCAAACAAAGTATAAGCCTACTAGTTTTCGAGAGCTAGTGGGGAGTCAGTGCAAGACTTCCAAGAAGAGAAATTATAAATTGATATGACGGTCCTTATCATTGTTTGTGACACGATGCTGAGTGGAGCTGGAGTGGTGCTTACGGCTTTTTGAGACCGGCGAGCTGTGAAGAATTTCACTTTGATGAGGTGATTAATTTTTATGAATTATAGGTGTACTGTCAACTTAATGAAAAGCGGATGGTTCACCACTGTATGAATACATGTAGAAACGAGTTTATGTATCGCTACTCCACGGGTCTAAGTGAAACGGGACACCTATCTCACGGCCTCATTTGATCCTAAGCCATTTGCGGATAATATGTCGAGGACTTAGGATCTTGATGAGAAAATACCAATCAAAACATGACCAATAATCATGATCAGAAATGGTGTTGTCAATAGGGCGCCCTAGACATGTCGACATGTCAACATGGACAATAGGGCGCAACAGACCCACCAGTCTCCAAGCCGAGAGGAGAGGAACACGTGGGTGAAAGAACACAGGGCCAGTGCTCACACAAAATTTGCGTAGGTATAACGAGCAGTCTCATAAATCTTCTCCCGCAGCAGCAGTCAGAGTGGCTGTGCCGGGGTCTGATATGAAGCGGTGGCAGGATGCAAAGGTTCCCCCTGAACTGCGAACCTTATAAGGTAAAATGCGAGAATACTGTGTTAATTTTGTCAAAAATCTCCTTGAATGTACAGAGAATAAGCATAGAACTGTCGGTAGCATGCTCAGCTTACGCAGAGTACCTTAACCCGCCTACTGCATGCTGGGTGTTCATTCAGGGCGCGCTATTGGACCATAAGGCGCAGCATCCAGGCTCACATGCCTTCTACCCTCTTTATATAAGAGTCTCCAATACAAACCTATGAGTAAAATCTTCTCGTCATCTCTTCCCTTTGACTCAGGCAAATCTAGCCCTGACCACAAGCCACATGGGTTTCCCGGGTTTGCGACGAAGGGTGAGAATGAATATCCGAACGCCGGGATAACACAGTCTACACAATTGGCTTCCGGTGTTTAAAAATTGAGATATTGCCTTACTGCTGTCCTTACATCACTATGATAGTCCAGGGTCTGGGCTGTTGCTCAGGAGAGAACTGGTGGATTAGGAATTTAGAGTTGGCCGGTCCGGGATTTATCCCTGAATTACGTGAGATAAATCGTTGCTAGCGAAATGACTCAGTCAACTACCCACTCCTTAGCAACGTGAAAATCGAACAAACGCGACGTACCGCCTCGGCGATATCATCGTGAAAACCACTCAGATGTCCGGAAGCGCTGGGAGAGACAGGCTCCAGGACAAGAGAGTCTTGGGCCATCTAGAAACGTCCACTCAAGGGTCCTATCAACAAGTCCCAGGATCGACCGCGTTCGGTATCGCCAGTGACATGACTGATATCTCGTCTCTGGAACCATTTACAAACCAACTCGGTGACCTTGATGATATCGATCTTTTGAGCCCTTTCACTGGTGTAAATAACTTACCAAAGTCTGTCAAGTATACCCTATGATGCGTGGCAAAGAGCTCACATATGTTTCTAGTGGAGAACTAGACGACAAGAGCTTGTCTAGTCAAGGCAATCAGAATTGGCAGCCGAATACTTCTCAAGACCTTGATCTATCTGCAACCACAAGGACTAATTCACCGATCAATGGATCTCAATATTCAGCTCGAGATGACACGGTTTTGGCTAACAGGACTGTCCCCAGGCCAAAGGTTGGAACACGGTTCTCCCGTGAAGCACTCAAGATTCTAAAGCAATGGTTTGATACTCATAGCCATGATCCATATCCGGATGACCAGACAAAGGAGTCACTTCAACATGTGACTGGTCTGAATAAAACCCAACTTACTAACTGGCTTGCCAACGCGCGCCGACGGCACAAAGGGTCAGCCACAGCTCATTATACACCACCGACATTCGATCATGCTCAGAGACAACCTATAGATATTCCTAGGGCCGGAACTCCCATACCTCGTTCAGACTCTCAGAACGGATTGAACCCATTGCAGAGATGGGTGGACTCACCTCCTGAAGAAGAGCCAGCCCCTATCTCGGCCATTGTGCGTGCCATATCAACGAGCCCTTCAGGTGCGTTTCTTCTAGTAGGCCTCTTCAGCCACCTAACAGACATCAGATACTTCCGAGGACAAGCAATCCAAACAGCGAAACAATGCATATATTCCAGTACTATATCCGTCTTCCATGAGTAGTGCAGGGACATCTAGTGGCGGTTCAAGCTCATCTGCCTACTCTGCAAATTCTGATACACATGAGAGGCTAAGCAGAAGCCACCTACGACGGAGAAAAAGAGTACCAAGGAAGAGAGGACCGCACAAGCCAACGCCATTTGAGTGTACCTTTTGCACTGAGCGATTTCATAAGAAGCACGACTGGCAGCGCCATGAAAATTCTATCCACTTAGGGCTTGAAAGGTGGATATGCTCTCCAGAAGAACCGAAGGCAATTCATCCTGAGAGTGGCAAGCTTTGTTGTGTCTTTTGCAGCCAAGATGAACCAGACGACGACCATATCAAGAGCCATAACCCATCCGCTTGTCAAGAGCGCGCTTTTAACCGAAAGGATCATCTCAAGCAGCATCTCAGGTTAGTTCATAATGCTGGGTTTGTTGAATGGTCTATGAATCCGTGGAAAGTTTCGATATCTCAAATACGATCTCGATGTGGACTATGTGATACATCGATCGACACTTGGCAGGAGCGAGTAAACCATCTAGCAGATCACTTCAAGATGGGACACACCATGGCAGGTTGGAAAGGGGACTGGGGCTTTGAGGTATCGATTCTCGAGATGGTTGAAAGCGCAATTCCACTTGTGAGTAGCTCAGAGGCTAAGCCGAGCCTTATTAACCCATCGGTAGATCTTATCAGCACGGAGAGAGGATCCCCTTTCCCTTTTCGGGGCACTGGCACGGCGGCGAACTCTCCTCGGACTGCGTTTGAACTCTTGAGTTTAGAGTTGATGCACTTCTTGGAGAATCATCACGAAGAGGCTGGAGCGCTCCCTGGCAACGATGACATACAACTCGAAGCCTGTCGAATCATTTTTGCATCCGAGGTCTTGTCGTCTATTCAAGAGCTTGAAGTGAATCCAGCCTCATCTTGGCTACGAGACCTCATTACTTCAAACCCTAGCTTATCTCAGCAAGCGTTATTCGGACCTATCCGATCACGAAGAGAAAACAGACGTTCATCGCTTGAAATCAAGGGAAAGAAGAATCTTTTTGAGGGATGTCCCCTTGAGATGGAACTACGCAAGTTTGTTGAAGCTAAACAAATGTTGGGTCAAACAATCATTAGGGATGATGAGCTGCAGCACGAGGCTTGTCGAGTGGTCAAGATGATAGAGACCGTCGCCTCAAAGCAGTCATATGATTTGGTGACGAATTGGTTGGTCAAGATGATACTCCAATCCAGTCACTGGTTGAGTGGCTTCAGGAAGCGTATGCATCTTCGCCTAGTGGATTCACCAGATTCGTCAAGCCAGCCACTTATACTCCCCAACAATGACCTTCTTCACCAACAGAACCAAAACCTTCTGGCTATTGGCAACAACGAAGGCGATGCTGGTCAACCATTCTGGGCTCAAACAAGTCCTTACATGCTCAACGACTCCAATTTTCATGAGCGTTTGGGGCGAGAATTGCGTCGTTGGGTATCTTCTACGATGTCTTCGCGCAATCCTCAGTGTCATATTCCAACAAATGAAGAACTGCGGCACCAAGCTCGGTGGATAGCATATGGGGAGTAAGTATTCGCGGTGTCGTTTAGTGGACTGTATTAACTGAATACAGTGATGATCCGTGGAACCAGACTCATGCGGATAACCCCGAATGGCTAGAGAGATTCAAGAAGAACGTTGGGATTCCCTAGAATCAGGCTAGTGATCAGATAGACAAGTGTCACTAATGCAAGGGGTGGTCGTTGAGAACTGCGCCCGAAGGAGGACATGTTGTTTGGTGACATCCAGACAAAGTAGTGAAGGGAGAGGTCAAGAAAGATAACGCCGCCATAAAGCACCTTAGATTCAAAACCCAAGTTCCATACATAACATGAGTGTGGACTTGATGTGTTCTCACAGCAGCTAAAACTTTTCAGTCTGCACCGAACGGTGGTTCCGCAACCTGTGATTCACAGCTCCGATGGATATCTCAATTCTAACGCAGTTTGCAAGATGTGGGCCACCGTCTCTTCATCCATGCACATCAATTTCATCTGCTCTTACGGCGTGCGCCCCTTCGCCTCTCTTTAACCCTGACAAGTTACATCTCCTCTTCTTGCAGCCTCAACACACACACACACACACACACACACTAATCACATCAACCACACGACCCATCCTTTCGCTCAAGGTAACCCAAAAGCCATTTCCGCATATTCTTCCTTCTAACAGTCTTTCATCACAGGTTCATCATGCCGTCCAAGAGAGCCTCAACAGAGAGCTCAGAGGGCTCGCGCAAGGCCGCAAAGACCACCAGCAGCGACACCCCCAACCAAACCAGCCGCCAAGAACTCGCCGGGACTCTAGCAGCAAAAGGAGTCGGCATCACCATCGACGACGCCATCATTAGACGCGAGGATGAGGTTGACACTGCCAGTGTTTCGCAGCAGGTGGCGACTGTTATGAAGACCAAGACAGAGTTTCCCAACAAGACGTACAAGGAACTCATCAGAATCGCGTTTCAACTCATTGGAAGAGATCCCGCGGATCACAGAGGGCTTGTCAACAAGATAATGGAGCGGATGCAAGGCACCCATTTTCTCGATTCGACTTTCTCGCGTTGGGCTGGACACAGGAAGACAATTGAGCTTCTCAGGTCGGCGAGCACCATGTGCAAAACTTGGAGAGACTACATATTTGTTCCAGCTGCCCAGTTTACCATTCCTGCCTTCATTGCTCTCTACATCCTGAAGAGCTATTCTGAGGCAAGAGGAGACAACGCCAAACTCCTTGTACGCAACAACACGTTTCGCTACCTCGGTCGCGCCATCGATAAGTGGGAGTCGATGAAAGAATACCAGGTCATGCTCATCGGACGACGACCTGATGATCAACCTTTCAGCTCCGCCGATGTTGCTGTGCCAGCAGCAATTGTCCCGGGCCCAGGCCTGGTCAACATACCCAACCTTGTCGCGTTGGCCCCCTATCCATCCTCGGTGAGCTTTGTGACGACTCGCAAGGAGATTACGAGTGAAGATTGGGTTTCCGTCAATCGGGACTGGCTTGAAAAACTCGGGGACCGTCGCGTCGACGGTGCCAGCTTCAAGGACAAGGTTGAGCAGCATGTCACGGAGCAGACAGCTCCAGTGATCCCAGAGGCGTACAGGGACAAACTGTGGGCTTGGTTCGGAGAGTTCAACAAGGAGGGTCGAAAGTTGATCGAAGTGGATTTTCAACCATCGATTCAGATCAAGACTGAGGCAGAAAACCTGGTCCGGTCAGATGACCCGACGGTGACAGCTCTCCGTCGGATCGAACAACTCTTGAAGGAACTGCCGGATACATGTGTCCATGATGCCATCGCGATCAAAGAGCAGGTCAATCGGCTTTTTGCCTACCGGGAGGCTGAGAATTCTGACAGTCAGCGATGGAAGAACGAGGTTCAGCAAGCGTCACGGTCCATGATCCAAGCGGCAAGCAAGCTTCCCGTTCTGGAAGCGTCCGTCATGAATTCGATGGTTCAGCAAGTCGAAAAACGGCGACAAGAAGCGCTCAAGAATCTAGAGAAGGAGGTCAACGACAAATTGGACGCCGCCGATGTCTTGGAAGTTGCCTCTCCAGAGAATGCATCTGAACTTATGGCTGAGCTGAAGGAGGACTTTAACATGACTGATGACGACATCAGAGATTGGATCCAGCTGGGTGAAGGCATTCGTGGGATGGAGAGCTGCCTCGGCGAATCTTTGACTTTTGTCCGTTTCAAGAAGATTGCGTTGACGGTTGGGGGTAGCGCCTTGTTGGCCCTTGTTGGATTTGATCCGAACCCGGCATCTGATGACTTGGAGGACTTTGAGTAGGGGATTGGGAGGGGGTATCTGGGGAGCATATCCGTGGAAACAACAGAGGTTAGCAAACCGGCTGGACCAAAGTTGGCAGAGGGGGGTTGATACCATGGAACTACGAAACGAGAGAGGATGTATCTCGAGGCATGGAGTCTGTTGATTAGTATAACCAGAATTTCTCAACTTGATTTGAAATACGAAACCATCTACATCCCTTGACAGCAGCACAGCGGAAAAGGCATTCGCCTCTTGCTTTGTTAAAGTACGGTGAACTTTCCAGGGCATATTTCTTCAGGTCATGTGCTAAAAAGGAGGCCTACCATGTCAGCTGGCGGCAAGGCTGCTGAATAATGTCAACAACGTATCTCGTACGATTAAACTCACGATCCATGTGAGATACCCGAGTTCCCGGACTCTTTACAACCCCGACGAACCGTCCAAAAGCACTACCGGTACTCTACCGCACCCGTCGCCAAGATTACATCGAACTATTCCGCATCTTGAACGTCAGTGCACTATCCTTATGGGAGATTGGGGAATACGTGGGCGATGAGGAGCCGAAAAGGCGGAGAGATGCAGAGACCCGGGACCCTTGTTTCGCGAAGGATATCCCCTGGTTTATCAAACGATGGGCCTTGGGCAGGTCTTGTAATGAGTTCATTGTTGCCCAAATAGACCATTTTCGGGTCTTGGGGTCACCAGTTGTCGTCTTGGATATCGACAGCCGAATTTTGGGCATTTGGGCTGTGTTATGTGTTGGTACTGTAATACGCGTTTTGCCTTGCCGCAGTTGCTCATGTTGACAGATGGTCGTCAGTGGGTTGCTAACTTTCAGAGGGTCCTCTCGACGTCCTGAAAATGAGAAAATGGGAGTTTGACGGGCTCTGGAGCTCACTCAGCCCTGTAATCCATCGAAGTGACGGGAAAGTAGTGTCGCATAAAAGATAACTAGGACCTTTAATTCTATCGATACACTTCGACAATATTTTTCGATTAATATCGACTCACGCCAAGCTCCCGCATCATGTTTCTCCAGCTATTTTTATATGCTTAATTCTACCCGAACAGGGGTTCAAGCCAGGGTCCCCAAAATACGACATGCGAATCCGATATGCGAAGTGGCCACCCCTTCCCTTGCCCCCAGGTGGCCTCATATTGCGCCTACACACCTCGCCTACTGACCGCGGAATCGGGTTCACTGTCATGACCCCAGTCAGTCTCGGACTGGCAAAAGACCGTTAAGGGGGCATTTGGGGGGGTTTAAATGCAGCTCTTAATGGGATGTGGCTGCTGTCTCCTGACTTGGGACTCCAGGCACTCTTTTGACAATCATTTTCTACTGTTTCCGAAATGGCATCTTCAAGTACCCCAAACAAGGTTGATGGCAACCCATCACGCCACTGTAAGTTTATTTCTTGGCTGTTTGAGTTTATGCATTGTGACAATGCAGTGGATGCACCATAAGGCTACGGAGAGATCTTCGGTCGATCTCTACAGGGGCATCGCTAACCCGATCTGATAGCTACACCAACCTCTGACGATGAAGCAACTCTCAACCTAGAGAAGGCCTCGCGAACTTCAACCGACTCGAAGCAACGCAATGTACGAGAAGAAGATTTGGAGATGGGCAGTAGCCAAGAGGCTGCCTGTCAGTCAGATTCTCCCTCAAACGACGACAACCAGGAGAAACCGAGCAGACAATCCAACAGCCAAGACGACTCCTCGCCGAATGACCCCGATATCGTGTGGTGGGACAGCGATACAGACCCCGAGAACCCATACCACTGGCCAAAATGGAGAAAGTTGACCAACTGCGGTCTCATCAGTTTACTCACCCTCATCGAACCTCTTGCGTCTTCCATCTTCGCGCCCGGTATTCCAGGCCTGATGAGAGACTTTGAAAGCACCAATACAGAGTTGGGTGCCTTTGTCATGTCGGTATACGTTCTGGGATTCGCTTTTGGTCCTATGATTCTGGCTCCATTGTCTGAGATGTGGGGACGTGTTCCCGTTTACCACGTCTGCAACGTCTTCTTCCTGGCCTTTACCATTGCCTGTGCTGTTGCACCTTCTCTCGATACCCTTATTGTCTTCCGTTTCCTCGCCGGAACCTTTGGAGCTGCGCCTATGACCAACGGAGGTGGCAGTATCGCCGACATGTTCCCAGCCGAAGAAAGAGCAGGAGTCATGGCAGTCTTCAGTGTTGGCCCCCTAATCGGCCCCATTATCGGTCCAGTCATTGGCGGCTTCTTGACAGAGGCAAAAGGTTGGCGATGGGACTTTTGGGTTATCGCTATGGTCAGCGGTGCTATCATGCTTGGCATGTTTGTCACGATGAAGGAGAGTTACGCCCCTGTTATCTTGGAACGAAAGACGATTCGACTTCGCAAGGAAACCGGCAACGAACGTCTACGATCAAAGTTGGACACTGGACTCACCAAGAACGAACTCCTCAAGCGATGCATCGTGAGACCCGCCAAACTACTCATCTTTTCCCCCATCTGCAGCATCTTTGCTGTATACCTGGCAATCATTTACGGATACCTCTATCTCCTCTTCACCTCGGTGCCTTATGTGTTTGAAGATGCATATGGCTTCTCTACAAAGACGGTTGGCTTGGTTTATCTCGGTCTTGGTATCGGTAGCTTTGTGGGTATGGGTTGGTTTGCGTTTGACAGCAACAAGGAGGTTAAGAAGCAATTGGCTGTCGACAATTTCAAGCCCGAGGCTCGACTGAAGCTACTTCCTGCTGCTGCAATCATCTTCCCTATCGGCTTTTTCATCTATGGCTGGACGGCGGATTTCAAGACTCACTGGATGGCTCCTATCATTGGATTAGCCATTATCGGTATTGGTAAGTTCACTCTTCCTTATTTTAGAGCCATAGCTAACCGATTAGGCAACCTTGTCTGCTTCATGGCCATCTGCGTCTATCTCGTCGACGCATATGAAATGTATGCTGCCTCAGCACTTGCAGCCAACACCATCATGAGATCTGTCGCAGGAGCCACTCTCCCCCTGTGTGGAATGAAAATGTACAACGCTCTGGGGCTTGGCTGGGGAAACAGCATGCTTGGATTCATCGCCGTCGCACTTATCCCTATTCCATTCCTTATCCTGAGATATGGCGAGATGCTGAGGAAGAAGTACGATATCAGCAACCTCTAAGCATCTCTGCATTTTATAGAATTACTCCCCTCCCGGAAAAAAAGAATTGGGCTTTTAGAAGGCGTTAGACATATTTCTTTGGTCAAGAATTAATAAGTATATAGATTGTTTCTATTCATTCATCTATGGGTCCATCTCATCCACGTCAATCCCTTCCATCAGAGCCTTTTTAGGCCAAACAATCCACTCATGCCATCTTTCATCCAAAGCACATTCGACTGATGCCATGACATTAGCACTCCATTCTCGATTCATCCAATTAGGATGCTCAAATGGCCTCGTCAATGCTGCATAATGAGCCAGGATGATGAGTGCAACGTGGTGGTTGTTGCTAATAAGCTCAAGGAACACCTGGGTCAAGGACATTGGCCACAGCCAGATGCGACGGGCTCGAACTGACATGGTATCGGTAGTGCATGCCGTGTGAGTGGTCCTCAATGACTCAATAGCTAGCAAACAGGAAGTCTGGACATTGATGACGCTGAATGTCGGGCTCAGGTCCCTGGCAAGACCGTACAGCTTCTCCATCCGGTTCTGAAAGGCACCAGTACGATTGACTGACAATGGCTCATTCTGTTCGAGAAGCGGCGCCAATGGCCCGTCGCGGCTCCACGTCTCTATTGGCTTAAACTCGCAAATACTCTTGATTCCCTGGAGTAGGATGAATGACTGGGCAATGTCCCTCGGAGCTGGCAGTCCAGTATCGTGACGGTCCGCGATGGAGCACATGCTGAGGATGAAGACGAAGGTGGCGAGGAAAAAGTAGGGCTCGAAATTATCCTCGTTAATGTCTTGAAGCTTTGTCGCAAACGTTTGAACTGCAAGACTCTGGTAATGGGACGAGATGACGCTGTACTCCCTGCGTTGGTCTGGGTGGGATTGAGCATAATGCATAGCCGACAACCCAAGCAGGCCGTTCATGAGAAATTCCTAAGCGGGTTTCATTAGTTCATGGTTGATAACCAATGTCAGCAAGGAGCATAGCATACATGAGAGAAGGCTATATCAGGCACGACCTTCCTCCAGACATCCCGGGTAGCTGGCTCCTGTGTGAGGATACCACAAACAACAGTGTCGTAATGATGAAGTAATCGCAAGCTTTGCATCCATGTTGGGGAAGGGTGGCATGATTCACTTTCGGAAGATGTCCCGGGGGATGCAGTCGACAAGCCAGGTTGGGCTGAAAGCACAGAAGGAGAATCAAGCGATGTAGGCGACGACTTGTCCGCCTGATCTCTTGGAGACGTTGCGGTCGCAGTACTCTGCTGTGGACCTTGGGTTAAGCTGCAAACAACGTCGAACCGGACGCAGTTGCGACAAGGGCGCTGCTCATCACACTAACCCACTCTCAGTGAGATTCAGCGACCGGTCGGTGGGGGAGATTCACCTTGACATGTCGTGCCTTGCATCGGAGGCAACCCGTCCGGGACTTTTTGTGGCCGAGCCGCTTAGATGGTGGTCGCATTATCCAAGCGATGTGAAAGACGACTTCTCACTTGAACGGTGAGGGCAAGAATGGCGCGAGATGTTCCCGAAGCTGTCAGCTTTAGGCTCGGAAATCGCTTTCGCATCCGTAGGTTAAATACGACCGGGTTCGGGGGGGGACGAAATCTTAAGTAGGCCTCTTTTACCCTGACCGGGGTCCTTGCCGCGAGGTCCACACCCGTCGCTCGTCGTACGAGTCCACGTCTTGTTACCGAGATTCCTTTAGATGGGTTTTTCAAGATCATATTCTCTCGAGTGAGTAGATGTTTTAGAGTTGGCTATGATTTTGACTGATAATTCTTATCGAGGGAGAATCGGAACGAGGATAATGGGCGAATGACCCGGTACTTCCGGTGGTCAGGTCAAGGTCATTAGTCTGGTAGGGGCATGTATTCTTGATGCGACACTAACAGCGATCCGACCTTCTAAACTAAAACATGCATGCATCTGTTAGTGTCGTTTCTCAATTACTCGGCTGTACCAAGGTACCCTGTCGTGGTGGGAACTACATCGCCAAGGAGTGCCGGGTTTCTACTTGGACCCGAAACCCCGAGTCCGAATCCGATCGCTCAGGCCTTGTGTTGGTCTATTCCACGTCAGCTTCACAGGGCTGAGCAAAGCATATGACAGTTCCAAAAACAACAGACGACTTTAAGAGAGTCAGAGAGTCACGTCGCAGGTCCATTGCGCAACTTCAACAATTTTACTTTACTCCAACACCCATTCAGTATAATACGCGTACTCGTACACTACAAGATGATGCAACAAATCTGATGTGGTCTTGTGCACACACAGCCAACTCTCTTCACCCTACATGACAACACACGCCTCTGGACCCGAATCGCTTGGTCTCTCCATCATTTCTGGCTCCGTCTGGAGATCATCCCAATAGATGTAGTCCATGTACCCAGAACGGCAGGCCTCGAAGGCTTCACCCATGATCTTCAAGCATTCCTCGTCCTGCTCCGCCAATGCCAGAAGTACGAGTGTGATTCGCTCATCCCCTGGTCCAGGTCTCTCGAACGCATCGATGTACGATCGATTCCTTGCTTTAGAAAGACGATCCTCGATCTGAGAAAATACCCACAGGAAGACGACAATCGAAGACAGGTAGTTGAAGCTGAGGAGTGGTCGCATGCCGGCAACATCGCTTAGAATGTCGGCTCTTGCGAAGGCTAGGAGATCACGGCCGGTGACTTGTGATGAGGTCTTGCGCGCTGCTCCAGTGGCCATGTCCAAGCTACCAGGTGCCATGCTTCGGTATCCTTGCGTCGTGATTGAGTCAATCAGAGCTTGTGGTACTGCTGCCTCGGTCTTCTTGATAGTTGCCAACTTATCGGCCATTTCCAGTATCGCCTCTTCATCAACGCCGGCCGCCTTCGCTCGGAGGAAAAGAGATGAATCTTTGAGTTGAGACTTCTTCAGAGACGCAAGTCGACGCAGAAACATAACGGTGCCAAAGTGAAGTTCCTCGTCAGGGATCGCATCTGGGTTCCAATCGGCCTTGCGACAAAGCAACAAGGTCGGCTTCTGCTGATAGAATCGGTTGACACTGGGACTAAGATGTTTATGCATATCGTTCGTGAGTCCATGCTCTTTCGGGGTTTGTCGCCTGGATCTCGAAAACCCAGAGCCCTTTTCACCGACCTTCTTGAGTAGTGCTTGACTAAAATTTGAAGTTGGGGCACGCCCATCAGCAAAGAAAGACTCTGTCATTAACTCATGGAGTGTCTGGAATAACCCGACAGGCCGTGTCAGGTGGCCTTTTTGGACGAGCATGTTGTGCAGGTGAATAAGCAACATCGGCTCAGGAATCTTATCCCAAAGTGACATGCCCATGATGTATGCAAGCTCAAGACCTTCCATGAGGCCAACACCACAAAGGAATGGAGAATACTCCCATAGGCCATTCGAGTCGTGGTCGGAGAAGCGCGATGGGGGTATCGTTGTCAGCCCGGACATGTACTTACTCTCTCCCAGCCAATTGACAAAGTCTTCCATTTCCATCTGGAGGAGCACAAAGATGTTCTGAAGTTCTGGTCGATTGCCGTCCTTTGTAAGAGCTTGCTTCACAATCTGCACTGATGCGCAATAGCCTCTTGGAAACCGCTTGTTCTCCCGGTCTAGGAAGAGATCTACGTCTCGTCTGGGTCGAAATCCAGGAGCTGGTGCTTCCAAAACGTGTCCTCGCAGGGTACTCAGCTGCCACCCTCTCGAAACAGTGAATGCATCGATGATAGACTGCAAATGAAATACGTGATGAGGCTGGATCATCTTTCGAGGGTCTGAGCCGGGCTTCTTCATAGCCATGGAAGTTATCTCGCCGGCGAACTCGTTAAGTCCATAGAGTCGTCGGTGAACTGCCCAAGGTCCAGTCGCTGACCAATCCACTCGCTCATACACATGCTTCTCGCCCTTCATCGTGTTTCTTTGAACCACGATCGCCGAGTATACGTTGACAAGGTCGTAAAGCCACTTGATGGTATAAGAGCGACGCCAATCAAGTCGCTGTTCCTTTGTCGCTTTGCGCAGATTGAACTTGGGATCCCAGTTCGCGATCTTGGCCTGCATCGCTTTCGTAGGCTTGCCACTGCGGTTTAGCTGGAAATCTGTGACAAAATCCACAAGATCCTGGTAGGCGTAGATAAGGAACTGTTCCTTGACGTCCACTGCGGTCTCTTCGGGCTTGTTCTGCACCCTCCCCTGAGGGTCAATGGCGTACTTTGCGATGGTAAATTTCCCTTGTGCTTTGTTGGGGTCGCCGCGAGTGATTGTCTTCATGATCGTCTCATACGAATCATGACCCGGAAAGTCCACAAAAATAGCAGAGCTCGTCTGCTTGATCATCGAGACAGCCATGTTGGAGACGGCACCAGCCACGGCACCATTGAGGCCTTGGTAAGCCACTTCCTTCCAGAGACCTTGAACGTATGTCCTCAGGTCGATCCATTCGTTCACAGCCGTGTATACGGCCATCAGGTAGTCCGTCATAATTCCGTCAGCGTCTTCGATTATATTGACGCTCTCCAGAGGAATTTCGTCCTTGTCGGCGTCCGCAGCAGTAGTTGTCTTCTTGGTCTTCTTTTGCTTCTTCGATTTCTTGCCCTTCTTGCCTTTCTTGCTCTTTCCGGGTTTTCTTGACATCTTCCGGGGGGCTAATGCGGTTTGAGTCTCTTCATCCTCTTCGCTTGAGGCATCGTCGTCGGCCTCAACAGTCAAGTTCTTGAACATATTGGCAACGATGACCTGTTCCACATCTTGTTCCTCCTCAAAGACCTGCTTGGCCTGGTTCTGTCTCCACGAGTCACCTCCTAGAATCGAAAACGCTTGCCGAAGTGTGTCAATAAAATGCCTATGCGAAGCATTGCTGCGTTTCAAGTCTTCATCTTCGTTTGCTCCCACCAACTGGTGAAAAGCGCTGTTGATAGTGGCCCTCGCTTGAATGATTGATCCAAACAGTCGAAAAATGGCACCAGGGACTGGTTCGCTATGTTGCGCGATGAGTTTGGACATGGCGATGAGGCCAGCCACGGTTGTTTGACCCGTCGTGTTGACTGCGACCGCTTCATCTTTGGTTGATTTGATGATCCGATTCGAGACGTTTATGAGCCAATAGAGAAGATACTTGGTATCTCTCTTGTATTGGAGGTAGACGTTTCTGCGCTCCATTTTTGATTGAAGGACAAGGTTGTGACGCGTTGCAAGGATCAAGGTTGCTGGGGTGTTTTGAGTGGTGGAGGATGAACCTGGATGGGTGTCACGTGTTGTCACGTGCGCTCCATCGAACTCGAACTCCAGGGAACTCCAGGGTACCTCGTCAGGTTCTGAAGTTGCCAACTTCCAGTGCCAGACCCCACGAGACGGAGGTATTGGAAAGTGGTCGCCGCATTTCGAGTCAATAAGACCGATTCTTGCTTTAGAGAAGATTGTTGAGAAGTTTTAATGTACAGGAAAGAAATCACTGAACGCCCTCTTTTGTAGTCGTCAGGGCGAACGGATACTTTGTTCTTTTTTTTAGCCAACACCGAGCCTGTTCATTTCTCAATGCGTTTGACATTGGTATTGTTCTGCATTGACAAACGTGTTTCTGCTACTATTGTTAGTACCCTTTATTGAATGTGAAGTGTTATTGTTGTAAACAAAAAGAGGAAAACAGGCGATTGAGAAAATGTGTTGGTCATTTGTCCACTTCTGCAAAACTTGGGAGTCATTGTCATCTTTGATACCATCAATTACTAGCTTTGATCGTCATTGTTACATACTAGTGCAATCGGCACCTATTCCGCTGCGGTGATGGTTGTGAACTTCTCTCCGGTACTCGCTTCCTCCGATCGCCACAATGAAGTGACAGTCTTCCACTGAGTGTAAAACCTCAACCCATCTTTGCCATAAAAGTTGGCAAGACCAGTTCCAGCCACGCTTCGCTTGTTTCCAGTGAAGGAAAACATAGGGAGAGGCACAGGAATCGGCACATTGATCCCGACTTGGCCAGCATCAATCTCTTGCTGGAACAAAGAGGCCTTTGCGCCAGAGTTGGTAAAGATGACGGCTCCATTGCCCCAGGCGTTGGCGTTGATCAAAGAAATACCGTCTTTGAGGCTTTCCTCTTCCATGCACAGTAGGACAGGGCCAAAGATCTCTTCCTTGTAGCACTCCATATCCGGACGAACGCCGGCAATGATAGTTGGTCCGACCTGATCCAAGGTTAGCGGATTGTCATGCTTTTTTATCATCAAGTCCTACCCAGTTGCCGTTGGGAAAGCCCTCGGGCTTGTATCCACGCCCATCCAAGACGATTCTTGCTCCCTCCTTCTCTGCACTTGTGATGAGAGCCTCACATCGCTCTCGGCTTTGAGGAGTGATAACAGGACCAAAGTCAGACTTGGGGTCGAAGCCGCTACCTGCGACGTAGGTCTTGGCCTTGTTGACAAGATCTGGCAACCATTCCTTGGCGTCTCCCAGCATGACCAACACGCTCAAGGCCATGCATCGCTGTCCAGCGGCTCCAAAGGCGGCTCCTGCAATGGCGTCGAGAGCATGATCCTTGTTGGCATCGGGGCTAAGAAGAGCGTGGTTTTTGGCGCCCAAGTTAGCTTGCACACGCTTTCCGTTGGTGGTTCCCCTCTGGTAGATGTATTCACCGGCCTTGTTAGAGCCGACAAAGGAGATGGCCTGGATCTCGGGCTCATCGAGAAGGAAGTTAACGGCATCCTTAGCACCATGGATGACATTGACCACACCAGGAGGGAAGCCGGCTTCTCTGCAGAGCTCTGCAATCATCATGGCGGCCCCTGGGTCACGCTCAGAGGGCTTAACGATGATGCAGTTTCCTGTGACAGTGGCAATCGGCAGACTCCACAAAGGAATCATGGCAGGAAAGTTGAATGGGCAGATGGCTGCCACAACTCCCAATGGCTGACGGTAAGACCGAGTCTCCATGTCCTTTGCCACCTCGAGCACTTCGCCCGTCAACTGCGTGGTGATTCCACAGGCTGTTTCGCACACTTGGAGACCGCGCAGAACATCACCTTTAGCATCTGCAAACGTCTTTCCTTGCTCCGTCACGATGCTGGTGGCAAGGTCATCCATGTGCTTCCGGACCAAGTGGGTGAGTCGAAACATGATCTGCTGTCTCTTGATAATGCTGGTTTTCTTCCAGGCTGGAAAAGCGGCCTTTGCAGACCGGACTGCCTCCTTCAACTCATCGTTGGTGCTCTCAGGGACTCGTGTCAAGAGTTCATTAGTTGCAGGATCGTGTACGTCAATCCATTGTGTCGCGTTGGAGGTGACGAGCTCATTGTCAATGAAGTTTTGCGTTGGCGGCAAGCTTGCAAGCTTCTCATGGTTGCCAGGATAGGCAAAGGACTTGAAAATAGAGTTGGACTGAGCCATAGTTTCAGCAGAAAAGGTAATGAATTGTAGGATGAAGGTTGTCAAGACCAGAGTTCAATCAAGAGCCGCGTTGTACGGAGTAGCGGAAACCTTCCTGATGTGACAAAGAGGCGGTGGGCTCCGAGCGGTGGACTCCGACTGTCTCACTACCCCGCATCCATTCTCAAAGTGACCGACTGTCCGTGTGACAAGTGTATGGAGCGGGGCCGATATCCGGCCGCCGGCGGGTGATGAGATTATCGGAGGCGAGATAGTGAACGTGTCAAGATAAGAGCCGCTATGTTCTGTTTAGGCAGGAAGATTCTAAGATATCTACAGTACGTTTGGTCTTTCGTGACGAGTTATGCCATGTACCATCTTATGCATCTCCAAGTGGCAAACCCGAATTGTAGATCAAGCGCCGAAGCCGCTAACAGAATGAGTGAGACAGCTAAGGAGAGGGGCAATCGCAGCTTCGTGACTCGCCTCTCAACATTCTAAAGTGCATCCTCATAGCTCCGTTCACTGTGAGTGAATGATTGTCACTATTAGCAAGTACTTTGACCTTCGTAACTCATATGAGTTGACTATGATTGATAGATTGGTGAAGTTGGGCCTGCGACGATCTGACCTCACTCCCCAGCGTAGCCTTCATTTATTTCCTACCCCCCGCAGTGACTCTTTCTGTGAATACTGAGTTGAGCCTCAAATTTGGGGTTCCCCAAGACCTGTAGAGTCCTCAAATAATGATTCAATTGGTCCCTAGGCTATACTACTGGCCACCTAAACTCGACTTGCGACTTCAACCTATCCCCCACCGCAGCAGGGCGGTGCCCATCCGTAAGACGCTATGGAACCGATTCACATAGTTTCCAAGACGTACTTGATCCCTTCCCACACTTCTTGGGCTGTGGACAGGATTTCCTGTGGAGGCAGAACAAATCCCCTGAACCCGTTCCAACCTGGTCGAAGCTCGATTGTCCATGCAAATTCTGCCCCAGCCTTGCCCGCCATGTAATCAGGTGAAGTACCGGTGCTCGGATATAGAGTGGAACAGCTTGGACCGTAGGTGTAATGTGTGCCGTTCATCTTGAAAATCTGGTGCGCCATCTCACCAGCAAGCTTCATCTGTGTCTGGTTGTTGCTGGCCACAGCATCGCAGTCGTAGCCATATGGCAGAAGGATATACTGACCGTAACTGTGGAAGTCAATAAAGAGCTTGATGTCGCTGGACTGGGTTAGGTTCTTCGTGAAATCGACGATGGCGCTGATCTCAGGCGTATCTCCCGGCGCTTTGCCCCTGTAGATCTCCGAGCATGGCTCGGTGGATGAACCGCCTTCAACTTCCCACTTGTAGGGCCAGTTCCGGTTTCCGTCTGTTCCCACACAAGTGGTTCCCTTGCGAGGCTGACGGTTCTTCCTCCAGAGGCGATCTTTGGATTGAGTGTAGACAAATCCTGAGCTTGAGTTAGCACATGTGACGCTCAGTAAGCTGCAAACTCACCGTCGGGATTGACAAAAGGGATCATGTAGAAGTCGTATTTGTCGACAAGTTCCCTAATTTCATAGTCACTCAGATAACCACTGATGAGCTGCCATGCAAGGTATTCTTGGACCTATTTCATCGTTGGTCATAAAACCCAAGAATGGTACCCAAAAGTATTCACGTACTGGAGCGGCAATCCACTCACGCGCATGGACTGTGGCGTGAAAGTAGATGGCAGGCTTCTTCCCCTTGTCGCCTTTGCCCCAAAAGTGAATACCGTAGATATCTCGGCCTTGGTACGACTTGCCGGCGACGAAGATTTCCGAGTTAGTAGGGAACGCAGCATTGAGGTCTTCGAAGAATCCTAGATGCTCCGAGTAGTTGTGGTAAGTGTTGAACCATGACAGGTCAGGCAGCGGAATCATGAGTTCTCCCGACTTGAGTGATATACCCTTCTCTATGATTGCCAAGAGTTAGCATTGATTCTTTTGGAAGAGTGAACCGACGTACTTCTGATATAAGGCTCAAAAGCCCCTTCGATGGCAAAGTCAGCGCCCAGATCATCACTGATGACTGTCGCCTGAAGACCCAGGGCCTCGAATTCCGAGATGTTTCGAGGAGGGATAGCAATGTCCAGGTGGTCAGAATGGCCTTCCTCGCACCCGAGAGAGACAAAATCGAAGGTCGATAGCTGATCTCTTATTTGCTCAATGTTCTCGCCAGCTGTGATGCGAAAGGCTTTGTACCCATCGTAGGAAACGCGTTCGGCTACGACGACTGCGAAAAGCAAGAAAAGAAAAGGAAAAAGGTAAAATCTCGCCTTCATTTCGATGTTACCTCTCAGGGTGTCTGGAAGCGCAAGGTGCAGGTAGGTGTCTTTCAGTCGATATCAACAACTCGTCGGCGCGTAGAAGGGGAGCGTCTGATCGGGTTTGGTGACTTGTATTCTGACCCTTCCGCACGAGAGTGATATATATCTAGTCAATTCGATATTTAATCACTGTCATTTCAATGCCTTGGGGCGTGCATGAGCCAGAAGGGTCTCTTTCCCCATAATTCGACCTTGGGTTGATGGACGTCTCGTCTAGATCAAACACGATTTAACACCCGTTTCTATGGGCTGTGATTAACATAGCAGGCTTTATACCTTGGCTCATGTTCAACTTCGGATGGAGGTATGAGGTTAGCTATCGTTTAGGGCTCCCCGTAGGTGCCTAGCGGTGGAAAGGGCCTGCATACTGACTACTCTCCAAAGTCCAAGGTTCTGGTTAATTGAGTGGTTGGTATCGGATTCTTTGATATAGTTGAAGCCGGCCTTTTATGAGATAACTGAACCAGGAGACAGTTAGTTGATGAAAAATAGCGCTTGCTTCGTAGGATTATGTATTAGGCCGATGGCTCATGGCTTACTGGGGAAGAACTTTTGTGACGGTTGATGACTCCCCTCTGCTCTGTCAAACAGAGAATCATTCACTTTTATCACCCACTAACCTATTACTATTCACAAGTATCACTGAAGGTTTGACCGGTGTCACCATCCATGACCCCGCGGCGAAATCTTCATCCTGTCACACATTGCCGTGACGCGCTCTTGTGCCAAGCGTGGAACAGTTGACGTTCAGCTGAGAGTAGCAGATGATTTATCAGTCACCCGAGTCCCAAAACTCTCATTCATTTGGCGTGACAGTTACATGACGACTCACACAAGGTTGTCCAAACTTTTCGTTGTGTGAGGATATTAGAATACATCGGCAGTGAATCCCTGTCAGACAATCCAACTGAACCTGAATCACACATTTGGCAAACTCCATAGAAAGTCCCAAGACCTATCCTCCTGTTCGGCAAGGTCAGGTGCATCGTTAGAAAACCCAAACGGTGCAATACTTGGATCAAAAGGTAACGCCAACCAGTCATCGACGGCTGGCATTGGCACGTCCCCCAAACTCTCTCCTTGTGGAACACCACTGTCGAAAGCCCACTGGGTGCTTTCATCAACTAGAGGAATACCTCTTGGAATAGATGTTGGGACCATTCCTTGCCTAAATCTCTCCAGATGCATCTCCAGTAACTCTCCGTACCGAGAGGCGAGGTGCATCTCGTCCAGGTTACTCGCTTTTAGTGCCTCGATACTCCTCTCCAAAACGTTCAGCGAAGCCTCCAAGTCGGTAGTACGGCTTCCCAGGCTAAGAGCCTTTAACAAAAAGATGGAAGCCATAATAATGCGTAGAAACACTCTGACAGGGCAGTATCGGAGCGTACCAGCCTCGGAAAGCCGGTTGATTGACTCAAGAGCCTGGCAAGAGCCATCAATGACTTCTCTGATGAAGGAATAGTCGGTCGCTGTGATAGAAGATTGAAAAATGTCGGTGTTGATGGAATTAGGAGGTCTCCCGCCCAGGACACGATCAACGACGGCTTGTATCCCCAGTGAGTTCATGAAGGCACGGAGGTAGTTGAACTCGATTGAGAGGTCCTCGTAGGCATGTGCTGATAGGTCTTGACGATAAAAGTCAGTTAGGTCAGGCGAGACGGAGAAGGGGACACCTACTTTCTTGACGAAGATGAGATGCTTTCCAGGCCGATAATTGTTGTTGGAAGTGTTTGATGATGTTGATGTATCTTCCGCTGCTCAAAATCTCTCGAATTGCCGTTGCTGAAGGACAAAGTACGTCAATAATGGTTCTTGACAGGCTAGTAAGGTTGAGCCAGGCGTTAACGCTGGCCGAGTCATCTTGTTCGCCTGTTGAACGCTCCGACATGAAGCGGGAGATGGAGGTAGGCATCATGGAAGGACATCCCAGTCTACTAGACTGTTGTTCCAAAAAGATGTAAAGAAGGTCGCGGAGACGAGTCTGCTGAGCTTGAAGGCCTGGAGGCTGGGCAGATGCTGTTTCCCCCGTATCGCAAACTCCCAACTCGAGTGCCAAGGATTGTGCGCATCCTAGAAGCATCCAAGACATACGGTCCGAAGTCTTTGCGGGTAGGATAACGTCACGAAGCCATAGGGCATCGTTATCATCTATGACATCAGCCTGATTCCCGAATTGGTCATCTCGAGGATCCGGAATTGAGAGGAGAAGGGAAGAGTCCCAGCCATCCGCAGCAGGTGGCAAGTGAATTGCCTGTGGGTGCCATTCAATGATGAGAAGTAAGGCCTCAATTGATCCTCTAGTCCTCGTCTTAGCCTTGGATCGCTTTTCCTGACCAAAGATGATCCTCATCACAAGGTGCTGACAGTGCTCCCATAGTCGGTGGTGTACGAGGGTACTTCTAGTAAGGCCACTAGCGCCCTGTAGGATATGATATCGAGAGGAAATCATGAGTATCACACAACAAAGCAGAGGCTCTTGGGTGATGATCTTGTAGTGCTTGTCTTGACTCAAGTCAAGTCCTTTGGATACTAAGGAAAGGGGTGCCAGGTTGTGTTGAAACCTGTTGATAGGGACGCGATCCACCATGATTAGCCATATATATGTCTGCCTTAGGGACCACAACTTACAACTCCATATATGTAACTGCCTCTTCAGCCGTGAACCATCCCATCTTAACAAAACGGAAGGCTCGCCAAACTATTAACGCATCAGGAGATGCCGGCGACAGGTAAATGGGTCTCGATGTTCTCATAGATGCAGTTGTCTGAGGGGTCACTATCTCGGCACCTGAATGTAGCGGGTGTCGTGAAACCGAAGGCGGATTACTGGGTGTGGTTCCGTCCTGTTTGACATGTTCGATAGCGGCTTGGAATAGTAGGCGAAGGGCGTCTTTGCCATTGGATACCAATGTTCTCATAACACTGTCAGTGAGGTCTCCTGTAGGCCCCGTCGAGCCAAGAGAGGGAGATGTGCCAGGGCCCTCTTGACGTGGCTGAGGAAGGTCTTGGGCCAGGATGTTTCCCACTGCTGATGGGAGATCTTGGTAATCTTGCGTGGGAAGAACAACATCGCTGGTGCCGTTTAGGAGCTGCGAAGGCTCTTCAGTGAATGTCTCAGTTGCCTCGCGAGGGAAGGTTGACGCTCGAGTAGGGGATGTGCTCTCCTGTGTCGAGCCGTCTTCTGTTGAAGTGTCAGTATCCGCCATCTACTTAACCGATACCGATCCATGATCATTCTCGGCATACCTTCTTTTGATGAGCCTCTCCTGCCAGCCACATCCCGTTTTCGATGTGAACGTTCGTGACTGAAGATGCACTCCTTCACCTCTCGTTGACACCTCAAGCAAGAGGCGCCGGGCGTATCAACGACACAGCGGATCTTCTTCCTTCGGCATAGTTCGCATGCCTGATAGCCCCGTCGGAAGTCCCGCACGCGTCGTCCGCGAGTGGGCCCATCAGAGCGAGACAAAGTGGACTGGGGTTGAGCGTCGTTATCCATTCAAAGAAGAGGGAATGGGCATATCCTGATCTGAGCAGAGAGTCACAAGGGAGTTGATTGAATGAGGCCTTCGGCCGGTCAGGAATCGGAAAGTGGCGGATGGTGACGGATGTATTTAAATGCTTCTTCACCGTTACGTATGTCACCCCAAATGAAACTCTGCCGAGCACCAGCTTTGAGCTACTACGTAGTAGTGCAGCGATGATCAAAACTGACTTAATACCGCAAACATGAGTGGCTGGATCGCTGGAGTCTCTTCAGATTAGCGTCTGTTCGCGCGGGGTAGAGTCGGTGTGTGTGGAGATTATCTGGGGTTAGGCTTGGCTCTAGCACGATCACAATGCACTGGCCTGGGAATCGGATGGTCTGCAAGTGTGATACAGTACGGGAATAGAAGATCAAGGTCAAAGAAAGAGATGAAGTCGGGTATGGCCTCGGCTTTGTGAGCAAAATACACTCGGGAGTAGAAAAATGCACTTCATAGCATAAACTTTGCCGGAGAGGGACAGCAAATTATCCTCCAGATATAACAGACTACTTTGTCGAATACATAAAACCACCTGTACAATAAGGAACTAGTTCTAAGCTACCTAAGAAAAAAAAAGCATTCAAAATGTGCCAAAATTGCATCTTCCGGGCCATCCAGACCTATCCGCCACACCTAAGTAAGGTAGCGGAAGTTCTTGTTCTTGTCGCCGAGTTCCGTAACATCAACAGAAACAGTAGCGTCGACGGGTCCATACTCGCGGTCACGTCTGTTGTTCTCACGCTCCAAAGCAAAGTGCAAGCCAAGTGACAAGATACTGATAAGGCCGGTGAGACCACAACCGATTGTCGTGCCACGAGTGTAGAGGGGTCTGGAAATGACACGTTAGTCAGGTATTCTCGACAAGCACAAGGACACGCCGTTAAGGGGGGACTTACCCATCTGTGCTCGGGAAAACAACACTGCTGACAAAAGAAGAACACTGGCCAAATGTCGCCAGGATCGCAAGTCCAGCTCCCTTCTTTGAATCGCCTCCTTGGTTGTTCAACAACCAGGTGATGTTGATGCAAAGCGCAGGGAACACGCCACAGGAAGCAAGGAAAACGCCAGCATAGCGGGCAGCCTTCTTGGACTCATCCTGAACAAGAACCAGAATGAGGTAACCAGCGAATCCGACGAGGGAACTCCCGCTCACGATGAATCCTCTCTTGCCGAACTTGTCGCTGACAAGAGCGGCGGCAACGCAGCAGAGGAAAGCCAAGAAGTAAGGCGGCGCTGTAAGACCTTGGGCAGTAACAGAAGAGTAGCCCATATCGCGAACAATGGTGGGAAGAAAGTTGGAGAGGCCAGCAAAGGAGTAGTTGCAGCAGAAGTGGATGAGGGTGTGGACATAATTCTGATAGTCAGCCAGACCAGCGAAAATCTGGTCCCAGCGAACGCCAGTCTTCTTCGTTCGATCTCGGACCTGAAGACGTTCAACAGCATAGGTGGCATCCTGTTCGGACAGGTATTTTGCCTTGGCGGGGGAATCTGCCAGGAAGAACCAGGTGACTAGAGAAAAGAGAACGGTAGGCGCGCCCTCTGTAATGGGTAAGTCGGCTATGCAGTCGAAAGTGAGGTGATTATGGACATACCAATGATGAAGAGGTACCTCCAAGGCTCCAAAGAACCCTTTATGTGGGTAATTCCGTACGCCAAAGCAGATGCAAAGCAGTTGGCCAAGGGCGACATTCCCAGAAGCAGAGAAACGCGAATGCCGAGTTCCTTGCGCTTGTAGAATAGTGACAAGAAATAGGGGGCACCAGCACCAAACGCCGCCTCGAAGACGCCCAGAAGTGCTCGGGTAGCGATGAGGCCACCAAGGTTCTGGGAAGCACCAGAGCACATGGCGGCAGTTCCCCAACTGATTCATGGTCAGTGTCATGATCCTATTGGACAAACTATAGTAGTTTTACTCACAGAACACAGAGTACGGCGACGTATTTACTGGCAGGCAAGATCTTCCAGAACAGATTCGTCCATTCGAAGGCGACATAGCAAATGTAAAACGCGTTGAGAACCCAGGACCAATCCGAGTCACTGAGCCCAAGATCTTCCTTGGCGCCAGCGGCTTTGGCGTTTCCGATATTTCCTCGATCGAGATAGGACAAGACGTATAGGCAGCAGACGATGGGAAGGAGGCGACGATCAAACTGCGGTGAGAGTTAGCGCGGTGTAGTTCAAGGCATATTTGCAACGTACCGTTCGTCGAATTCTCGCGTTCGCTTCCTCGGGAACTTCAACATAGGGTTGTTCTTCGCGTACGCCATGTTCGAGCTCCTCCGCGTCCAGAGACATCTTTCGGTCAACAGACAGCTGATCCATTGTGGTAGTGGACTGCTTGAGAAAGCAGCAAGGTGTAATGGAGAAAAAACTTTCAGACTTGGTGATGATGGAATTGCAAGATGGATAGTGAGGAGGACCAGGTCGGGTTTTAGTACATGTGAGGTCGAGTGATATTGTTTAGGTGTTTCGATTTAACTGCTGATAGATGCCGTCAGTCTCCGAGGATGGTTCATAGCTCAAGCCCCTTTGACCTCAATCTCGGTCCATCCTTGCTAAACGCGGGGACCCTGCATACCCCAGAATCTGCTTAGGGGGAATGGCTCCGCATCTCCGAGCGTCCGGCGGCGCCATTCCCAAACGCGTCAGTATCCGGCATTTTCCAGGACTATCCGAGAGCTCCATCGTTATCCGAAGTATCACGGAGGAGGGACCGTATCACAGTTCAGCTATATAACCTGTTCTTAGACATTATTTCCAGGATTCTTATCATCATCAACACACTCAACATCATCTTCAAGCCATCAATCGATACGAATCATCACTCAAAGTCACAATGTCCAAGTCAATTGTCAACACTACCTCCTACCCCTTCCAAT
This sequence comes from Fusarium duplospermum, assembly GCA_003946985.1. Lineage (NCBI taxonomy): Eukaryota > Fungi > Ascomycota > Sordariomycetes > Hypocreales > Nectriaceae > Fusarium > Fusarium duplospermum. The sequence continues at coordinate 36,701 of NKCI01000099.1, read as the reverse complement.
TCTCCCCTCCGACCTTGCAAAAGTCTGGCAAGCCTGGTCAAATCGAGGATGTGTCTGGTACATTGAAGAATGTCCGAGGCAAGATTCCTTCCATCCAGGCATCGGCCCTTCGCACCATGATGCTTGAAGCCCATCAAGACCCAACCAAGATTCTCGCCCACTGCTGCAGTTACGATGGTCTCTCCTCGCGCTTGGTCGAAGAGGCAGGCTTCCCGATGGTTTTCCTTGCCGGGTATCCTGTGGCGAGCGCCTACGGTCTTCCTGACACTGGCTACATCGCCATGGCGGAGATGTGCGACAAGATCCAGGAGGCTGTTCGACAGGTTTCTATTCCTGTCATGGCCGATGGAGACACCGGTTACGGCAGCCCCCTCAACGTCAAGAGGACTGTCGAGAGCTACGCACTTGCCGGCGCCGCTGGAATTATGATTGAGGATCAGACGTGGCCCAAGCGTAAGTGATCAATGCAGTTCCTGTCTCTGATTCACTTTACTAGACTAACTTGTCCAGGTTGCGGTCACACCAAGGGAAAGTCCGTTGTATCTCGAGGCGAGGCATATGCTCGCATTCAAGCGGCTTGCGACGCCCGTGACCAAGGCAGAGATATCTTTGTCCTTGCGCGAACCGATGCCTTGATCCATGGATGGGAGGAGGCTCTCAACCGTGCCAAGGAGTTCAAGCGGATCGGCGTTGATGCAGTATTCGTTGAAGCTCTCCCCGACCGCGAATCCATGCGTCGTTGCGTCGAGGAAGTTGGCATCCCTACCTTTGCGAACAGTGAGTGATCCACCGAAATTTTCAACGCAGTATTTGATAGCTGACTTCCAAATTCCAGTCATCGAGGGTGGCAAGACCGAGAATCTGTCAGCAAAGGATCTCGCTGAGCTGGGTTTCTGCGCTGTGGCATACCCCTGGACACTTGTCGCTGCCAAGCTCAAGAGCATTCGTGAAACATTGGAGGACCTGAAGAAGAGTATGACCGTCGGAAAGCCTCCGATGATTCTTTCCTACAGCGAGGTTTGTGAAGGTGTCGGTTTCAATAAGTACTGGGATTTGGAGGAAAGATACAAGTTCAAGGAGGATGGCTTGGTGAACGACCCTGCTAACGGTAGTACTTGATCGCTGGCTCGAAATCGCCATTGAAGCACTCAAAATATGCGACTCCTTGAATACGAAGCATTAGACAGAAAATACATATATGTAAGGTTCTCGCGGGTCGTTTGTGACGTTGAAATAAGCCATCTGCGGTTAGGGACACTGTGACTCGGCACGTTTTCCCTTTCTCGATCTTGTGTGTCGGTTATCCTGGCTTCAACTATGATAAAGTTTTTTCCCTTCCTCTCTTAGAGCTTGTTCCTGATATGAAAGTCGTTGTGGTCGTCCCAGAGCGTTCTAGAGCTGAATATTGAGTCGGTCATAAATCACAAGGAACGAACCCTTGGTTACAGTGCGTAGGAGTGGGCACAAAGCCTTACTTTTGTGTCTGACCACTAAGTAGAGAGCGCTGACGGATTAAAAGAATGCCGGCATTTGATTTAGAATAAATTCACCATCACAATGAAAGAATTGCGATGCACTTCAATACTTGTTGCAACATCGGTTATGAATACAGGCGAGAAAGACACCGCATTTGCCAACTCAGAGCACACAGCAAGACGGAATAGAGTATAACAAGGGGGACGAACTAAATTTTTTTACATTCAACAATAACGCAGTGAGTCAGTGTAATGAACAGTCTAAATCATTCAATCGAAAGATAGTACAGGAGCGAGCAAAGCAAAGCGACCGCTCATCACGAGGCGTTTATTCGTTCATATAGGTTAACTTACAGTTTTGCCTTTTTAGACTTTTTCCTATTCCAGCGAACGCACGTGCTTATCAAGTGCGCCGGTTTCACTTTAAATTTAAGGTTAGTTTGGTCTGTATGGGTACGGTAAGAAGATGTCATGCACTCTGCTAATCCGGAAGTCTCGACTGTGCCATTGTGGCGGTAAGTTTTATATCTTCAAGGGCTCGGCCACTGATGCCCATACAACTCATGGAGAGATCTGTAAAAGTAAAAACTCAGCAAGCGAGTTGGCACAATGAATAATACATGGTTGCATTTTGAATCACGCCCACGAGTCTTGGGTTTCATTCTTGGCCATGTCTTCTTGATTCGTCGTTCTGCACTTCCATCGACCCAATCGTAACCCACAGTTGATCAATTGATGGTTGCTTCGCATCCTTGACCCGAATTGTATTAGGGAGCATGGTTTGGAACACAGAAACCTGATGGCTCCTCTCGGAGGAATATCATTCCCGACCCCTTCTCCCAAGCAATTGCGCGGGGGCTCATTGTCAAGCGATGTAGCAGACATCAAGGTTCTGTGTAGCATTTGTAAGCTTAGCGCTCAAGCTACCCAATAGCCTAAGCGCCGGCGTCATGGCATCCCTTGGCATTGTCGAATTCGGCATCAAGATTTACGGGTCAATGGATATCTACTGGCAATAACCGATGTCGACGTGACCCAAGACGGCAGGCCAACTCGTATGTCTACAAGAAACAAAAGACTCGGTTAAAGGTTAAAAACCGCTTTGCATGTGAATTCGCTCAAAGCAAGGATACCCAAGTATAGTGTGCAGCCCCGATATGGACAATGCGCCCGAAGCACGCGATAACGCTCGAGATAGGTGTTCTTTATTAGATCAACTAATCGGTAGGTGAAATCTTTCGGCAATCATGCGACTGATCACCCACTTGCCAGATCGACAATGGCTTTTCCCGGAATGGGGGTCCATCCGTTGTAGGTGATCGGCGGCTTTTCCCCTTGCGAGTAATCCTCCGTTCTAGGCGTGAACAAAAGGGCCAAGGGGCGGGGCTTCCCGTGTTCGCTAGTCGAAACGAGAAGGAGCTCAATATCGAGGTAAAGTAACCATAATCGCTTGGCCTTTGAGTTTGACTCGCGGGGGGCTTTAGTATTAGCATAGGCATTAAGGGCATTTTCCCTGTACTGACGGAGGACTCCGGCGACCGAGGAACTTTTTGGTTTGGACTTGTTTTGTTGATTTATTATTCGTTCCCCGTGACCTGCGATTTGATAAGCCATGAGTGGTGGGAAAAGGGGACATGGAGCCGAGAGAAAATGTGACTGGAAAAAAGGCCCCGGCATGCTTTCATGGATTAGACCTATGTAACAGGATGGAACGCCGGCCTACGATTTCACCATCTCTTGGCATCTACTACTGTGATGATTCTTTCCTGCACTATTACCTTCCCTACTTGGATATCCCGGCCATACACCGTTTAGGAAGCTGAGTGAGGCGGGATAACAAGCTGCAAGGCTTTTGCAGCATCACGCAAGATATTGCTCAAGATACGGATGAATTTAGTCTTACGACGTTCCTCAACCGGCCAAAAAGGTTGGACTATAAAGTATAAATATCATGGTAAACTCCCAGTTTCTTTGATTCAATCCTCTCCAGGCTCACAGTCCATCTCATCATCATCCTCTCTGTTCTTCACTCTTCGCCATGGCTAGCATTCGTCGTCTCGCGCTCTTCCTCGGAGCTCTGCTCCCCGCTGCCCTAGCTGCACCCGTTGACGGTGCAGTTAGACGCGAGGAAGCCGCCATCCCCAACAAGTACATCGTCACTCTCAAGCCCGAGGCTTCCGACAGCAAGATCTCTGCTCATCTTAACTGGGTTGGAGATGTCCACCGCCGCAGCCTTTCCAAGCGTGACACTGCTGGTGTTGAGGAGACCTACAACATCAGCAACTGGAACGCCTATGCTGGCGAGTTTGACGACGCCACCATTGAGGAGATCAAGAACAGCCCTGAGGTACATCTAATAACTATGCATGACATGATCATCTCAAGCTAATAATATCAGGTTGCTTTTGTTGAGCCGGACTATGACGTCTATCTCTGGGACATGGAGGAACTTGAGTCCCGTGCCCTCACCACTCAGACTGGTGCCACCTGGGGTCTTGGTACGATCTCTCACCGCACCTCTGGCTCAACCAGCTACATCTATGACACCTCTGCTGGTTCTGGCTCTTATGCCTATGTTGTGGACAGTGGTGTTCAGGTTGGACACTCCCAGTTCGGCAACCGTGCCTCTCTTGGTTTCAACGCCTTCTCTGGCGCTCACACCGATACCCTTGGCCACGGCACTCACGTCGCTGGTACTATTGCCGGCTCCACCTATGGTGTTGCCAAGCAGGTCGGTTAACCCTGCATCACATATATAATCACATAACTCACACTCTCTTTAGGCCAACGTCATCTCCGTCAAGGTCTTCCAGGGCAACCAGGGATCCACCTCCACCATTCTTTCTGGCTTCAACTGGGCTGTGAACGACATCACCTCCAAGGGCCGCCAGGGTCGCTCCGTCATTAACCTGTCTCTCGGTATGGATCTATCTCCCATCACGTAATTGACATCAACGCTAATAACCAACCAGGTGGCCAGTCTTCCCAGACTTGGATTTCCGCCATCACTGCTGCTTACAACGAGGGTGTTCTCTCCGTTGTTGCTGCCGGTAACGGTGATGAATTTGGCAACCCTCTCCCTGTCTCCAGCCAGTCTCCTGCCAACGCTCCCAACGCCCTGACCGTTGGTGCTATTACCTCCGCCTGGCGCCCTGCTTCCTTCACCAACTATGGTTCGTGCTCCTCTCCAACTATCCTCACTTGAATTTCGGCTAACATACCTAAAAGGCCCTCTTATCGATATCATGGCCCCTGGTGTTGGTATCCTGTCTTCTTTCATTGGCTCCAACACTGCCACCCGCTCCCTGGACGGTACTTCCATGGCTGCCCCCCACGTTGCGGGTCTCGCTCTCTACCTCCAGGTTCTTGAGGGCCTCAGCACCCCTGCTGCCGTCACCAACCGAATCGTGGCTCTCGGCACTACTGGCCGTATCACCGGCAGTCTCAACGGTAGCCCCAACCGTGTTGCCTACAACGGCAACGGTGCTTAAACCCGAGATATAGCCGTTGGACACTTGGCGTGTTTGGATATGCAAGCTGGATTCTAATAGCTGGCTCTATCTTGGAAAACTGCCGGTTGTCAGATGATGAACTTTGGATCAGCCAAAGCCTACTGGCTTGACACAATTAGTACATAGTTAGCCAGAAAATAGATCCGCTCTCCTCACATCCCCTGCAACTTGGTGAAACTTTCCAGCATGGTGTACCATTTCTGTCGATAATGAGATCTCAAATAATATATTTGATCCATTACCCAAAATCCGGGGTGATAATCATGTAGACTTAATCAAAGTCGATAGAACACTAATGTCTCTTTGATCTCTTATCACTTACTACCGCGTCTGCCTATTTGAAATTTCGCAGGTGCATTCAATGCGTGAGATATGTTTCAGCGCCGAGGTAGTGAAATCTTAGTTAGACATTGGCATCATGCTCTCAAGTATGTTCAATTGCACTTCAGAAGCAAATCTACTTTTATTCTAAGAGCCATTCTCGTATAGTATAATACCAACTATTTCTGTATGCTTCTTGCAGTACTCAAGATCGTTTGCCGCGTCAATTCTTGCGAGTATTCCACGGGATGACGGTCAACTCCGGCCAGAACGTTTTCCAGCGTGCCACCTTCTTTTCGTATACTTCCTCCGTCATTATCTGCTGGTTTGGTCGTACGATGAGGTTAAACATATCCGAAAGCCCCCACGGCGCAAAAATGTCCCACTCTCCATCATCCCTCAGCCGGACGGCAATAAGCGCCGAGTTGGTGCCCCATGTGCTGATTGAAGCTTCCGAGGACTTGTGCTGTGGGCATGGTGACCCAAACTTCTTTTCGTACCAGAGATGCACTCGAGCTTGATTACGGATTTCAACTTCCACTGGGATGTCGGCGAAAAGGTCTTCGCCGGCCTTGATGATGGTGTTTTCGGCTTCCCATGACAGATCGGATGCATCGTAGTAGATCAAATCATAGTCATTAATGCCATTTTCGGGATCCCGGTTCGTCATGACATTCCAGACGGTCTGGGTGAGGGCGCCGGCGGCGAGGTACCATCCGGGAAGTTTCATTGAAGCGGCGCGTGAAAGGACAGTCATGAGTGTCTTGTTGCGCTCCAAGGCTTCACGGAATCGCGAAATCTGGTCATTGATTGGTAATAGACTGGCTTCCATCGTTTCGTGACTTATGGGTTTTAGGCGCAATATGAGAGAGGTGTGGTTGCCTGAAGGGAGGAGAGTGTGAGTAAGATTGTTCCCCTCTCTCCAGGCAGACGGCACGTGACAGATAGATGAGCTGTGAGTCGCTGCAAGGAACGAGGAATGTGGGACTGTATCACGCCTTTCGTCAAAGCAGGCAGTGGGATGAGATCTCTGCCCGGGAATCCAGGCAAAAATTGATCGGAGAGAAAGCAAGTAACCTCAAGCAACTAGGACGAGCGTGATGACGACATGCGTAAACGGCCCATCTAAGGCATTTCATGGCAAGCTATCATCACTAAGGGAGTCACCAGAATTATGTCGGTTTGATTCAACATCAAGCAGGCAACCCAGGACGTTTCTTCTAACGCTCTCGCCGTCCGTAACAGGCATTTTTTTCATTTTACGTTGGCCAGGAGAATCACTTCATAGTTTAGTCTCATTTGTCAATGGGATCAAATTTGCCCAAATCAGATATCGGGAAATCCATTCCAACGGCGATTGCTCTCCTCTCATTCAACGTCTTCGATCGATCGCACCGCCCCCAGCTTTGCTCATCGAACTCACGACATACGACTGTTACAGTTCGAACCAGGCCTCATAGACAGCCCAAGTGCATCTATGAGTCCTTCAGCCGTTAGCTGCACATCTTTCTCTAATGACTTTGGCACATCCAATCTAAATTAGGATGTTGACAGAGTCTTGCGCTCGCGGTTCCAGAAGGACCTCAAAACGAATAGCATGGCCACCATGCACACATCAAGGGCAATGGTCCAGTTATATCCAATGAGATATCGTGGCGCATCAATTGTCTTCCAAACACTAACGAGAATTATTAACATCCTGGAGACAAACAGAAATGTAGAGCGACTTACAACAATGGCAGCCAGGCTCCAAAGGTGTTTCCAATAGTATTCATGCTGCTAATGACGATGGCACGTTCCTCAGCATTACCGGCGCAAATTTCGTTGGCCCATGCATATATCACAGCAGCAATGCCATCTGCGGACCCTGCAAGAAAGAAGGCAAAAAACTTCAACCCTGTAGGAACATGCCAAATTGCAAGCACGATGCTGGCAAATATGTTGAGAAATGCCGTACCAGCAATGAGTGAAACCTTGGCATCGTAGGCATCTGAAAGAATGCCACAGATGATGGATGAGACGATGGTAACTGCGGGCGAAACTGTGGTGATAGTGTTGATTGACTCCACGCCGTAGCCTTCCGCTTTGAGCCAGAGTGCCAGTCCGCTCTGAGTCGACACGCCGTCGGCTTGGGAGAAGAAGAATGCAAAGGACACAAGCACCCAAGTGCCACCCAGATAGGACACTGCGGACGACTAGGATGGTGAGAGGTTTCGGGGGCTCTCTGTGTTCCGAGGCCATGCGCTCACGAGCTAACTGAATCTCGCGTTCTGTCAAAATTCCTGGTTTGCACTTGTTTGGGTGACTAGGGAGTGCGACAAAGCCCAAGACAGCGACTGGGATGGTGCACGCGAAGCCTATTCAAAATTAGCCTTCTAGACGCAAGCCAACCTATCAAGAGTCGGTCAACTCACAGATGATGTAGAGCCATCGCCAGCCCTCGATACCGTGTCTTCCATTCAAGCTTGAATAAGCACCACTCTGAATATACCCGGAGCTCATACTCCCGACCTGGCTGGCGATAAAGAATAGAGCTCCCCGACGGCTCAGCTCTGATCTCTTGTACCAGCATCCTAGGTACCATTGAACGGCAGGGAAGAATAGACTGCCTGCAGCGCCCACGAAGAATCGAATCACGTAGAGTTGTTGCACGTTGGTGACTTTGTATTGCACGAGTGTGAGAACACCCCAGATGAGGTCTGCGCCGGGGATGAAGTAGGTAGCCGAGAAGCGTGTCATCTGCAAGTCGTGTTAGAAAGACCATTTAGACGCATTAGGATCGTCAGACATACCAAAACCGTAAGAGGAATCTGAAGTGTGATGAATCCAACCCTGGAAGCTATCAGTAAGCACCATGGAGCCAAGGGGTAGTTCTCAATGTCTTACATGTATGTGGTGTTCAAGTAATTCAACTCATTGCCATAAAGCTTCAGATCCTCCTTCATCCCACTCACATATGCCGCACTCGTCGCAGAGGAATCAAGAACCTTGGCCCAATACGCAAGAAAAACGAAGACCATAATAAGACCATCGAGTTTCATGATCAGTCGCCGCTCCTCTTGAGTGTCGCTTGGAGAAAACCATTGATACCACTTCTGCCGTGGCTTGTCGGTGGGCGCCAGCTCTTGGAGGGGCGCAGTGGTCTGAGCCGCTGTTTTCTCCGATTCGCCAGCTGTGAGTACATGATGCTGCGCTTTCTCGATCGGTATGGTGGCCATGTTTTGTGGCTTGCCCTGACAGCTTGGCAAAGGCTATTTGAAGAATGATAATTTTCTTGGCTCATTTGTGCAGTATTGGTGCTTTTCATTCATTGTCTTGGCCCCTGTGTCAATTCAGCACGCAATGTCGATCTAAGATGACGAATGAGGGCAATTTCGCCGATAATTGTGTGAGAAATTATAACCCCAGTGCGAAAGCAACGCCACGGGTAAATCCTCCGGACACAAAACGAAAACGAAGGACGATTCAACCGTGTCGAATGTGATTCGCGGCACAATTATGCCTTCCTCGCTTATACCTTTATGTCAATACGAAGAATTCATAACGTTGGGCGATGATTATGCTTCCAAGGAGTGCTGGTCCGTTCGGTGGGGATTACCAGAGGAGACGAGGCAAAACTTGACTGACACATGGAGCTCCAAGGTTGCTTTACATGAAACTTGAATAATGAACATAGTATAAGAAAACATATATATTATCTTTCGAGTACTTGTGAGGGACTGAGAAGAAAAATCTGTAATTCCTACATCGTCGTGGTTCGGGTACAGGGTAGTAGTGACTCGTGCAAGCTGCCAACAACTACTCATCACCCAGACAGCTTGGCATTATCGGATATGGCTTCCGTGAAATACGGTTCTTGTTGAAAAGTCCTTTGATCGTATTTTCCAAGTTCAAGTCGTGTTGGACATTTCTTATGGGTGTCCGGCCTTAAATAACATGCTGCACTCAAAACATAAGCGACCATCTGGCTACCCTCTGCTTACCGCCTCATTCTTTGATTTCTCGACCGCAACTCGCTTAACCAATTAGGGACGGTCACGATGGACACTGCGGGCCACGAAATTGCAGGGATACCGTCTTAGGCAACATCTTTCATCTTGTCAAGGTGGAACTTCAAGTCCCAGTAGGGCTGAGCTGGGGATCGGTTGAGATGAAAATGCCAGCCACGCGTTTCAGGGCAAATCCAATCAGCAAGACCCTTGCCAGCTCACCCTCACGCCATTGGTGCAATGATCCGGCGACAATGATTTCGAATCTGATTCGTCATCTATATTTGCTTCGGCAAAGGTTCTGAGCTGTTGGACTCCGCCGCACACCGTTTTGAGCCAACGTTGAACAAGGGTCCCTTGCCTTTCAGAGCACTCAAGCTCGTCGCGATGGGCTGGACGCGGTCACAAAGAGGATCAAACCCAGATCCTTTGTTGTAGAGAACCCTAGCATAGGTAGTCACCGTGATATGTCCGCTATATCTCTAAACATTCTGCATTCACCCTCCGCAGCTTGACATCACTTTTGTCTTGCTGGATGTGGCTGGTAAACAAAAGGCCCACCATTGCTTGCCCAGCCTCATCCGCAGCCGTCACTGCTAAGCCAAACAGCATAGCCCCCTTGTAGCATCGCGTCAGACAAATGTGGTTCTTCGCTACCCGAACAGGGCATGCTCTGCGCTTATTGTTATTTTGGATTATTGTAGGCGACAACTGTAGGATCTCGTAGGATTTAAGCACTCATGTGCTCCCATTTTCTTTTCCGTAATTACCTTCGATCACTCACCCTCGTTCATTTCAGGTCCTCAAAGCAGCTCATGAGCCCAGAAGGACGCGTCTTTAAAGGCGAAACATTCACTCAAAGCATGTCTTCAGGGCAAAAACCGTTCAAAATGGCCAGTCGTCGTCCGGATGTCCTTGATTACCCCACTGGGACAACGGTTCTTCGCATCTTCCAGGCCATCTTGAGCGTCATCATCATCATTGTTTTATCCTTCACAGTTGGCTCCGGTATTTTTGCAGGAAATGGCCTCATGCTCTTCACGGTACGTTTTCACTGCAACCACCGACTAAAAGAACTCGGACAGGAATTTGGACTTGTCAAATGTTGAGCGTGACATTGCCTAACTTGCGAGACAGAGTTCTGCCACCCTGGCCATTTCCCTCTGGATGGTCATGGCCCATATTTCATTAGCCCATTTATACAACTACTGGGCTGGCCTGTCGCTCGACATCTTCCTTCTGGTCTTTTGGATCATCTCAGTGGCCGTACTTGCCAGCCAGACAGCCTTTCTATGGGGGGCGAGCAATGACATCTGTCGTGAGCGAAATTGCCCAGACGCATTCAAAGACGCGACACAATTCTCTGGATATTTCTTTGCTGCCATTGCTGGACTTGGTGGCATCGAGTTGTGAGTCTTTCGAACCACGCGGGCTGTTGTGGATTGCGCTGATACTAATGAACTGCAGCATATTTTCCTGCATTTTCCTTATCTTCCACGTCATTATGGGACTTCGCCAGCGCCGATATAATCGAATTGGCATTGAGATTGAGTCTGGGACTATGGAAACTCATCCCAAACATCTCGAGGAGCCCACTGAATACAATCATTTGATGCCAGAGAGAACATAATGCGTGTATATAAGGGGCGCGTTGTTTATCACATGCAACTTTGACTAGAGGGGACTTGAGATTATAGATACTATAACGAATTATGAACATGATATTTCTATGCCTGTCGTCCTATTTGGTAATGTGTCTAACGCAATTGTATATCGCACTTGTTTTGGCTATGATCTGCTTCCCAGTTCAAGCAATTACACGTGCAAATAACGCCGATGCTACACTTGAAAGGACATCCAAGTGTTATGCAGGAGGAAATTGTTCTGGTCAATGAAAATTGCATTGAAATGACGCAATGTATAGCCGAAAGATTTGTTCTTCATGGTAGTGTTGTCAATACAACATTCCTCGAGGCCGTAGGCAGCAACTGACAAGGCGCAGCAAGCATCATCTGGCAGTCAAATATTGGTTGTTGGTTGTGACAACAGTCTGTCTTCAGAATGTATACCTGCCTATCCCCGCAATATCCCGCGGTATGAGTGGCCATGCATCTCCATCTAACCAAGATGAAAGAGTGGTTGCGCCATTCCGGATAGTCGGCCCCGGATAACACGGCTCAACACAGCCACTTTCCAATATCATTCAATGTACAAATAGAGGAATATCGCTTTCTTGGTCCTGCTATCGACTCAGCTATCGTTCAACCCCGATATCCTTTTCTTGACTTCGATAATCTACCTACAAACTCCTGATGCAAGGATTCGACATGGAAAAGACTCAACAACGTCCAACCAGAAGAAATTAGGCACAAAAGGCTATCGCGGCGGGTGCATACATTATCCCTCTCCTCTTCTTTATCTCCAACATTCTTGAGTGGTCTCGAACGAACGACCAGTATACTTATAACCGCTCTCTCTGGAATGCCCTCGCGTTTCTTCACTTGTTCAATACTCGTCTTTGTGGCTACTAGGTCTGTTCAACACGTCTTGGAGGAATGGGGCACAACATTTGGGATGGTAAAGTTGTGTATTATTCCGTCGAATGAAGGGTCGCTCCGGTAAGGCCCCTTTTTCACCAAGAGATCTTAGTCTAACTTGTTTACAGACCCATCACACTCTAATCTGCTGTTTAACCATTGAAACTGAGGTTGGCTATAGGCTTGATAGTTAATGAAAGATACCTAACTCTCGCTCTTCCGTTTTAACCCAAATAACAACGCACTTGAAGTGGCCTTCCTCTGCTCAATATAGTTTCATGTTCCTTCTGATGTGTAGGTAATTGTATCACTCATGCAGCTTGGAATAGTTGCTGCCCTATTATTTTACATGATCGTTAGTGATAGCTGCATTGTTTGATGCTCTGGTGAATGAGGGATGAATAACTGGGTAGGGTAAAGAAAAAAGTAAGCCTCAACGTTTATTGGGACAGGACTAGGACCGTAGAAGCCACGCCAATCGTATTCCCCTAAGCAAACTATATCAGACATCTTGGCCTTTAGGGCATCGGCAATAAATTTATCGACAGCGACTATGAAGCTCCTGGGTCTCAGCACGTGACGTTCAAGCGTTTTAATCTCATCGTGTGTATTGAGTGGTAAAGCAAGAGGCGCTGAACTGCTGCCATGGAGAAGAATTATTTTTAATCCTGGCCGCAATATGTCGTTGATAGCTGTGACAGTTGCTACAGTGCCTGATGTAAAGGCTGATAAGAACAGGGCGGATTTCTTGTCAGGATAGGTATTACGTGCAAATGCTAAACACAAGGCATGACGAAGCAAATTTATTCCAATCGAAGGTGATAGCATTGCATCCCTCCGTGAAGTTTGATCTTATACTACGCTTAACATATAAGAGACAAGGTCTTATCATAAAAATCTGAACTTAGCTATCCAGACCAGTTGTTAACAGACCAGTGGACCTATTACCAAGTTAGCCACAAAGGAACAACAGCCACGCCCGAGAGAGCACTCACATAGTCGGCATCAATCGCCTTCAGGTCGCCCAGTCCGAGGTTAGCCGCGTCAACAGCGATTTCCCTCTTCAAAAGCTCAATCGTACGCTCAACGCCCTCCTGACCGAAAATGTTGGAATACATAAAGGGGCGGCCAACACCGACAGCCTTGACTCCGAGCGCGAGCAGCTTAAGCACGTCAGTGCCATAGCGGACACCGCCATCGGCGTAAACTTCAGTCTTTTCAAAGACCTCAGGTGCCTTCTTATAGATATCCAGGGCGACCTCAAGGGCAGAGGGGGCACCGTCGAGCTGACGGCCGCCGTGGTTAGAGAGGACAATAGCAGGCACCTTGTGCTTCACAGCGAGCTTAGCATCCCTGACACTCATAATGCCCTTGACGATAATAGGAAGGTCAGTCATGGTCTGAAGCTTCTTATAGTAGTCCCACTATATACATGTCAGTAGATGAAGGTAGAATGGCAAATCGTCTTGGTTGGGGGTGAACTCACGGTGATGTAACGGTAGGTAGAGGACCTTTGATGCCGAGTTAGCAGGTTTTCTCAGCCAAGAAAGGGCTACTTACGACAGGCTCACATCAAGGCGAGCAGCACGCTGTCGGGTACCAAAGGTAGGAGCATCAACAGTGAATACGAGAGCATCGGCTCCAGCCTTCTTGCTTCGGTCAAAGAGATCCTGGGTCTCGGTGTCGTTCGAAGTCAGGTAAAGCTGCAGAATAAGTGAATGGATCATAAGGTGACTCGTGGGGAATTCCTACCTGCTGGAAGACAACCTGGCCCTTGGCCTTGGCGGCGTGGATCTGTTCGATCGAGAGGGTGGCATAGCCTGAGGGCTGCTTCATATGAGTATGCAATTTGGAGCTTGTCAGGGTGTCATATTTCATACGATGTAGAGAATGTTGCCCTCTGCAGCTCCCTTGACAAAGTTAAGTTCTGCATTGGGGTGGCCGTAGATGCCACTGGCGCAAGGGCTAATGTAGAAGGGAGCCGAGAAGTTGTGACCAAGGATCGTGGTACTACACAAAGGCGTGAGCTTAAGTGGCCTTGACGAGTTATTAGGAGGCTTACGGAAGGGAGTCCTCAATGTTGGTCACATCATTCATGACACTAGGGTTGAAGGTGTACCGATTGAACACTTCCATGTTGTTTCGGTAAGACCATTCACCTGCAGCACCATTTCGGTAGTAGGTGTAGTTCTGCAGCGGAAGATAGTTCCTCGCCGCCCAGTCGAAATCAGGCAGGCCAACCATGGAGGTCAACTTGGGTAGAGTACCCTGAGCAGTGTCTCCAATGACCTCCTCGAGGCCGGTATCGGGCTCATTGAGGAATGGGCGGGCTGCTAGAGCACTCGCAGCGAGGGTGGAAGTGATCAAGAAGGAACGCATATTGAAGCCGTGATCTTAGAAAGGAATGACAGTTGTAGAGACCGGTACCAGAAAAGGTGTGTTGGCTGCAGAAAGATCTTGTTGGTTTGCGTGTTCGGGTACCTTCATATATCGATCCGTTGCTTCGGGATCATGGACCTCCTCAAGGCCGATGCGGTTCCGAACCAACATGATTGAGTAATTAATCTGACTTTGAACCGCGGAGCCGAACCCCAATCATTATTGATCATCTGGATCCTTTACGTCTTACCCGCGCGCCGCCCACTCTGTTTGCTACGAGGGATTCTGACTGGGGGGTGTCGAGTAGATGAACCCGTTCATTAGAACGGATTAAGGAATCCACTATTTAAGCTTCATTTGTATGCTTTCTCATGCAACCGTTATGCCCGATGGAGACTGCGCCTTATCAATCAGACGATGCCAAGCCATGACAAATAATCCATGGTAGCTTTGTAACTGTGCAGGGACAAGGGGGTAGGCGGCCATTTGCGGAAGGGGAGGCATTTATCTGATCTACAAGGATAATCTTTGCTGCAGGTTTTTACTACTTGTTTCCTTTCTTGATCCCCCAGACCTATATGCTACCATTTATGGTCACAATCCTCGATCAGGAGACGGAACGTGAGGTTCCACCATTCAACAAAGGGTAGAGCGTTACCTCGTTTAGCAACCTGGGGAACAAAGGGCCTTGAACTTGGCAATACTACCTGTTTTCATCCCATATATGACTTCTTAATCGCGCAATTCATCGGGTAGGTCTTGGCCGATTGACATCTCGATCTTGACCTCTCATTCCACCCTTTGCATTATTAACAGCACGAATTGCCCTTCACAACAGAAAGTGGCCAGTTCCAAGATACGTCTTATTTTCAATCTTGCCCCCCACGTTCTGTTGTGTCACAGATAGCCTGGGTGCCCTGCACTTGCTTAAAGAGCGTAGCGAGGGCTACTCTATGTTGACATCGATCCTCGCTATGGAGCTGATGGGGGCGACGAAATGGCCTTAAAGGGCTTACTCTTTCAAGTGGAGAGGACCAGTTTCTCGCAGGAAACTCGGAGCTCGGTAAAGAGTGTGTGGGCCACACGTGGTGATGGTAGCCGAGTGTTCCGTGTCCCCAGAAGTAATGAAACACCAAACCTAACCCCTGCGATGATCGTGCATTTCTAACTTGGCTGATCTAACCTATATCTACCTAGGCTGAGGCTTTCCTCTTTCCTTCCTAATGATTCCATAGCCGAGTTCGACAAAGGTAATGCCACAGGAGCCCAAGTCAACTTTGGTGTTGATGGGACACTTCCCTCCTCCGAGCATACATGGAAAACTGTCAGTTTTCCCAACAGACAAGATTCAAAAGAATACGTTTCGCAAATACAAACCTCATAAGAGCGAATTAAGGCAAAGTGAGCACTAAACAGCTCGCCAAGGACGGTGTACAAGGGCTTTCCGCTGTGCTTCTTCGGCAAACAGTAACCTGAGCTATCGAGGGCATAAATGACTGCTAGCCTGTATTATGAGAGACTTATTTATTGAAAGGACTCCTGGTGCCCATTATAACCAATTTTGAAGCTCATTTTCTCAAGTAGACATTTCTTTTGTCGCCGAAGGCGTGGCGCATCCCGCTGGCATACCAGGCATAACCATAGATGCAGTTCCTACCCGGACCGGCCATTATACCCGTTTCTGTATTATCATACTGAAATTGGTTTCAGAAAGGCTCTATATTTCCAAGGAAAGAATAAAGCTGTTCTTCAGCTGGCAAGATCAACTCCAGGTTCGTTTGTGAAAAACGAGTGACGGCTTCAGACTTGTCGTGAAACGGTTGTTCAAAGATACTGCCCGAGCACACTGTGGGATAGTCATCCTATGCTCTCAGGTACGTCCTCTATCTACTAGCTGTGTACCTGTTCTTCAAGCAGCAATTATAATCACTGTGTGCATAGGAACCAAGTGATGGCGATATTCCTCACGCTCAAGGCGATAAGCTCGGCACAAGACGTAGCTCAGCACACTATCAACGCAAACAACCAACGGTAATTGGAATAAGTTGTAGAGCCGGCCCGGCATATTGCCCGGCGATGACTGGGCCGTTCCTCAGAGAGCCAATCTAGATCCCGTGATGCCCACTTTGGCTTCGGCATGATACCGCCCTCACCGGAAAGATACCGAGCTCCACTCCCGCAGCCATGCCTCGTCACAAACATGTACTCAAAAGAGCGTTTACTGGCTCACTGGAGAGATTTCCGACTTTGAAGCTACGCACCGAGAACGCCGCGTTAACTAGGGTTACCATGGCTCGTCCCTCCTTTGAAGACCTCCCTTTACAAAAGGGCCACCCTCCATTTTCTGCTTGGGGCCTCTGGGGCAAGGACGATGAGCTGGGAACACTGAACCTGTTGACGCCTGATGTGAGAAAACAGGCCGCGCTGGAGATTCAGACAGGCGATACAATTCCCCTCAGGTTCGTCACCTTCCTGCAATTTCATACCAAGCCCTTTTGTGTATGCACCAGCCAACACACAACAGTCTCCCAATAGATGCTTTTGTGCAGCCAATGAACCCAGTGCGCAAGCCTTGCACCCACAGGATCATCGCAAAAGGCCATGCCAATGATGACGAGGTTTGTGCTTATCTTGTCGTTCCATCACAGGGCAATACTGACATTGTCATCCTCCAAGCTGGATATCAACACCCAAGGCTCAAGTCATTGGGACGGGCTACGGCACTACCCTTATCAGTCAAGCCTTGAGTATTATAATGGTACCACACAAGCAGACATCTCTGGAGAAACAGCGAACTTGAAGATAGGAGTACACAATCTTGCACGTTCTACTATCACAGGGCGAGGTGTATTACTCGACTGGTTTGCCTGGTCTCAGCAACATGGCATCCGCATCAACCCATTAGCCGCCGAGGGAATCCAAATCTCTCAGATTCAGGCCGTAGCGCAGTCACAGAACGTCACATTTCTCCCAGGCGACATTCTTCTCATCCGCACAGGCTGGCTCTCCGGCTACCGAGCTCTTCCAGTCAACGAGCAAGAGAGTCTACCTCATCGTCAAGTAAGAGCGTCTTGTGGACTCGAAGCAAGTGAAGAAGCTATTCGATGGCATTGGGAGAATGCATTTTCGGCTGTTGCAAGCGACACCGTGGCATACGAGACTTGGCCCAGTCCTCGGCCTTGCGGTGTGGCAATGCATGAGGTGTTTTTGAGTGGTTGGGGGATGCCCATCGGTGAAAGTTTCGATTTGGAAGCTCTGGCAGAGAAGTGCAGCAAGGAGAAGAGATGGACTTTTATGTTTGTTAGTGTACCATTGGATATTCCTGGAGGTGTCGCATCTCCCCCTTCAGCAGTGGCTATCTTCTAAATGTGCGCTGCTGAATGAGCTTGATACTCAATATTCACCCTACTTTGTGAATCCAAATCACCTTTTATATCGTTTTTAATATTTGGCTATATCTCGGTAGAAGTATTTGCCAAGGAAGTGAACACAGTGATCCCGTTGGCAACATACCCGTCGATCATCACTGGTCAGGACCTTAGCGGTAGACAGACAGAAAACGATCGGGATGTAATGTGTGGTAGCCTTTGGGACTTCTATAATTCTCCAAGAGAACATTTTATAAACACAACATATCTAATCTACAACCATTCTGCCTTATCTGAACCCAAAGGCTTTGGCATTACATCCCATCCAACTTGATGACCCTCGACAGTAGCACTATGCTTGATGGCCTGCATGACCCCAAAACCAGTATCCTTGGTCTCGTAGTAGTGTTGTGGCACATCATCAGGACTCACAAAATCCTTGACCTCGAATCCAGTGGCGCTAGGGTATTGCCCCAAGCTACGGAGATACTTCATTGTTCCAGCGAGAGAGGCGTCTACCCTCCAAGAACCTCCCTCGATTGCCTGTCGATAAAGAGCTGCGATGACTCCCGTAGCAAGGAAGTAGCCGCCGGCGTGATCAAGAGCCTGGCATGGAGTTGGACGTGCTGCTTCGCCCTTGCCTGCGTGCTCGGCTTCTGAGATATTCATACCGGAGCAAGTCTGCACAAGCGAGTCATACCCACGCCTGCCAGACCACGGACCATCGGGTCCAAATGCGGACATGTTGGCAAAAATCAGATTTGGGTTGATCTTTAGGAGATGCTCTGGGGACAGCCCGTAGGAGGCCAGACTACCTGGTCGGAAGCCCTGGAGGAACACATCGCAATCCTTGACCAGCTCCAAAAGACGATCTTTGTCCTCGGGCCGTTGAATGTCTAACTGAACGGTCCGCTTTCCCCGGCAAAAGTCTCTGTCCATGGTGGGCAGGTCAGGCAGGTTGGGCGATGTGATCCAGATAACATCTGCACCGTGGGCAGCGAGTGTCTTACCACAGAGGGGAGCAGCGATCACACGACTCATGTCCAAAACCCGGAGACCACGAAGACATCCAGAGCCTTGAGCATTCAATAGCCGATCGGGGAGACCCTTGGTATCTCCCTTGGTAAGCTGCTTGAGGGAGATGGGGAAATCGCTGACTGCTTTCGATTGCGGTAGCGAGTCCCACTGCTGATAAGATCTCAAAGCATAAGTAGCAAGCTTGCTGTCAAGAGCGACATTCTCAAGATCGACAGCCGCCCAAGACGCAATCTTATGAGACAGCTGATCACGAGTTGCATCCAGCGGCAGCCCCATGAGCTCCAGTATGCCATCCCTGTGGTTGGGGAAAGAGTCATGAACGCGAACATGACCATCTGAGGTCTTGTGAAGCCCGCCAATCGGACCCCAGGGAGAGGGTGTAGGCTTTCCATCGAGGATGTAAAGCCTTTCGGACTTGAACTCGATAGTTGCATGCTCGGCAGGCACCCGAACATGAGGAACCGATGAGCCAGTGCGTAGGGCTTCAATCTGAGCTGCTGCCAGCGCAGACAAAGCGATAGAGCTTTGGGCCAGCACACCGATCTTGTATGAAGAGGGCAGTCGAGGCTTTCCATCGTCTCCGGGGAGGTCAAGAGATTCGACGGCTTTAATAGGGAGGCCTAGACCATGCCAAATTTCCTCGACTACGTGCTTGGCCGTGAAGGAGTTTCTTCCGTATCCGTTGACCTTGGAGATGCCGTTGGTCGTGGTAATTCCGTTCACCACACTATTACTCGTAGACTTAAAGGCGGGCACCATAATGTTCAGAAGAGGACCATGCTGCTGTGTGCCAAGAGTATCCAGCTCGCCTACACTTCCCTGGGCCCATGGTCTCTTAATAGTACACTTCCAGGCCAGTGCAGGCTCAAAGTACATGTTGGTAAGGATGTCCTCGTCCTTGACTTGGTAAAGCTTCTTGATGGTTTCTTTGGTCAAAACATTGGAGGCCTTGACACGATCGTAAACATGCTTCTGGTCAAACATGACGTCGAAAGTCATTTCGAACGGTCCAGAGTTCTTCGAGCGGATGATGCGTGCCAGGTTCTTGAGCTCGGTATCATGGTCGGGAACGTTTTTGGTAGTGAGGGGCGCAAGCTCTCCGTTGTCGAGCTCCTTGAAGGTCTTGTCTGCCATGATCGGTGCAGGCGTAGGAGATGCTTGCGTAGAACCGATTTGGTGAATTTGGATGGGAAACAAGGACGTCTCTTCACCCTCGTTGAGGTCGACTAGGTGATACAGGCTGAACTTGAATACACCGCCAGCATCCTGTTCGTGGGGCGACAGAGGGCTCGCAAAGTTTCCTGTGGTAGCCACTTGTCCTGGATAAGGGAAGTGCAAGATGGAAGCTCTGACGTTGTTCGCGATGGTGTGAGATAACTCTGATGTTGGTGCAACGACCTCACCCATGACGGCTATCTCATGAGGAGTGGACTTCTCAGACTCTAGCGGACCCATGACACCGTTCTGTCCGTAGACATGGTAGATGAGCCGACACTTTTTCGACTGGTCGAGTTCAGGGAAGAGATTCTGAGAGTACTGACGAACCCTCTCCAGAAAGTCGTTGATCTGGCCGATTAGAATCGGGTCTCGGATACCACCAATGAAGATGGTGCGATAACCAAGGTGAGTGACACCCTCGAGCTTCACCTGATACGGAGTCGTGATGAACTTTGCCCCAGACACTCGGCAGGTCTTTTCCGTGATCTGTTCGTACGCTGCGTGGTCGAG
The DNA here is from genome assembly GCA_003946985.1 of Fusarium duplospermum. Lineage (NCBI taxonomy): Eukaryota > Fungi > Ascomycota > Sordariomycetes > Hypocreales > Nectriaceae > Fusarium > Fusarium duplospermum. The sequence goes on along the minus strand of NKCI01000099.1, from coordinate 16,354 downwards.
ATCAAGCACACCTCCAGGTCCAGGAAGGCGATCAGGTCTTGTCTTCTCGTATAACGTGTGCGCAGCAACCGACAGAGGAGTACATCGTTCTGTTGGCGATAAAGGCGTAAGATCAAACGAGTCTTTCCGCATAGTTGCAATCATAGACCGTCCCTTGGGGACTGCACAGATGCCGCCGCACTCCATGATCTTGCCCATGTGCCATGCCACGTTGGGCAGAACGCCCTTGGAGATGGAAAAGGCTGCAAATGGAGCTGGATCGTAACACCGGCCACCCAGAATGACGTCTGGATCATGGCGAAGAGCCTCGATAAACCTAAGAAGTAGAGTTAGTATGGTGCTCGTTGTGGGAACGGTTTGTCATGGAACTCACGGCTCAGCCCCCATCTGAGCAACGACATCGACGGCCGAGTCCACATCTTGTTCGGTCAAGGGATCAACAGGGCCGCATGGGCTAACACGGCCATTGGATAGGCGTCCTTTGATGAGTTGTCGGTCCATTCCCGCCTCGATAGTTGCAATCTTGAACGAGTAACCCTCTCGGTCGGCGATCTCGGAAACGATAGCGAGCATCTCAGCAACATGCTTATTACTGCCATCTCCGCCCACAGAGCCGATGAGCACCTTGATCTTGTGATGGAAGCATGCGGCCAGAATCGGTTCCAGGTCGCGGATGTAAGATCCTCGACCGCAAGTCATCTTGCCCATACCGAGTTTGTATGGACCACCGTCGGTAGAGCCGCTGTCCACGATGATGGCTGCAGGTCTATACTTTCTGATGCCATACCAGAAATGGTCTGAGTTGTACCCATAACCAAGCATGGCATTGGGCGTCAAGATGGAGAACTCATCAGCGGGGAGGCCAACTGGCTCGGCTCTTGATGGAGACATGGTGGGTGAGCTAGCGGACTGGACTGGGAACAACCAGTGACAAAGTGGAAGCTTGTAACAGCATAAGAGTGCCCGAAGTGGTGGGCAAAGGCGCTATGTATGTTCACAGTAGACAGGGCGTTTGAGAAAGGTAATTTGCCTCGGTACAAATAGAAAGCGGAGGACTTGGCATATTCCGCCACCACTCCTCGCAATTCATGCCGGGAGGAGGTGCGGCATCTCGGTATCCATACCGGGTGGTGCGAAGCTTAACAGCCAACCAGTGTGAGCGAGGTAACATAGCCAAGCCTCCCACTCGGTATCATGCCGAGCCATCCTGATCAGCCTTCCCCGCCAACGAAGGGGGACGCTACGACAGTCTTTTCGGCTGTTGAGTAGCACGGGTCTCAACCAATGCCCGTCTCTCCATCTTTCCCCATGTTCCCCAGCGTGACCGTTTAATATCAACCTCATCTCTGGGGAGTCTGGGGAGCGGGGTGATTCATGTTAAAAGGCCCATCGAGCTACCATTAAAAGTTCAAACTCTTTCACAGATCCTCAATTCCTTCAACTCCAGTCCGAAAACAAACGTCCTCCAAATCTAGACTCGAGATGCACCAACCGAACACAGTTCTGCACGCAGAAGCAGATCTCGCAAAGTCCGACATGGGAGCCAACCATCTCGAAGAAGGGCTCGAGAAGGGTGAGCATGAGGAGCTATCGTGGACTCCAGAGGAGGAGCGCACTGCTGTCCGTAAGTTGGACTGGTGTCTGATTCCACTGTAAGCGGCCCATGTTGTCCACCACTAACACTCACTCATTGACAATATGACAGGCTCGGGTTCCTCTACCTCGTTTCCTATATCGATCGCGGCAATATTGGTAATGCCTATACGGCCGGAATGGAGGAGTCTTGAGGGATCACTTCGGGCGAATACTCATGGATTGTGATAAGCTACTATATCGGCTACATTCTCTTCCACTGGGTATGTATCTATCCTATTTTCCGAGCCTCAGACGATATTCACTTGCTAAATTTTCGATGTAGCTCATCCTACTCTGGAAGTTTGTCCCTCTTCGTCTGTGGACTGCCATGATGGCATTTGGATGGGGGAGCATGAATATGATCCAGGCCGGCACTAGCAGCTTTGCCGGCATGATGGCTCTCCGTTTCCTCATTGGAGCATTTGAGGCTGGATTTGTACCCGCCATGGCACTTTACATGACATTCTTTTATCATCGATCTGAAATGGGCCTCCGGTACGGCTTGTTCATTTCATTCTCGCCGCTGGCCAACTGTTTCGCCTTAGCCCTAGCATACGGCATTGTACACGCCAAGAGCGCCATTGAGAATTGGCAGCTGCTCTTCATTATCGAAGGCATTCCGACTCTCTTTCTCGCTATCCTGGCCTACTTTTATCTTCCTTCTTCTCCAAGCACCTGCAGGTTCCTGGATGCTCGTCAGAACCAGATTATCGGTGCCCGAGCGATCAAGGGCCGTGGCCAGGATCAACAAGGGAAACTCAACCTCCGTCAGGTCTTTGCGGCCTTTTACGACTACAAAAACTATTTGCAAGCTATGATCATCTTTTGCCTCAACACAGCCTTTGGTTCGCTGCCGGCGTATCTACCCACCATCCTGACTTCCATGGGTTACACTTCCCTCCGCGCCCAGGGGCTCTCGGCTTGCCCCTATCTCTCGGCGTACTTCGTCTGTGTCCCGGCTAGTTTCTTCTCTGATCGCGTTCGAACACGAGGCATCTTTGCCATCATCTTCTCCGCGGTTGGAGCCGTGGGCTACATCCTTCTCGCCACGATTCACACTACTGGCATTCGCTACTTTGCAACGTTCCTCGTTTGCGCTGGTATATTCCCTGCTGTCGCTCTGACCTTCACCTGGGTCACTGACAACCAAGGGTCTTCATCCAAGCGAGGTGCTGGTTTGACCATCTTTGGAATGGTTGGTCAATGCGGACCTATTCTTGGAGCTAGGATCTTTCCCAAGTCACAGGGTCCATACTATGAGAAGGGCATTTGGATCTGCTGTGGTGTTTTACTCTTTGCCTCGTTCGTTGCTATCATCCTGAGCCTGAGCCTGCGCTGGCAGAATCGTCAGCGAGATCAGAAGCATGGCAAGAGTGACATTGACCACATTCCTGAGGATATTGCCGACATTAGTGATGCTCATCCCATGTATCGTTATGTTCTGTAAGGGCACGGGGGACCGCGGCAGCTTCACATGGTCTTAGTCGTGGTGGAGGATCCGCGTTCTGCCAGCGGCCACCTAGAGACGGAATGGTTGAATGTCTTGTACATGATAACTAAATTGTGAATGCGGGTATCAAGATACAGTCTCATCGTCAGCTATTTGTTCGCTCGCCTCATTCTTCTTGCGCGTGTTGCTTATCGTGTGCTTGATCCAACCTGGTAGTGGCTTGAGTCGACATACATGGATATTGAGGAGATTGCTTCGTTCTCCCGGCCCGTCTCAAAAGCTTGGCCACTTAAAAAGATGCACTTGATTTCTTCTTTTCTCTATAACATGGCAGTGGAGTATATAAATCCTAAAGTTGCTATTCCTTAGATCTCCTTGTCAAGCAGCTGGAGAAGGAGGCCCTCGTGGAATGTCTTATAAGTGAGAAAAGCATCATGAATGAAATGGGAATTTTTTATTATCACCAGGTCATTGGATACACCATTTCTTCATACCTTATCCATCATGCCAACAAGAATTTTCAACATCTTGGCCTTGATTTCTGCCTTGGGCCAACTAGGCAGCACTTCCGTCTTGCCATCTCATATCTCTGGCTTGTTAGTAGGGCCCTCTATCGTCCAAATCAACCCTGCTCTTCAGAATGTATTTCTAGCAGAGAACTTCAACCGCAATGTCACTACAAGCTGGTGGGATACAGACGTTGTCGATGGCCCACCAAGTTCCTAGCCAGTCTCAAGCAGGCGAACTTTATCGCCCTCGACAACAGATTTTACAAGGTAAAGCCTCCATTAAACTAGAACAAGCGCCGAACCTCAGTGGTTGTGCTGACTCCTTTATCAGCTCCTCGGCGTGAAGGACTACGCGTCGCAGAAAGAGATTGAGGTCATCTTTGACTTCCCAGAGGGGCCACCTTTCGCTAAGCGAATTATACATGACGGAACAGTCTACTCGCCTGAATGTAACTGCATCTTCTATGCGGAGCTGCATCCTCCCAAACAAGGCTACTCAGCGGACGCAATGCCCTGGGTGTGGCGGACGGATCTGAATCACACTCCCCCATTCACAGAAAAGGTCTACCCTTCTCCGCCCCTGACGATGGCCAATGGGGCATATTACCATAACGGCAGCGTCTACTGGGCACAGGAAGGCAACTGGACTGTGCCTGGAGGCATCGTCCGCATGGATCCACTGAACCTGAAGACTGAGGTTGTTCTAAACAACTTCTTCAGTCATCGTTTCAACAGTCCAAATGATTTCGTCATCAAACGCGATGGCGTGGCATTCTTTACCGATGGATATTATGGTTACGATAATTTCAACGATACACTCGAGCCAGAGCTAGCAAACGGCGTATGGCGATGGGACATGCATACTGGCAGCCTCCGTATGGTGCTCGGGGCTGGTGGCGGACCATTCACGAACCCCAATGGGGTGGCTCTGAACCTGGATGAAGATCAACTCTTCATCACAAACCGTGGGAACACTTCCGATAACCCAGCCGGAGGGCGTACGATCTACCAATATCACATTTCTTCTACGGATACCGGGCTTTCCAACGACAGTGTTTTTACCTACGTGGATGCTGGCTTCCCCGATGGCATCAAGACTGACAGTGAAGGAAGGGTATACGGGGCAGTTACAGGTGGCGTTCATGTATTTGATGCGGATGGAACGCTCTTGGGTATCATCAAGGTAGCGACAGGAGACGTCGCCGTCAATATGCAATGGGTGAAGGGTACGCTATATATTGTGGGAAGAGAGCATCTCTACAGAGTGCAGCTCAACACCACGGGCTCTCAGACCTACTAAGTTATGCACCAGAAAGTCTTTATGACGCCGTAAGATAACTCCTGATGCTTGCCTCCCCTTTACACGTTCAAGCAGAGCGGTGTGTCCGTCTGGGTCACAGTTAACTAAGAACGCGAATGCTTAATGATCTTGCAATACATTTCTTCCTCACCTTTCGATTATCTAGTAAACTGGTTTGAGACCTCTTATTTCCCGCAGGGAGATGGCAGAACCTCACATAGAAGGTCCCTCCTGTGAACGGCTTCTCAGTCTCTTCCCAATCGGGTAATTCAAGTTCCCCGCAAATTCCCCCGCACTTTCGCTCAGGACGTCACGTGTCGTACCCATTCTTCAACGTTCGACGGAAAGATGCCGAGGACTCGACATGACTTTCTCCCTTTCAAATCGTCAAAGATTTACTCAGCTGCCCTTATATCTTGTCTTTATCTTGAAATCCGGACTCTCGTACCCATATCCGGCTTGGAAAACCGCAATGCCGTCAAATCCGAGCCCGAGTCCAGCCCCCGATGTCGAGATGTCCGCTCCCTCGGCTTCTGGTCCGAGACAGGCTGGACGTGGAGCCAGGAGATACGGCTTTGCCTGTGCGAGGTGCAAGTCCCGCAAAATCAAGTGCAGTGGGGACCAACCTGTTTGCAAGTCCTGCGAAAAGAATGGCGAGGATTGCGTTTGGCCGTCTCAAGGCTCGAGCGAGTTACGACTTCGGCACGCCAATGCTCGTATCAGATGGTTAGAGGCTTCTCTCCTCAGATCGCGTTCGCCCCAGATTGATTTGCCGGATGATACTCAGCCAACCAGAGTATCTCTCCGCCACTCGGCTTGCGCTCCGGCCAATATAGACACGAGCCCGGCCGTGAGCACGACCACACCCTCTACACAGTCTACAGCAACTGACGTCGCATACCCATCTTCTGCGACCGAGATATGGTTTCAGGTTGGAATTGGAGAGGATGGTGGTGTTGTCTACAACGGCCCAACCAGCCGGTTCCATGTTGGCGCGCTCGAGGAGAGCAGTATGGTGCCTACCTCAGAGGCTAACAATGTCTCAACCCTCTCCGTTTCGGAGCCAAAGCGTGCTGCACAAGTTGAGACATTGCGATCTCAGTGGTCTCTAATGGACTCTGCCTGGCTTCCTTTAATTCAAGCAAAACCCTTCATGAATGGAACAGGCGTCGAGACCAAGGTTGGCATGGCCCTCCTGGAAATATACTGGACGTGGTTACATCCCCTCCACAACTGTGTTTACCGCCCCTGTCTTATAATGGATCTTGCTCTTGGCGGGCAATACTGTTCTGACTTCCTTCTCATGTGCATCTTTGCATTGGCCGCAAGGCATCTCCCAGAACAGGACCCGTCCTGTCCCAATATTGGGAAAGGAGAGGACTTTGTCAAACGAGCGAAGGAACTCCTCTTACAGGAAATGGCAGCTGAAAAGCCGTATATACCTACAATACAAGGACTTCTTATCCTTGGAGGACGTCAGTGCGCCGTGGGAAAGAGTTCTGAAGGCTGGCTCTACACTGGCATGGCAATTCGGATGATGATTGACATCGGGCTTCATCTCGATACCCCTAAACTCGCCGAGTTGCAGCGCTGGACGCCTGCAGAAACAGAGACCCGGAAGAGGTTATACAACTCGGCATATATATGGGATAAGACCTTGAGCCTTGCACTCGGACGCCCACCCTCTTTGATACGACGTCCATACCCGAGCACAGACATTCTGGACAAATTCGATGACGCCCGGAACTGGGAACCAATACATGCTGTAGAGGTTAGCAACATGTATACACCAACGCCATCATGGAATAGCACGACATTTTGCACCTTTTGTCAACTTCACGAACTCACAACAGAAATGATGTTGCTATTTTCGAATACCCCTAGGACTGAAGACTTTGCAGCAAACATCAACGATCTTGATGCAAGGTTTCAGACTTGGTACGACGAGATGCCACCGTCTCTCAAGATCAGCGACGTGGAGAGTCTACAGCAAAGTCCTCCGCCCCATATAATATCACTCAAGTAGGGTTTTGACATACATCTTATTGGAACGCTATCTTACTGATGATCGCAGTCTCCTATATCACGCATTACACATCCTCTTACGCCGGCCGTTCTTAAGCTCCCGGGATGCTGGGCTCAGAGCTTCTAGTACAAATGCATGCGTCGCACATTCGAAAAAAATACATGCGATGTACAGCCTATATGCACGTACCTTTCCTCATCGGCTCATGACATACCAAATAAGCTATTGCATCTTCTCAGCTGCCACAGTCGAAGCACAGATACTAAAAACGGCGACGAGCCAAGCAGAGCGGGAGGATGCAGCAACAAGACTGGCATGTGCAATCCGAGTACTTCAGAATGAAGCAGCACACACACCAGGTAGCGGCAGGAGCCTGGATACAATTCGTAGAATGCTTAATGCTGGTTTGGCACAGCCTCTGCGGAATGGTGATCGGTCCAGTGCCTCGGGTGCTACTCACAGGCAGCCACAGACCACCGCGGATGGTGAGTCTGATGGACTTTCCAGAGCAAGAGCGCACTTAGGGCCAGAGACTCCTCAACCTTCCGCTGAGAATCCTTCCACGGAGGACATTTCAGCCTTCATTGTAGGCCAGGACAGTTCATGGTGGGACCAAACAGGATATACAGGGCTCGACACTGGTGCTGGATTTCACCCGGACTCCTTCTCATGGGGAATGGCAAATGTGTTGCCACAAACCTTGAATATTCTTCCACCACCTGATCAGGGCTGGAATGCATATGGGTCTATAGGATAGTGCTCTGGGGAATGTCGCTCACAGGGGATCAAGTCGCTAGGAACGGGCGTGATAAGAATAGGGCCGCCATGAGACCGAGTCCATGGCATCAGGGCAAAAGAACTATGAAAGAAATGGCTGGGTGAAACGAGAATGATTTGTACCACGTCACAGAGACCGCTAATAGTGAGCACTGGGTGAGGGAAGAAGGGAGCGCTGTCCCTCCAGGCGCAACCTGGGCATCTACCCAGCGACTTCTACCTATCGTGATGAGAAATTCGAAATACATACAGATCTAGACAACGGCGATAATACCCCTTTTTGTAACACGGTGTCATGGGAAAACGGGAGAGCGGCGTGCTAAGACCAACCGTAATGCTGATGTAGACACTTGATCAGATAGTCTCCTGTCTTGACCAGAAATCTCCAGGGCGGGTGGTCTTCTCTACGAAATAACGGCATAGAAGAAGTAAACATTAAATACTTTGTGGGGTTCATTAAATTCACGGCAGAAACTTGAGCAAGATGAAGATGAGTATTCAGAACTTGAAACGGCAGGTCTTATACCCACGCAGAACGTCTATTTGCTGTCTTGATTTGTCGCCCCTTATCAAGGCTATCGTTGTCATCAGAGAATTCTTGATCCGCCATAGAAACGGGAGAGGAGGGGCCTCCCTCAACTGACGGGTTGGCGCCAGGGTTGACTGGACAATGAAAATGGTCAGTTGATAAGGCATCCTGACTGGCTCCCAACGTGTGAGTAGGTAGTGCGTCAAGAGATATACCCCGAAGCTCGATATCATCCCTCTTTACCGGCTCCTTTTGGATATTGTGATAGAAGATGTTGAGGGCAGGGATCGACAGCCCGTGGGCGACAATAGAGAAGAATACAAGCCAGTAGACGGTCGGCGCCATCGCCCTAACAAGATTCGTCTCTTCTTCATCGCCATCTCCATCCTCAGGAAAGAGATGGCGGGCATGTTCGACATAAAACACGGCTCCGGCACCAATTGGGCCAAAATAACCCATGAAAAGAGCGTCCTTCCAGTTGGAGCAAGTTGCCGGCATCAGTTTGTAGAAGGCAAAGATAGCGGGTAGTCGGCGGAAGATGAGAACAAGAAATCCCAATGCGAAAAGGCGACTCCAGGTAATGCCGGTACCGGTAGGGTCGTTAAAGTCAGACCATGGCAAGATAGTCCCAATGTACATAAAACCGCCAAAGTTGAGTAAGACGTCAACGCAGGAATTGACCTCGTCATGGCGGACCTCGGTTTCTCGCAGGTAATGACCATCCCAGTTCAGCGCACTACCAGCAACGAAGCAGGCCAGCAGGTCATCAGTACCTATAGCACCGCAAGTGCCAATGATGAATAGCGCCAAGGCAGTCGGGAAGAGAAGGTAGGATTCGTTGTCGACCCATTTTCTAAGTGACCAGTTAGACTTGAGAGAACAATCGATGGAAAAGTAGATAGTAGCCAAGCGGGAATTTTTTTGGATGCGATTTACACGCATTAAACTCACCTTCTGAGCGCAAAGCGTATTCCTTTGCACGATCCATACCCAATCAGAGCCCCATAGGCAACTGACAGGAGGATCATGTAGAGCCATGTCTCAACGACCCAGTTCTTCATTGCTTCCCCAACACCTCCTCCCAGACGGCCGACGTCCTCAGATCGTGCCATCATGGCATGAGAAAGGTCGCCATACTCTGAGTTGTCTCTGCTGTGCTTACTCACTCCAGGGATATCTGCATGTCGGATCAGATAGGTGGCGAGCATCAAAAAGGGGAAGCCAAATCCGTCATTGGCACCAGCTTCCGAGGAAATAATGTCGCGTAGTGGTCGTGGGACGTATTTATCGGCAAAAGGGCCCTTGGCGATAGCTTGGGAGAGGATAGGGTCGGTGCATGTTACGCAAGACCCGATAACGAGAGCCGCCAAGAAGGTGACTTTGGGTATTGTGACCATGATGCAAGCTGTTGTGCATAGCCACATTATAGTCATGACTGGTAAAAGGCAGATGGCCATTTCTTTCCATCGCGTGTAGTTGTATTTGGCCGGAAGTTGGTATCCCGCGATAACGAGTTGAACGCCGATCATAACACGCATAGTGCCCTACATTCTCCGTGTTAGCACTGCAAAAACACTGTCAAGGTCAAGACGGGGCCGTGAGGACGAACCAGAGTGATGGCATTTGTCTGACCTGGGGTAGCAAACCCCCATTTCTCACTCTCGATGAACTTGGCAGATAGGGGCCCAAGGATGATTCCGAATATGACAGCAGGCACTGGAAGTCAAGAAGGTAAGCTAGGGGTTAATGGCCGTGTACGATAGTGTGATGTTGAGGGAGTGGAGAAAGAACCCGGGGTGGGGACTGACGAGCTTCGCCCAAGTACCAAGCTTGCTTTATCTTGACGGATATTATGCCATAGAGAACCGTGAAGGCGCCTGCGAAGGAGTGAGCAAACGATCAGTGATGAAAGCCAAGAGAGACTAGAGAAGTAGTCATGTACGGACCAAGTACGCCAAGAACGATGTTGAGTTCGCTAACATTAAGAACAGGCATCCTGAATTACTCAAGAGATATCTTGTTTCAACCACTCAGGATGTGGTCTATTGTAACGCGAAGAGGGGTTGATAGTAAGAATAATACTACAAAGAGAGCAGCCGGGGTAGGAATATGGGGACAAGCAAGAGAGGTATTGGCATTGCTTAATAAACATCCAGGTAAGACTGGCCGCGTGTCTTAAGGGCGCTTCAGAATGATTGACATGAGGGATAGACACGAGCCATGTCGGGACGCCGGATGTGACCCGCAGCAGCCTTACTGAACATGATGAAGATTTTCTTCAACTGAATCGCGTCCTGACTCGGTAATCCGGTGAAAGATATACTCTTTGGCCAAGAAAACAGGGGGCATGTCAGTTCTCGGCCTATTTCAACATGTAATCTACTAAGTATCTCCTAGGTCTCATGGTCCTTTAGACAGGGGCTCGAAGAATACGAAGCCAGTTGCTGATAGAAATAAGTCAGGTTGAGTCGCGAATATGCCAAGAGTTCCGGTCCAAATTTATCGAGATCACGACGAATGAGCATTCATGGGAGACATGGATCAACATGACTTCCGAGGCTCCGAGGGACGTGCGAATAAGGTTACCCTCGTCCCCATGCTGCTCATCTCCCGCTAGATCTGAGATGTGAAATTAGGGTTGGCGATCCCAATTATGGAGAGCCCGAAAGAGTCGGACTACACCAATCTTTTAATAACTGATTGCAACCTTTGCTGGATAATGAATGATCCGACTTATCAGAGCTACGCTCACATGTTGATACTGGACGTGAGGGTTGACATCTTGAAGAGAACACAAGATGTAGGGTAAGACAGCGTTGCATGCCTGCAGAAGCGGCTGTCCGTTGAGGCAGCATCTCAAGAATACTTTCAAGTACCAGGCCAGACAGGCCGTCTCTAGGGATTACTGATGCGAGAATGTGTCTCCATGGCGGTCACAGCTATGGAGACATTGAGGTGACACCGGCTCCAGGCTGAAACGTTGAAACAGTTTGGAATGTGTCTGCTGCCGTGTGTGAAGAGTGACCAAGGCAAAGCGACACGACCAACCCCCTCACTTTAGAGGGAAAAGAAGAAACGCCGAGGGCGCCCAGTGGCTGCTGATTAGCGTGAGACCGTTTAAAAACTAGTGGTGCGCCTGCTCAGGTAGGTGTCTTGCAAGGGTTGACAGCCCCTTTTTTCAGCCCAGCGCCGGCACTTTGCAAACACGGAGAACCTGTTTAGCAGATCGACACCCTGCCCTTTTTTGGCGCCCTGATGTGCAGGGGCTCAGGGTCCACCAGCCAGTTGGTTATGCTTAGACTTAGTCAAAACCATATCTCACCTTTGTGGGGGTTAAAGGTTATGCTTCGTGCCGCTGTTTACCTGTACGAAGAGCGTTTATGGTTCGTACAGCATTATTTATGGCTCTTGCCATTGTACAGGATCTTTGTGGAGAGTAAACACTTGGTTCGCAACTTTTCGACCTCAAATTCTTACACACAGGATACAGGGGTATTTCCTGTTCCGCTTCCTTCCGCGGAGACAGGCAAGGAGGCTGAAGACTCCAAGTTATCCCGCATTAGGTAGGGTGCGGTGTGGCTGATTAAAACGCCTAGCCAAGACACCTCTGGAGTTATGGGTGGCCCGCCATCATCGCCTACGCGCACGCGCTGGGAAGAAGCGATGATGCCATTGTAGAGTGACTGCCTGGACAATACAGCTTACAGTTCTCCAGAAACCAAGGGAAAAATTCCGCATCGGCCGGTGCGACAAAAGCCTGGATTTTATAGATTCCTCCACTAACGTGATTTACTATAACACCTGTTAAACCGAAGCGGTCATGCACATACGAGTATGCACAGGGCATTCCGCAATGCGTTATGGTCAAACGAGCCTCGGAAGCACAAGAGGCAAAGTCATGTGATCTAGCATAGTTCAATCAGGAATAGCGCGAGGCATCAGCCCAAGAGAGGGGAAGCGGGCAGTCAGACACGGTCAATCAATCAATTCACTCAATACGGGTTCAACAATTAAGAGTCTCAGAGTTGCTCTTCTTTAAGGCAACTGTAACTACCGAAACGAACGTCAAACCGACCAAACCATCCTCGATACCGAAATCCCAACCGCGACATCATGTCCTCCATCGCAAACACGAAGACCTACCTTCTGAACGGCCCAAACGACTGGGATTCCTTCGAACAATCCTACATCATGAAGATAACTGCGGAACGAGTCTACAATCTAGGCCGACTCGACGACCTGAGCCAATTCGACATTCTTCGTGAGAAGGAGCCAAGGAGACCCGAAATAAGAGACTACCTAGCAGCCGCCGAAGGCAGGACACGCAATACGAGCCCCGTTCGTGGGGAACGCCCTGCGACATCATTCGTCGAGATGATTCGAGAGGACCAAGAGGCGTACAAAGCCGACTTAACCCTCTACCGGAGCGACCTCGAGCGATATAATAAACAAGCGGATAGTATCCGCAACGTACTTAACTGGATGATCGAGAAGGTCAATCCGCACTACGTCGAGACGTGCTCACCGGCTATGAACGAGTCCACAGAGTACGATAATATCTCGAGCTTCTTCCTCAACCTGAAAGCGGCTTGTGGCATCGACGACAGCCAACGAAGGAGACAAGCCCGGAAGAGGTATTTCGAGGTGCTAAAGGAAGCTTCGAACCTCAAAACGAATTGGGAAGAATGGATCACCAGCTGGGAGAAGGCGATACGAATTGCGAAGCTCAGACATGTAGCTGAAGCACAACATCCCAATACCTGGTTCGAGGACCTTAAAGAAGCCCTAGAGCACCGTTTCAAGATCTTCCTCCGGATTGAACAAGGTCAAAACAAGGAGAAGATCGAAAACGGAACCTACCTACCATTGACCTTCTCTGCACAATTCCGACAAGAGATTCAAGATGGAAAGAGGAAAGGTGACAAACCTACGAACGATCGAGTCGCAAAAGGGAGCTTCGGACCAACATTCCGAGGCTCGCCCTCACAGGATAGGAAGCGAAGCCGCTCTTCCACGCGGGATTCAAGAGAAGACTCTGCCAAGCGCCCACGCCCTTCTCGAGAAACACCAGAGCAATGCATATTATGCGAAAGAGGTCACAAGGGACCAAACTCCACATCATGCTGGGTAGCGTTCCCAGAAAACGCCCCAAAGAGGATCCAATTAACCCCGAGACAATTGGACTCTTGGGAGCAACGTCTTGAAGAAAAGAAGGAAGTTCGAGAGCTCTATGAGAGATTGCAAAAGGAAAGCAAAGACTCATCAGAGAAGCCGAATTGACTATCCGGTTCGCGACGTTGCATCTCGAAAGTAGAAGCGGCCTTCTTAGCATCGAGCGGCGAATACCCACTACGCACCTCGTCGATCCTAGACTCAGGGACCACTATCCATATCTTTAATGAAGCTAAGAAATTTACTTCATTGAAGAGCGCCCAGGAGGGCGACGGCGTCTTCGCCGGCTCAAAATGGCTACCGATCTTAGGATACGGCAATGTGGACATCGAAGTGCGGAACTTACAAGACGAGCCGCGAATCCTCAGTCTGCAGCGCGTTGCCTACTGCCCAGAGATGGGAACGAACCTTGTCTCCCTACGTCAGCTACGTCAGCTCGGATACTGGTGGGACCAGCGGAACAACGAGGATATCATCAGACACATCAACGGTCAGGCCCTATGCATGTTACGGCAGGAATACGGGCAGTATGTGCTAGAATACAACTGCGAAACAGCAAAACGCGCTGCGTTCCCTGCAAGGCACTTGCGTTACAATTCCTGGACCGCGAGAAAGCCTAACCGAGCTCGAGCAATGGTTTGGCATCGCCGACTAGGACATCCGGGACCAAGAAGCCTAGAGCATCTGATGAACCATACGTTTGGAGTCAAGATCAAGGGCCCAGTCACTGTTGAATGCGAAGTCTGCGGACTAGCAAAGATGAAACGACAAGAGCACCGCGAACCGAGGGAACGAGCCTCGAAGCCCGGGGAGAGAGTCTCATTAGACTTCCACGACTATCCAGAAGGGATAAACGGGTATACCTCGTGCGGAATCCTCACAGACCGAGAATCAGGCCTTTGTTGGGACTACTACTTCGTCAACCGCCAAGAAGAGAGCTTACTTGCGATGTTGAAGCACTTCACGCAAATGCTCGATACGATGTACGATGTCAAGCTCCGCATCATTGAAACGGACAATGAGCTGCAAAAGGCCAATTCGATCCGCGGATGGCTTGCCGAAAAGGGAATTAGGGTGGATGAGAGTGCACCTCGCACTCAACAGCAGAACGGCTCTGGAGAGCGCTCTGGGGGGGTGGTGAAAGAGAGAGTAAGACTACTAATCATTGATAGTAACCTTCCCCCAGAACTCTGGCCAGAAATGATGAGAACGGCCGTGTACCTACTCAATCGAACCCCAAAACAGGGTCTACACTGGAAAACACCCTATGAGAGCTTCTTTTCAGGCATTCCACGTGCGCAAGAACAAAACCAGCCTCGAATCGGACACATAAGAACGATTGGCTCCAAAGCCTTTGCTCTTACCGACTCAGCGCAACGAAAAGACAAGAGGCTCCTATCAAGAACAAATCCAAAGGCGTGGATAGGATTCCTAGTTGGATACAACTCCCAGAACATCTTTCGAGTGTGGAACCCTGTGACCAACAAGATCTACATTACTCGAGATGTGATATTCAACGAGCAAGAGTTCTTCAGCGCTGATGAGGTACAGATGAAGGAAACCATCGGGGAACAGACCTTAGAAGAGATCCAGCAACGTCTGCAGGCTCTTCTAGGTACCCAACAGGTCGATCAGGTCATGGACCCTGTGCAAAGCCCTGACGAGCAGGAAATGCCAGAATCGAGCCTCGAAAGCTTTATTGAAGACTTGCCAACTGCTGAGACAGAGCCAACAAAAGACACGCAAGTCAATGACTCGAAGTACACTCAAGCAAGATTTGAGCTCCTCCCAACGCCACCAGACAGTCCATTCTCAAGCTTTCTTGCGCAGATAGGGCTGCAGACAAGTCATAGTCAGGATGAAGTAAGAAGATCAAAGGAGGATCTACTTACCCTGAATCAAGCATTCTATGCAGGAACAATGGCAGTACCTATAGCAAGAAAGGAGAACACGCTGGTTACAAAGGCAATGAGGAGTAGATGCATCAGGGGCAAAGCCAAACTCAAGTGCGAGGCGCAAAGGGCTACAACGCACCTCAAACCCGATAGACAAGCATACCATAGGAAGAATCTGCCTCCGGCACCAAGTTCCCACGGTAGTCTAGCCGGGCACAGATTTGAGGAAGAGTTCAAGCAAGCGCAGAAAGACCACCTAGAGAGCCACCGCCAGATGTCATCTTGGACAGAGATTGCGAGGCGCGATCCACGCGTTCGCAGCTCGCAAATACTGGACTGTATGTGGGTGTTCACTTATAAGTTCGATAAGCATGGGTACCTGCAGAAGTGCAAGGCGAGGCTCGTTGTTCGGGGAGACCAACAACAGAAGTCAAGCGCTGAGGACACTTACGCTGCAACCCTCGCTGGAAAGTCATTCCGCACGATGCTAGCAATTGCAGCGAAATTCGATCTCGAACTATTGCAATACGACGCAGTGAATGCATTTGTCAACGCAAGGTTGCAGAGCAATGTGTTCATGAAGCTGCCTCCTGGGTTTAGGGGAGGCCAAAAGGAAGAACGAGTGTTACTGTTGCACAAAGCCCTGTATGGACTACGAGTCGCACCGCTATTGTGGCAAACGGAGCTCGGAAACACACTACGAACTGCAGGGTGCGAAGAAGTACCTGATGAGCCATGTTGCTATCAAAAGGACGGAGTCTTCATTTTCTTCTACGTAGATGATATAGTCATCGCGTTTAAGAAAGGAGATAAAGACAAAGCGTCCCAAATCATCGAGTCTTTGAAGAGGAAATACAAGTTAACCGGAGGCCACGAGCTTCAATGGTTCCTTGGAATGGAGATCATCAGAAACCGCAGCTCGAGACGCATCTGGGTCACGCAAATCATGTATCTGGAGAAGATATATGAATTACGAACCGCGGATACCCCAAACGGCTCTCCAATGACAAAGGAGGAGCTCTTCCCAAACCAAGGAACGGCAACAAGACACATAGTCAATT
>NKCI01000098.1:0-149585 GCA_003946985.1 Fusarium duplospermum | reverse complement strand
CCCCCCTGAACCAAAGTTAGAAACGGCTTCGCCGTTACGGGGGAACCTTGAAGACACTCCTAAAAGTCGTGAGGGACCATGTACTACCCTAAGAGTGACCGGAGAAGTTCCGGCCACTTTGCTGGGACACTCATCTCATTATTCGTTTTTTCTATCATCTTTACTTCACCTTCGCTTGTGCTCGGTGACTCTATTCACATTTCACGTTCGTATACACTCTCTCCATTTCTTGAAGTTTTACATATTCACTCTTGTTCATGTATGATCTAGTCCTCGTACGTGCTCCTCCGTCGCACTCCTCGAACACGGTCGCTTATGCTCCCGTAATTTATTTCCGGAATCCTGCTTGGATGGTTTCATTATTCCCTGAATAAATCACATTGACCATCCCTCGGGCATGCGTCGTTCCTCCTCGCCCTCCGGACTCTACTTGGAATTAATTATTACTCTTCATATTTACTACTATCTATTCCTGCTCGCCGTATCTATGTCCAGTCGCTCACAATCCTGTTCTCTTGTTCTGTGTTTTGGGTTGCTCGCTCCTTCCGCTTCAATTAGGCTCGCTTACTAGTGACAGTCTACAATCTTACTACATGAAGTCATCACCACTACCACTTTCGGTCATCACGATGACAATTCTACAAAGGCTTACCGCCCACAATTACATACACAATCACGATTACTATCACTTGAAATCTATTCTACATCATACTACTTCATCTACCATTCACTCTATCACCGCTCCTTCCTTGTCGCCTAGCATTTTGCCTTGTCAATACAAACATAGTACACATTGTTCCTCATACTGAACCTCAGGCTATTGCTGGGAAGACGGACACTAAGCATCCGTTCCAACTCATGCCCATTAATCCACCTACAGTTGATCTGAAACTTAAAGAATTGATGATTTGACTGTATTCCAGTCATCGGTAAACCCTTCCGATGTCTCTGCACCTCTCGAGCCATGGCACAGCCCAAGCTCTGACAACCACATGTGCCTCCGTCACATCCACTCACCGTAGTACAAGGGCAGTACCCGCCCCATGTCTTGACCTGACTCTCGTCATCATCGGTCGTTACTCCACTCCCATTTGGGCGAAGCCCACCATTGCGCGAAGCGCCAGTCACCTCACTCCCCTCGGCTACCACATCAGTGTTCATACTCAGCTTCGTCTTTGACTCCAACTCCAGTTCCTGGTCCATGTCTACATGTAGGTCTCCGACCATAAGCGTCACCGCATCTACCGTGTCTTGCACCATGTCGTCCAATGTCCTCCTGTATGAAGTTTATGAGTAAGCGGAATATGTATAAAACGGTTCTAAGTTGAGTCTGCTCTGTAGGTGGTGAGTCTATCATGCCGAAATACTATCCGGCCTCAAGTCGGCTATCCACCTCGGCTAGTGACTCGACGAATTGTCCCCTCATGAGATTGGTAATCAACCAGAAGACCTCGATACAAAAGAATGAGATGTTTGTTGAATTTTTCTACAAACCGAAGCCTCCATCTTTGTTCCTAAGATAGTATCCCGTCGAGTGACTCTCTACACAGTGCTTACAGGCTAACCACTGTGCCTGGATAACTCTTTATCCCAGACACCTCCTGCATCGGAGCAACCCCATCACTATCACCAACAGAGATATTTCACTCACTCACAATGGCACCGATTAAAGTGGCCATCCTTGACGACTACCAAGGTCTTGCAGACCCCTACTTTGAAAAGTTGGACTCGGCAAAGTACGACGTCGTCTCCATCAAGGACACGCTGCTGCCCTACAACCACCCGGACAATCCGCAGTCGGGCAAGGATGCGCTGGTTCAGAGGCTCCAGCCATTCGACGTGATCTGTATGCGGCCGTCTTCACCTTCCGTGCGCGCGTCCCCCTCCTCCAAGAACAGGTGGCTGAACATGATTCTGTAGGTTGCATGCGAGAGCGCACGCCCTTCCCCGCCGAGCTGGTGGCCCGCCTGCCAGCACTCAAGCTCCTGCTCTCAACGGGTCTGCGCAATCGATCCCTGGACCTGGCAGCTCTCAAAGAACGTGGGATCCCCGTTGCTGGCACGGTGGATAAACTCCGAGCCGACACCAAGACGGTTGGGACCGACAGCACCACGCAGCACTGCGTCACCCTGATCCTTGCCCTCGCGCGAGGCATCGCCCGGGATGATGCCGCCGTCAAGGACGGAGCCTGGCAGACGGGCTTCGCAACTGGGCTCTCGGGAAAGACGTTGGGCGTCGTCGGACTCGGCCGATTGGGGGCCAACGTTGCGAGGATCATGACCGTTGCGTTCGGCATGAAGGTTATTGCGTGGAGCACAAACCTCACACAGGACGCGGCAGATCAGAAGGCTAGGGAGGCCGGACTTGCTGTGGAAGACTCGGACGGCGTCAAGACCTTCAAGGCAGTCAGTCGGGAGGAGCTGTTTAGCAGCGCAGACGTTATCTCACTTCATGTCGTGCTCTCTGACAGGTCACGAGGGATGATAACCTCGCAGGACTTGGCCAAGATGAAGAGATCGTCATTTTTCGTCAATACCTCGCGGGGTCCCCTCGTCGTGGAACGAGATCTACTCGACCACCTCAAGGCAGGGAGAATCCGAGGCGCGGCGCTCGACGTCTTCGACCCCGAGCCTCTCCCGGCCGATAGCGAGTGGCGGAGCAAGACCTGGGGCCGTGACGGATCGAGCCAGGTGCTTCTGACACCTCACATGGGATACGTAGAGGAGGGGACGTTGGGGTCTTGGTATGAGCAGCAAGTTGAGAACATTGAGAGGTGGGCCGCCAAAGAGTCCTTGCAGAACGAGTTGGCATAAGTTGAGTCGGACAGCATGAGTGAAGGCTAGGATCCGGGGTTCATTCTTCTCGAACAAAAAGAAAACCCATGCACAGAAGGGCCAGGTTTCATCCGAACGATTTAAGGTAGGGAGGCAGCAAGAAACCTGAACCAACAAGCAAAAGAAGCTGGGCAGAGCCGCGTCTAATCCATGACCTAGAAACCTGTCGTGATAGGCTCCATAGTCGAAACAAGAATCCCTTCGATACCACACTCCCGCATTGTAGATCTCCACCACCCGAGATGCAGCCCAGGCTGAAGGACGGGCCTACCCGCTGTCTGTCCCATCCCCCTCAACCTCAGACCGGTCCAAGCCTTTGTTCCTTTGCCCGGTTTTTTGCAGGAGCTTTGTGGTCCGATATCTTCAGAGTGAATCCTTGGCACCCGATACCGGCAGATGGCCCATCACGCTGTATATATCCCCATGACTGTCGATCATAACCCCCAAAGGAATTTCCTCAACTTCTCCCAACTCGACACATCCTCGACGGAGGATGGAGACCCCCCCCCCTCCCCTCTCACTCATCAGGCTGGAATGCGTATCTTCTACTTTCGACTACTCGCAGAACGCTGTGTGCCCTCTCAACATGTTTGAAGCTGCATGCCCGCCGGCCGCCAGTCCACGCAAGCAAAGCCGCGTTTCAGGCGCCGACCTAGATTCCTCGTTGGCCACAACCACGCCAGCCCCCCCGTTCCATATGCGAGATTTGCTTTCGAAGGATACGCCCAGGCTGAGTGGAAGGCATGGCTTCTTCTACTCGAAGCCTTGTTTTTCCACTATCGAATAGAAAAAATTGGTCTCTGCTGACTTGTCGCTGTGAGGCCAGCGAATTGGATGGACCCAGAAAGCGCCATGTTCCAGGACAGCTGCGGTCCAACCCTCAATCTATGCCCGTTTCTGCGCCATGTTGATTAAAAACGGGCATTGCAACTTATCACTTGATTCCCCGCAGTAAGATAGAACGCTACAAAACGGTCTCGCCTCAATAATCGGGCGTGCTGGGTCCGACTATGTATGCATATGCCAGCATAGCAGAGACTATTGTTGATGAGGAGAGAACTATTGAGACCAGGTTCATTGACCCTTCTTCACCTCAGCCCGCCTCAGAGTCCGGAGTAGAATCCCATCTGACTGAAAGCACTGAGACATGCCGAATTCGACATTTCGGGTATGTGACACCAAACGAAGCCACGAAATTTACTTTTTTTATTCTTTTATGCCGTGTCGTTGATTATCCACGAGGAGACGCAGAGTTAATCTGTACTGTATCCGTACCGCGGCACAACTTTACTTTACTGTGCCGTGTTCTCGCGTGTAAGTCGGGTTATCAATTGATAGATAGCCCCATCAATGACGAAGACAATAATAAGAAGAAAAAAAAACTCTTCAAAAGACAGCGCAACAAACAAGGCTCGCTTACGCAAATATCACGGATATGTTGGTGATGTTATCCTTGTAGTCGCAGATGTTCACCGGGGACCAGGTCGCTTTCTCCTCCCTTCGAGTCCATTTTTTTTTCACCTGCACGACACCGAATCTTTGTTCTCCCCGCTCCCGCTCTCGTGAAGATGGGGGATCCCTGCCCACCCTCACGCGAGAACAGAGAGAGAGAGAAATCGTGACTTACAGGGGAAGGGGTTAGACGCTCTGCTACGTATGTGCCGGATCTGCGTTTTGGAGGGCGCTTGTTCGCAACAACAGCCCGGATCCCCGCCCTCGTCCCTTTTTTTCCTTCCCCCCACTCACCAAAGACAAAACAACACACCACACACACACCCCTCCACTCCACTTCCCAATGAGAAGTCTCCTCATCAATGATCTTGCACAAGGGTCAAGGGGTGGTATCACGGCGTTTGGCGCAACTCAAACCTACCAGACACGCGCTTGCACATCCCCATCCCAACCCCGATAATAAAAAAAAAAACGTTGTCTTTTTTTGTGATGGACAGCAGCTTGTGAAAAGAAACTTGGATCTTGGTGTCGAGTCCACATTGTTGACCGGGCATGGATCCCGTTTCCGGAAGCGGGCGTTTTCTAGGGTTTTCTTCGGGTTCCCTCCTTTGTGTTTCCTCTCTCCTCTCCTCCTCCGGGTATTCCGTTTTTTACTGTAAGTAGACCGCGGGAGCTGAGATAACACACGGGCCCGGTCGACAATGACGCAGTATGCCCGAATCCCGCGAGTCAAACAGCTCCAAAAGCCTTTGCCGTCATCAGCTGACTTGGTGGGAAAGGTCCCGCAACTCAACTCTCCATTACACCCATCTGCGTAAACGCTCTCATTGATGAGCACCGGCTAACAGAAGCAAACTGCCACCAGGAGAACGAGATGATGATGGTGGGCAGGTACTGTTGCAGTAGGCTCTCGGGGGTGGTGCTCCCCGGGTCCCCCGTTGACACTCTTGGACTGAGACAAGACTAGCTTCCGGCAATAGCACGAATGGGCGGCAGGTAAGCCATTCATCTCATGCAAGCCCGGTTCGCCCATTTGATATGTGCCATCACTTTTCTCATGCACATGCGGGGACCGTCGATCGGTCGAACCGAATAAAAAACCTTCCGCTTCTGCTAACGCGCACACCCCCTGGCTCCGAGACATTCCAACCGTCGGGGTTCCGCAGGGGGGGGTTTTGTTTGAGTGCACTGCATGCATGCATTCTTTTGCCAGAGACCATGGCGTGGTCTCGATTCATCAAGTTCAATATGCAAAGGCCGGGGGTCACAACACTCTCTACACATTGTCTGTCTTGTCTCTCTTTCAAAAAAGCAATCCATCCATGTCACGGGCTGGCGCTTTGCCACATGGGGGACCACAGTCTTGGATGAATATGCTTCGTCACGGGCTGAAGAGCCAAGAGAGCATAGCGTCCCTCTCCCGAGGGCGTGTCGGAGTGTGCCTCTTTTAGCAGCAAAGGAAAAAAAGTCAATCAGGGTCCCGTATTCCTAAACAGTGTCGAGAGGCATCCCCGAGCTGAATATGGGCCTCGCTTAACCGGCCTTGGGATAAAGCATCGCGGGGTCTTCTCGGAGCACCTTCAGCTCAGTCGGGCACGCAAACTCCGGCACGGCAATGGAGCTCTCTCCCAGAAAACCCAGGAACCTTGTCAGATGCGGTCCTGCAAGAAAGACAGAGAGAGGGAAAGGATTGGACTTGCAGCTCAGTCGTGACACCACTGTGGGAGTCAGGCTCGGGACCCATCGTGGCCGTGGCCGTGTCACTGCCCACCCCTCGACGGTGTATCGGGGACTAATGGCTTCTTGGCTGACAGGTAGGTCCAAGGTTGTCCTGATGGAGGAATGATGGGCCCCCATGAGTTGAGATTGTGTGGCTACCCTTTTCTTTTCCTCGAGATATATAATAACCTTCAAGGGCGCCATCATGACCACTCTCGACAAGCTCATCAAGCAGCACTTCCTCACTCATCACTTCAACTCCCAATAGCATCTACACAGCTCGCTCTCCCCTTCATCAGCCGCAATGGCCCGACTTGCATCTTTCCAGTCCAACTACTCCACGGAGCATGATGGCCAAGTTCAACCAGGCGAGCAGGGCCATCCTATCCCTTCCACCACCAGAAACTCGGTCGTCCTTGTCCTAGGAGAGTTTTGCGGAACATTCATGTTTCTTCTCCTCTCCTTCATTGGAGCGCAGACTGCCCTCGTCACCAACAACCCTTCAGACCCCAGTGCACCTCTGGAGCCCTTCAGTCTCATGTACATTGCCGCATCCTTTGGAACGGCACTCGCCGTCAATGTCTGGATCTTTTACCGGGTTAGCGGTGGAATGTTTAACCCTGCTGTAAGTCAGACCAGAAAAAAAAACAACAACAATTGTGCGGATCCGAGGACTTACATGCTAAACTTTGACTTTTTTAAAAGGTGACTCTTGGTTTGATGCTCGTCGGTGCTGTTAAGCCACTCAATGGCCTCCTGATCATCCCCACACAGCTCGTCGCCGCCATTGCAGCTGCGGCCGTTACTGATGGCCTGACCCCCGGCCCGCTTCTCGTTGCCAACACACTCGGAAATGGCACCAGCAAGGCCCAGGGTGTCTTTATGGAGATGTTCCTCACTGCTCAGCTGGTGCTGACCGTGTACTTCCTGGCTGTTGAGAAGCACCGCAGCACCTACCTGGCCCCAATTGGCATTGGTATCTCCGTCTTCATCTCACACATCTGCGCCACCAACTGGACCGGCACCTCGATCAACCCTGCCCGTTCGTTTGGTCCTGCCGTCGTCACCAAGTTTGTCGGCTACCACTGGATCTACTGGGTTGGTCCTTTCATGGGTGCTCTTCTTGCCTTTGGATGCTACAAGATGTTCAAGTGGCTCGAGTACCAGACTGCCAACCCTGGCCAGGACGACGATGACATCGAGAAGGGTCGCCGCCACCGTCTTGGTTTCCACAGCCACGCCCACGAGAAGGCTGCCATGCCCTCTGCCCAGGTCGACACCATCCAGCCCAAGGATGCTAGCCCTCACCAGAGGAACGACAGTATGGTTGACGGCCAGATGAGCCCCGTCGCTCCCTAGGTTTGTCGATAACTGCTCGGATCACATGCTCCGCATCTCATGCAACCGTGCAAGAGATGGCGAGGATGCACAAGAGAGAGATTATGGACTCACGTAACGGTTAAACTGGTACAACTCAAAGGCTGGATCAATTTGTTGAACCAATGACCAATCTGCACTTGCATTCGTCAGTGTCTGTGACACGGCAACAACAACAACAACATTTCGGGGAATCGGGGAAGACGAGAGTGGAGGAAAATACTGGATAGCATCGGAGGTTCCGGAGCACACTAGGGAAAGGTGTGGCATGGTATGGCATGGGGTCTACGATTGAAATGAAATCAATTAATTATTCGGTCAAAAGGGGAGGGGGATACAGGCAATTTTTTCTTTGCAAAAAAAAAAAAAGAGAAAGGCTTTTGCTTTTTGTGACAAAAATCCTTCACAATGATACCTCAGTTTCCGTGAATGTCCTTGTCGTCCGGGGAGCTCTTCAAAGCCGCCGAAGCCTGTTTCTCGCGTACCTGGACCGAATGGAGAGCACGCCGCAACCATGTAGTGAAGCCGGCCCACAAGACCCAAATCGCCAAGCCAACGTAGGACAAAAGAAAATAAGCAAGACAGATACGAGCGAGTGCTGCGTCTGTCAAGGGAGGGTACTGGTGCAGGAAGCTGAACGTGTTTCGGATGGGCCCTCCCTGGACCAGGTAGACTACTCGACCGACGAGGATTATGTCGGTAAACCAGACTAAGTGGAGGATCTCTAGCGCCAAGGGCGATTCGTGGAAGAATGTGTTGAACCATCGCATGTGTGAGGATAGAAGGGGTGTGTAGGAAGCAGTCTTGAGAATGAGAAAGGCTTCTAAAGTGAGGCCAGGCAAAATAACGAGCAAGATAAGCGACAGTACAGCCATGTGGTTGTTGCTTGTTAGACCAGCATAGGCCCAATAAGCCATCGAGCCAAGCAAAAACCCAAACTGAGCCGCCCAAAAGCCAAAGTTGCCAGCCCGGAAGACGTTGACTGTAGTCGTTGTCGTCGCCATGTTGTGCGATGTTTAAGTTTTAGTTGACAGATGTCGTCCAAAGCGGGGAGCACTTTAATTATATCCTATTTAAAAAAGAAAAAGTACGTTCTCTCTTGGAAAACCGGTTTACTGGGTAATATGATGTAAATTCGACGTTGAAATGGTGAAACACGCGACGATCAAAATGCCCAAACGTTGGATCTGCCTCTCCACATGGAATATCCCTGCCCGACCTTGAGATTTCCCTGCCAAGAATATGGGGTCGAGTAGTTTCAGATCCTTCAACGGTCGAGAAGCAAAAAAGTGCTATTAAATATGTCATAGATTTTATATTTGACTCAAGAAATGCATAGAAATGCGAATTTGAGTAAAAGTGCGCTTTAACATGATCATGAGCTTGATCGAATGTGCAACTATAGCGAACAAAACCCACCCGAAATAATAAGAGCAAAAATAATAAGAATCGACAAATATAAGAATCGCCATATACTGAAATGGGTCGATCATACGGGAGCATCCGAATAGTCTCGCCTTATTCTCGTCCAACGGTTACCTTTGTTTCGAGTTTGTATTTGAAACATGATACCGCGATCGAGGTGGTATGGATCTATGAGCCAAGATCGAAACCCAGAAATAGCAATTGTCGCTCAAGCATGAGAAGGGCCAACCACAAGCACAGCAGCTTTGACATTGGCTTTCTAATTAAACAGTACCAGGCCAATTGTCATGTAAGACCTTACATCGATCAATCGCGTTCAAGAAGCAGCTGTAAACGACGGCCATGTTGACAGCTGGAGTAACGTCCCGCGACAGGACAAGTCAGATGTCAAGATCAAGACCGAAAAGTCGGTCAAGGGGGTGTTACCAATCGCCCGGTAAATCAAAGGTGCCAGATCAATGCAGTGGCAGAGTCCTTTCAGCTGCTGGTCATGACACAGCAGGAATCAGTCATGAGACAGGGCTGGTCGTCCCAGGTGGAACAGGACACCTGAGCCTCGACGTACCATGATTGCATTCACCACCAGTCAAAAGAGCGAGTTTCTTCAAAGAATGGGGGGTTTTCCTAGAGAAGAGCGGTGTCCGAGATACTTTGTATCGTTTCATGAGCGTCAAGTGACCGTTTTCCCCAGATGTTGCCTGACAAACGTGGTATGATGGTGTATAGAAACGGTATGACTCCGGCATATGCACGCCATAGTACCAAGCTGAAAAGTTCGCGGGGTCAGTGAGCAGGTAGAAAAAGCAAAGACCAGTTTCTGCAAGAGTTGGACGACCAAGGCAAGGTACAGAGAGCATCATGACCATGTCAGTACAACAGGTCTATCTCAGGTCGAGGTCATGATCAAGATCCCCAAGTGTGCTGTCCCCCACGTCATGAGTAACTCTTGGCAGGCACTGACCTGCATAGATAATTTGTACGAAAATGAATTCTTAGTAGTCGCATGCAGTTACGGCATCCACCGCGCCGGGTGATGGGGACGAGATCCTCTCTGAGCCGTAGAAAGTGGGTATGATCCGTTCGTCCGAAGATCAACTTGCTCGCACTGAAGGGAGAGGAAGATGAGATTGATCAAGCATGATTCATGAGACTAGCTTCAAGCCTTAATAAGCCCGTGATTGTGGTAAAAACATCAAGATGGCTGCTCTCAGACACAGAGACAAGCCGCTTATCAGATGCTGTTGTTGCGCCAAGTTGCGGCTTCCGTCCAGTCCCTCGGTACGGGAATAAACTGGCAAGCCAGAGGTCCGGCTTCGCTCTCGCAGACGCAGCTTGGCACATGTAAAAACCGCTGCCGTTAATATTCCTAGATCCTTGCAGTGGCGCTTGATTCGAGATCCAAGCTGCGCTTTCGGCCGGACCAAGTACCGTTAGGGCAACGAAATCATGTCATGATGGTGAAGAAAGATGCCGTTTCGGCCTCGCTTATTTCCGCAAGGAGCCGGGAAGAGAAAGAGTCTAGACCCAACGTCGTCATCAGGCATTAATAAGAGGGAAAATTACTAGCAGTATCACCGCGATCTGGAAGAATAAGTAGAGACGCTCGAGAACCGGCAGGGAATACCTGGCGCCGGACGGGATGCATCCTGGAACTCGGGCTGTCGCGCCTTGCACGCTGGGACACCAAGAGGCACCCGGGCTGATGCACGTGACCATTAACAGCATTGAGAGTCCAGTCCTAATAGTTGTTCCTGCGCCAGCTGATGACGGCAGATGATCCTTGAACCTCTTTTTATCAGTCTTGCCGGTTGCCACCTCGAGGTAATCAATAATTGCGATAACCGACGGCTCGTTCCCGGTCCAAGGTCAAGCAAGCCCTCTCATCTTACACCGAAGCCTGGTAGAAAAAACACCCCACTTCGCCGAGCCCGGTCCTCGTCTTGCGCCGGCCCAACGCACACTGCAGTGTCGCTTCCCAAGGTTCTTGACCGGTCACAGGACGGGCAATTCTCGTTCAGTCGGCTTCTGCCCCATTCACTCTTGATTCTCGCTCCTACAACAGTGAGCGCTTTGCTTCCCGGATCCGCATATGCAATAAGCTACGACTCCATCGACCTGACGGAGCCGAGCGAAGCCTGGCCGCTTTCCTCCGAGTGGGGCCCTCGATGTTTAACGCGGGGACGGGAATTACCTAAGGCTTCCCTCTCACGACTCCTGTTGCGGAATTCACTACTTCTTAGCACACTCTCCAGTCCGTCCCGTCCTCTCGCCAGACGCCGTGGCCCATCATGTCGTCGGTAAAGGCAACCAAGAAGAGCGCCTTCTCTTGCGAGCCCTGCCGTAGACGCAAGGTCGATATGCCTTCTACTGCTTGTAGCTGCATCTGCTGACCCTCTCTCAGGTCAAGTGCGGTGGCGAGCAGCCCATCTGCAATCGCTGTGCTGCTAGGAACGATGACTGTATCTACAAACTGTGGGACTGCCCTTGGTCGCGTGCTCTCTTGCCCTTCACTCACGCCTGAATAGAAACCCGACTCTGTCTTACACTCAGCGTCTCGAAGAGCGTATTAAGGAGCTAGAGGATCAGCTGGCTGCCGTCAAGTCTCCTCCTTCTGTTGCCGCATCTAATCACTCTAGCCCGGGCATGTTCAACGGCCACGACTCTGGCCGCTATGGTGACGAGCATATGACCAGGAGCTTCATGGGACTCAAGATTGACGACAAGGGCGGCATCACTTATCATGGCGCTACCAGTCTTTTCAATCTTCCCAGTGATCCGCACAAGCACAAGGCCGATTCGCTCTCTTCAATTGATTCGGATGCCCATAGGAGAGAGCGCCTTGTTAATAATGCATGGCACCAGCGCGCAATGGAAAACCTCTCCGACATTCCCGTATGCTTTTCTAAGTCATCTATTCGTTTCGTCGCTTACCTTTTTAGGAACCCTTTCAATATCTCTTGAATGTTCACTGGTGTTGGATTCAACCCCTATTCAACTTCATCTACAGGCCTGCCTTTACTCGTATGCTTTGACCATTCATGAACCTATGCCGTGATCTAACCCTAGGCAGGTGACATGCAATCGATGGGACCTTACTATTCGCACACACTTCTAAATGCCATATTGTCGCATTCAATTCGATGGGGGAAGAGTGATCCCTCGACCAAACGGCTGCTGGATCAGTCTTACGATGGGGGTGCTGTTTTCGCAAAGCATGCTCGAAGCATGCTATTCGATGAATTGAGCAGAGGCGTCTGCACAATCCCGACAGTTCAAACACTGCTTCTCCTTAGTGCGCAGGAGTGTGGCCATGGAAACACCACTCAAGCTTGGATCTACAGCGGCATTGCCTTCCGACTCATCGACCACCTGGGAATTTGCGTTGATGGACAGAGATACCCAGGTTCGGTCCATTTATCTGACGAGGAGGTTGAGATTCGGCATCGACTATTCTGGAGTTGCTATTTCTGGGATAAGATCATTAGCCTCTACCTTGGTCGTTCGCCGTCCATGCAACACTCGCTTGTATCTCCCCCTCAAATCATCAGTGAGTTGGCTCAACCCTTTCAGACATTTCATCACACTGACAATTTCTAGTGGATGATTCCGCCGAGAACGAGCTCTGGGTTCCTTTCGATTCACCTCACGGGGGAGACTGGAAGTACCCACCTGCCACGGCTCATTCGACATCTTGCTTCATGAGTGCTTGTCGACTATCCGTCATCTTCAACGAGATTCTCATCCACATGTATGATCCGCTCT
Source organism: Fusarium duplospermum (assembly GCA_003946985.1). NCBI lineage: Eukaryota > Fungi > Ascomycota > Sordariomycetes > Hypocreales > Nectriaceae > Fusarium > Fusarium duplospermum. Next base: position 137,016 of record NKCI01000098.1, on the reverse strand, counting down.
GTCAGAATACGGAGCAGGAGATGCAAGAGTGCCTACAAAACCAAGACCCTGCCATGAAGATGTGGTGGGATCAATTGCCACCTCATCTCAAGATTGATCCCTTGGCCTTGCCCGCTCTCGCGCCCCCGTCACACATCGTCACCATGAAGTGAGTATACCCTTTCTGAACTATTTTTTAAGTACTGACTGACCATTTTCAAGTGCCCTTTACCATACGTTTAGAATCCTCCTATTCAGGCCTATGCTCTCTTGGCAGGTGCACCCAGGAGATGACGGCCCCCATCCGATGCAGAACCATCTTGTAGAATGCGTCACTTCAGCAACGGCAATCATTGCCATCTTTGACCTTTTCTGCCGAACCTTTACCATCAACCACTGCGTGCTGTCGCTGTCGTACAGTGTCTACATCGCAGCGACGATCTTCCTCCTGCAGGTGCAGGCAACCCCTGAAGATCAACAAGCAGTTCGCAAACTCAACTTTTGCATCCACGCCCTGCACCAGATTAAGTTTGTGAATCCAGGTAAGTGGAACAGAGTACGCGCCGTGTTCAACTCTAATCATCTATAGTCATCTCAAGCGCCCTTGCTCTCATTACAAGAGAGGTAGCTACCCTCGGCCTGGGCTTGGGATTGAATACACCACAACCACCGCAACCGCAGCCACAGCCCCAGCAGGCAGCAGAGATGCCGCCAATGACACCAGATGTCCCGATTTCCGAATCCATGTATCAACCACCATTCGAAATGCCCCCTCAGCAGTCCCCTTACGAGCCGGACCAACTCTTTCAAACTCCATGGGCCGACAACTTGAGCCCAAACTCTATGGCCGTGGACCGTGGCGTCTTTGAGGCGCTATCGACTTTCGAGCCCTTGAGCGTACGGGTGGGTGCTATTCACGAGTCGGACAATAATCCACAGACGTTTGAGTAGTAAAGGAGGCTACCTTGGGCCGGTTCGACCAAAGCCGTAATTGATCAGACAAGGCTTGTCGACTACGCCCGGGGAAGAACAAGCCTCCTCGGCACGGGTGGTTTTTGAAACTCTACAACAAAAATTCGGGCCTTTCAGAGGGTTTAGTCCAGGAGTCAACGATACAGCCATTTCCGGCTATCACCTTAACTCATCGTTGATCGGCCAAGGTGTACGGACTTTAACAGCTGGAGATTTGCTTCGCCTTGGGAGCATAGCCTACTCTCATTGGCAACTCACCCGGATGATGCGACGGCTTCAGATAGCCAAGGTAAGGCGCCGCGCCTTTCTCCTAGTCCCATGTGACTGTTTGCACTCGGCTATAGGTGCGTTTCAGGGGATCACTGGAGGCGGCTATGGTGTCATGAGGCCGTGACCCGAGTGATTGATCTCATGCTGGAACATGAGGGGCACCTAAAAGACCATGATGGATTGTTATCATCATGATCCAAGAGAAGGCAGACCTGCAAAATCGCAGGAGACGGCAAGGTCGAGACATATCTGACCTTTACAAGCCGTGAAGAGAGATGCACATGATGATCTCTGAACGATTGGAAACACTGACACGATCTACGCAAAATAGTAAAATGAAGAAAATCAACAAATTGGCAAAGGAAAAATGTGTCTACCGTTGTCCTCACCCATGCAGCCATGATGACAATGAACCAATACCGGTTACCATTCCTATCCTGTTGTACCGCGCCGACCCTTGACTCTACCAAGACACCATAACGTGTACCCCGTCCAGACCAAACGCTATGCAAAAAGCACTTTTCAAACATGGTCATGATGATTTTGGAACATCCCACAAGTCCTCTGCATTTCCAGTAAATAACCTCTGGATGAGGTATTCGTCGTCACCGCACCAATCGAGCACCGTCTCCATCCACGGCTTGATATCCAGCCCCTCGTATCTCGTATGAGGCCAATCGGTTGCAAAGACGACGCGACTGGTGCCTCCTAGTCGAATGACCTCCTTTGCTATGGGCTCAATGTCGCTATAGTCTGGCCGCAAGCTCATGCGATAAGGAGCCGATAGCTTGACGTATGTCTGACCATTCTTGAGAAGACGGGCTAGAGATGCGAAGCCAGGCAGGTCGTATGGGTCGTCGCTGTTATGGCCTCTCAAAGATGGATAACCAATATGGTCTATACAAAAACGGATGTTGAGAGAGGGGACAATGGGCTCCAGGAGAGTAATCATGTGCATGGGAACATAGACCTGAACAGCCCATCCAAACGGTCGCACAACGTCAGCGTACTCGTGCAGCTGATCAGCAAGCTCCTGCGCGTCAACGGTGAGCTCGTTGGACTGCACGTTCAACCTCACTGCCCTAACGCCAAGGTCATGCCACTCGCGCAGGGTGTCGGGGGTCATGGCGGGCGGGTCGAAGGCGACGACGCCCCTCCCCCGCTCAGGGCCCAGGGCGCGCAGGGTGTCTATGAGGCAGGCATTGTCAAGGCCGTAGATTGAAGGCTGGACTAGTACTATGTTGCGGATTCCGACTTGAGCTTCAAAGGAGAGGGCTTCTTCGAGGGAGCGCGAGTTGGGACGGTACATGGCGGCGGGGGAGAGGGCGTAGTTTTCAACGTCGAGGACGTGCATGTGCGAATCCCATGCGCCGGGGGGGATGCGCTCGGCGAGGGTGCGTGGGGGAGGAGTCGTCATGGCGGCGGCAGCGGCAGCAGTCACATGGCCAAAGATGAAGCCCTGGACGCGATTCGCGATGGAGTTGTTGGTGTTCAGGTCGTCGGGGCGCGGCGGCGAAGTCGGAGGCGGCGGGTTCTGGCGGGGAAAGAGGGTCAAGCTCCGAGCGCGGGACGGCGAGTCCCGGGAGAGGAAGGAGGGAGGCCGATGACGTCTCTTCAAGGAGTCATGGTTTGTTGATTTGTAGGTAGAGATGGTATTTGTGAGTGTGAAATGTCTGGGCTGTGCTGGGTTAATGGCTGCTGCAGCTGAGGATGCAGTAGCCCTTGCTGAGGCGGCGCATCCGAGGTTTCGGTACCGCATTCTCTAGGTGCATGTGTGTGTGTGTGTGTAAGCCGGGAGATGCTTGCAATTGCAATTTTCGAAACAAGGAAGATGTTGAAGAAGGTGAAAAAGAAGATAGAGAGTCCACTGTTGATTTCAATTGAACCTTTCCTCGCCACTAATTACTCATGACAAACGACGTATCGTGAAGCTTTGGTTTAGTGAGGCGAGGGACGGGCTCGGAAGTTGGCCGATATGCCGAGGCGTCAACTACAACGAATAGATGGAGGGCATACTCGACACATGGCATTAGACGTTGAATATATACAGAGAATAGTCAAGCTACAAATGTAACATAACAGTAACACTCCAGACGGTGCATCAACTCCAGGATCTTATTCCATCTCAATCTCAGCCGCCTTAAACGAGACACTATCAAGATAAGCATCGGTATTGAAACACTCAAACCCAATAGCGACCCCAAAATCACCAATCTCCTCCAACTTGTCCTCCGTAACATCAGAAATCGTCGAGATATTTGCCCACCGACTCTCCGCAGCTATCGCCGGCAACACACCAACATTAAGTATAGCTTCCGTCTCGCCGATGGGACCAACAAGACAAGCGGCGACGACCCTGGTACAGCCTTCTCCCTCGTCACCAGGAGAATGAACCTTGACGAAACCCTCGAGGACGTAGGAGCCCGCTTTGAGAAGGGACTTGTCGATGTGGTGGTAGAGGTAGTTTGTGAAGGGGCTGCCGGACTTGGACGAGAAGTGGAGGAGGGCTGCTTTTTCGGTTTTGTATGAGGAGAAGGTTAGGGAGAGGTCTTGGTCTGGGTAGGGGATTGCCTGCCATGGTTGGAGGCCGTCGTCGAATTCGGGGTCTGTGACGAGGTTGTTGGGGATGTTGTTTGAGCCGAGGTGGTCAAGGTTGTCGGGGTCAAGGAGGTTTTGGCGACTGTAGTTGTTGTCTCGACTGAGGAGGCTGAAGTAGTTCCAGATGAAGTGGCCAAACTTGTCTCGGCCGAGGAAACGGTTCCAGAGGTAGTTGTCGAGCCAGTCTCGATAGTCACTGAGGTCGAAGTTGCGGTCGCGATAGTACTGGTTTCCGTGGCCAAAGTCGATGAGATGGTTGTGGTGCCCTGTGGTATACAGACACCAGCATCAACAACCGCGATGGAAGACAGTGCCGCAAAGATAACGGCCATCAACTTGTTCAAAACCATCATGAACTAAACAAACGAGCGTAGTAACCAGCGTACTACAACAAATCTACAAGAAAACAACTCATCCCAAAACCTCCTCCTTCCTTCTATAAAACCAACAGCTACACGACAATCACAGTAAAGACAACTCTTGGCGAGCGGAATTGTTCCTGAATCCCAATGTGCACATCTTATTCATCCTTGCAGTAGCGCGTCCAGCTCTGAAATGATCACCAAAGCCATTGGCGGGATGCTCGATTGTCAAATCGACTCTACAGGGGTTACAAATGAATAGTCTATCGATTCAAGCGTCTCAATTGACAACGACCAACTGTGAATTTTCTCTCAGGTTGGTAATACGTCTGATATCTTTATCAACAAAAGCCGGGGTTAAAAGCATCATGTCATGTTGGCATCGTATCTTGTCAGACAACATCTCACACGATGGCTGTGGTTAAAAGCAATTACATTGTATTTGACAAACGAGCCGTCACTTAACCCATGTCAGAGTATTGTAAAATAAAAGGCTGATATCAGATAAGTAGCGATTGTAGAAGATGATTGACAAGCAATCTCAAGTTGATTGGACTGGAAGTCATAGCAAACCAGACAGTTCTGTAAGGTTGCGGTTACTCTTGAATCACCATTTGCTGGACAAACAGCAAGTGTGGTAGGCATCGGCAATTTCTGGCTTCATCGGCAATCAAAAGATCTCTCTGGGTGTCAGTTTAGCTGGCCAATGCCTATAGTCCTATTTATTCCTTTGATCAACAATGTAAAACATTGCATGCCCCTCTCCGTCAATGGGCGTCAGCTCCTAGATACCTCAACCCTGTGTCTCCTGGACTTCGCTTGCTGCCTCAAATAGCATCGTTTCCGGCATTCGGGCCGACGTGGGAGCTTACAGGGGCCCTTTTTCTCATATTCATTGGCAGATCGATAGTATCAACACAAACATATACTCTTAGTGGTTCATGTACAGCGATGGAAGTGGCACTGTCGCCATGGAGCTTCTTGTTTCCACTCAGATCAAGCCACTATCCCTTTATCAATCGTCCCTACTCTTCAAAATCAATAAGAAGGATTGCCATAGTGGACAAAGCACAAGGTTCATGAGCGATCATCATACAAGTGCAAAAAGGAGAAAGTGGACTCCATCTCTAACTCAGCCCAGAATGATCAACAAAGCACATGAAAACAACCCCGTAATAACATGCATTACTACCTTGGAAGACATGTGGTCACGAGACTATATACCAGGATAGTCGATTAATGGTCCCAGAGAAGGATTGCCTAGATCCTGGAGAAGGAAGCTTGGCGCAGGGAGTTACCGAGTAACTACATGAACATACCATGTTTCAACTATAGCCTTGCCTTTGACGGTCTGACACCATGATCGGATCTTGACCAATGGCAAATTCTCCTCAAGGGTTCCCCTCGGGTCCTGCCGACCTTGGTTAAGAGTTGAAACTCCAGGCAGCCGAATTTAAACCTTGTTGTTTCTGCCCTGTGGGGGGATATGCTGTTGTAGGGGGGTTTGCTGTGATCTGTGCCGTGGTTGGGATGAATAGTTGGGTGAGAATCTTGTGATGGCCTTCCGTATTGAGTAACTCTTTGAGGGTGGTGGATCAGAAGGATTTTATGAAGGATGATGAGTTGGGCGAGTTTGAATCGATCAACATTTCTTGGATATTGTTCGATCATCTCTATGATAAGCTCAACACTATGTATAAAGCCAGGCTTGATGTCTTGCAATAACACTATTCATCATCCAGCTTCACTACACTCATTCTCAAGCTCAAAATTCTATCCACCATGTCTTTCAACAAACTCGCCCATTTGGCACTCCTTGCCCCCGCCGCAATGGGCCTCGTCGTGCCGAAAGGCATCACCCCGGAGCAACTCGGCAAGATGATGCCCCGTGGTGTCGACCAGCCCGGAAATCCTCGACTTGACTTTGGCAAGGATAGTTGCTTCTCTACTGGAGCTATTGGTGAAAATGAGGTATGCAGATGCTCAATTACTCAAATTAGAGCTTGAATACTAAACATATTTTCAGGAATGGACTGGTTGTGAGCCTACCAACAAGCTCGACGACGAGGGCCACTGTTCTATCAACCCTCATAGCGACGACGCTGTAAGAACCATACCCCTTAACTCTGTGACAACATTAACACCATCCAGTGCGAGTCCTTTTGCGAAAAGAGCCTTAAATGGAGCTACGGCAAGGAAGTCAAGTTTGCCAACGCCGAGTGTCGCCGTGGCAAATGTACCCTCGAGGATCGTATGGCCGTAACCTTTGGTGAGACCATCAGCTGGGGTCTTCAGATCGGTCACGGCGCATTCACCGCTGGTGTTAGTTTCACCTACAGCCAGGAGAAGCAGACGCTCAGTGGCGTTGTTCGTGACAAGCCTGATGATCTGATTGATGAGTGCGGATACTGGACTTTTGTCCCTTACATGGTCACGTAAGTTGCACCCCTAAACCATACACGTCCCTTACTGACCCTTTTCTAGTTCCTGCGGTATAACCGCCAAAGGCGAACACACCCAAAACGCCTTCACAGGAGAAAAGTGCAAAAACCGCGTCGAAAAGGAAGAATGCCTAACCGATTACCTCCGCCACTCGGACGGTATGCCAGCCGGTGTCCCCGTGTTCGTCACGTACGACTGCGCGACTAGGGAGCGGCTCGCCTTTTGCAAGCAGGACGAGCTGTACCTCAAGCTGGGAGTTTCGGAGGATGAAAAGGTGCATCAGGATTATGCTCTTTCTTGGTGGGATGGGGATGCTTCTAGGGGACCTACGGGTACTGCGCAGGTTATGTGTGAGAAGGGTATTTGGCCTCCTTCTTAAGTTCGAGGTGTCATGATTGTGTGACTTGGGTCTCAGCTGTGCTGAATGGTGTGAACTCTTGTACAACTATTTTCTTTCTTGCTTATTTTTACTTCGTCTTGAATCAATAGTCTTTTTTATACATGCATGCATGCCACTGTGACTGCTCACTTTTGTGGCCTGTCATTTCCGATCCGATCTTTCCGGACCGGCCGGGGCTTGAATCTACCGAGTCCCGGGCCGCGCCGCACTGATCAACGGGAGCCGGGCTCGGGGGACGGATGCAGCAAGCCACTCCGTTAAGGCCGGGATTCAATCCTAACATTCGGAGCTCTTTATCTCGCACGGACAGCTATATCAGATGTGCAAACCCCTGCGTATTCCTTACGCTGCAGTTTCATCAAAGCCACTGGTCTTCAAGATAAAAGATTACAAGTGAGCAGGGGGAAAAGCCTTGCACAGCCATTAATTCCATAACATGTAATCTCATCCATATCAATCTCACCTCCCCAATTCCAAATACGCTTCCCACCCAGTATCAGAATCAAATATCCGGCGTATTTAAAACACAGCCGAAGCTGATTCCAAAGAGGCGCAGACAGGGGGGCGCAAGCGAGCGAAGACCCCTTGGCCAGGAACCCCGCGGAGGCGCTTTCCGAAAAAGGAAATAGAGCTCTAACAATCCAATCGTCATCGGCGTCTCTGGTGACGCAGCTTTTTTTTTTCTTCGTTTGAACGGCGGGGGGCGGGGTTCAGGACCCCCTTCGGTATTTGTCAACCCCCGTCATTCATCACCGACCGGCCGGCCGGTGCTCGGCGAGTGCATAAAATTCTATATAGCATCGTCTTCCCTCCATCAGCTATTGAATCTTACCTTTTAACTCTTCAACAGTACAGCTAAACACCAACTCACATCAACTTAAACCTATCGCCGACATGCCCTTCACACACCTCCCCCCTTTCCTGGCGCGTCTCGCTCGCCCCTTCACTCAATCCGCCCGCCTCTCAATCGCTCCAGAGTCCTCCGCCGGCCCCATCCCCGACGGCGCTCAGCTCTGCACCGTCGCCGCCGGGTGCTTCTGGGGAACCGAGCACCTTTACCGCAGGCACTTTGCCGGCAAGGGTCTCATCGACGCCAAGGTCGGGTACATTGGTGGAGATCTGGAGAACCCTAGCTACCGCGCCGTCTGTGGCGGCAAGACTGGCCGTACGTTCCTATTTCTATGCTCTTTTTCGCAAGGTTGATCGCTAACTTTCAATAGACGCCGAGGCTGCTCAAATCATCTTTGACCCCTCTAAGGTCTCGTACGCACAGCTCCTCGAGTTCTTCTACTCCATGCACGATCCCACGACCCTCAACGCCCAGGGTCCCGACACTGGCCCTCAGTACCGTTCCGCCATCTACTTCCACGACGCCGAGCAGGAGAAGATTGCGCGCGACATCACAGCAAAGGCCAATGCCCAGTGGTGGAAGGGGGGTATCGTCACTGAGATTGCGCCCGCTGGCAAGTGGTGGTCCGCTGAGGAGTATCACCAGCTGTATCTCAAGAACAACCCTAGCGGTTATGAGTGCCCCAGTCACTACCTGAGGCCATTCCCCCCTCTGAAGTGAACTTGGTACCTAGGGTATCGGTAGAAAAGGTTTCTCTCGGATTAGCATGTAGACAGTAGCATCAATTTTTCAAATAATCAACAAGTCACAATTCAAGCGCGCAAGATCACAATTGTTCTAATTTCTTGATTCAATAATCCTGTTCCAAAGGTACAAATGGGAATTTCCATCAGCAGGCCATTCTGGCCAAATCAAGAGAGGAGTTCATTAGCCTCTTGCAAAGCAGTCCATCCGTTTGCCAAAAAAATAATACACGGTCATCACTAAACCCAGCTCAACCCATTACCACCGCTTACTTTCGTCGGTTCTGCTGCATCATCAAGATCTGGACCATCCGGATAAAGATGTTGAGGAAGTCGAGCTCGAGGGAGATGCTCTCGTTGACGGGATCTCGGCGCATCACACCGGCCTGGGCAAGACGGGCGTGGTACAGAACCTTCTGGACGTCGTAGAGAGTGAAGCCACCGAAGACGGCGAGACCACCGTACAGCCACAGGCTCTCAGTAAAGGCGAGGGTTCGGACGGCGGTGGCGGGGATGATCAGAGGAGCGAGGCCAGAGGCAGCGACGATGGCGGCACCAGCCAGAAGAGGACCACCAATGTAGAGGTACTTCTCCTGCTTAGCAGTGGCACCAACAATCGAGATACCACCCATCATGGCAACAGTGTAGAGACCAGCACGAGCGATGAGGGCACCGGGGACGAAGGCGAGGAGAGGGGCGACAAAGGCAGCCTGGGTGGCGTTGAAAGCGGTCCACAGGGCGTACTTGGGGATATAGCTGCAAACCTGTCAGACACATTTCATCGCCAAAATTGCATCTCAAGACTTACTTGTCAGGGCTAATAGATCGGGTGCCAATCATGGTCGCAAAGCTGAGCGCAAGACCACCAAGACCAACAACCCAAGGGTTTGTCACCATGATTCGGTACACAAAGCCGGTCTGAACCATCTGTCGGGCCGTCAAGCCGATGATACCAATTCCGAGTCCGGTATGCAGGAAGGTGTTGTTCAGGTACTCGCGCTCGTAAACGGGCATGCCGCCATCCTCACGAGTCTCACGGTTGAAGACGGCATTCACGGCGACGAGTGTACCACCAAAGATGGCACCGCCAACGAGAAGCCTTCGGGTCGTTGTCTGAGGAGCAGCAGCAGTTCGCGCAGACTCCTGGTAGTATGATCGACCTCCGGCGCGACCGCCACGTTGAAAGGCGCTGCGCGTGGTTGCTGATGTGATGCGGGAGGTGAAGAAGTTGGGTGTCGGCTTGGCCGGGACGTGGAAGCTTCGAATCGAGCCGGCGGCAGACTTGGAGAGCACAGGAAGCCGCTGCGCAATGCGCGCAGGGCCCTGCCGAAGAGTGATCGTAAACGACATCGTCTTTCTGGCGATGCAGGTGTCGGTTGTCGAGGGATTGAGTCGTTCGTTGACAAAGGAAAGGGAAGAATTCAAGCGGGGGTCCGAGGGAAGACCGGGGTTATAATATGCATCGAGGTTCCGGTAAATGGACGGAAAGAAAGCATGACGTTGATATCCGACGTCACGTGTTAGAAGTCGGTGGAATTTTCCGGCGCCTCTTGGTGACTCAGTTGGTCAGCAGCCCCTGCTAAACTCCAAACTCCATGCGGACTATGGACTATGCACCGGCATCTCGGACTCGGACTTACGATGGCCGAAATTCTTCAATTACATCATCTTGTTGAAATTTGCTTCAGAATTATTATGGGAGCCAAGACGTCAAGTGCCCTCCCTTTCAGCTCCGTCAGGGTATCTTTCATGTATCCCTTCCGCTCCCTTGATGCAATACTGGCTTATCCAACACATTTCCATCCATGTCCATGTCCCTCGCTACCTGTCCAAACCCCATCAGCTACCCAGGCTCATAAACGCAAATGCTCCGTGACTTTTGACGCCGATGCTGTATGGTCATATTCCTCATGCAACCACAACCCAACAAGACCCCGTACCTCCCAAAGTGCAGTAGTTTCCCCAAGACTCCGTTGCATCATCGCAAGCCACCCGTTCCTTTCTCGATGACAAACCGAACAGGTCGCCGAGCTCTCTTTGCCCTGTACCCGAACGCCGACCGTGGCATAAAGTTTTGCGACGTGAGCATCGCGACACTCATGGCCTTTGGTGCAGGCAATTCCTCTTCGCCCTCACCACTCTCGCTCGAGACGCTTGCTCTTGGCCGCTGACCAGCTCGATCATCAAAGCCCCAGTTTGCGACGCTGCCAGCCCTCAGCCAAGACTCCAAGTTTCGACATTGGCTGACGTCCATCAAGTTGAGCCGTCCGCAGCCATTAAGGACATTCTCAACTCCCCGTCCTGTAACACGTACACAGCCACGGACACTCAAAGCTTCAAGGTCATTCAGATGAAGCGCCACGCTCTCCAAACTTCCATCACTGACTGCGCTTCCACAAAATGCTAGTCGCAGTTCCCGCAACTTAGGGAGGCGAAGAGCCACCACCTCAGTTGCCGTATCAGAGAGGGCGCAACAAAACGACAGATCCAGATGTGTGAGGTTCTTGGCCGAGTTGACTAGGGCAACAATCGCATTATCCGACAGATAGGTGCAATCTGCCAAACAAAGCTGAGACAGCTTTTCAAATCGGAAAGGTGCCCAAGATTGGAAACCTGCGTCAGTGATCGAAGTACACCGAGTGAGAGATAGGGACTCGATACGATTCGATGCGTGGGCAGCGAGATGCGCCATTGATCGATCCGTGATATGCTTGCAGTACGAGAGGTTGAGCCGTTTCAGCTTCGGGCAGCCAACCACAGTACCCGGTGGAAGTATCGTTGGCGCCGCCTGCTTCTGTTGCTGATGTTGCGCCTTGCTCCTCGATCGAGCCGTTGAGCTTGAAATGACAACTTGCTTCGAGGGAGGCGGCTTCGCAGAAGGTGGCGGATCAGGTACCACCCAGCCTACAACACGGCCTAGGAGGTTATCGCCAACCTTGCGGCAGTTGCTCCAATCCACCTCTTCCAATCCCTTTGCATTCTCACTCATCTCCAAAATCTGGTTCGCCGAAACATCCCAAACTGACTTCATCTTCCATTTTTTGACGTTCTTGCCGCAACTTCTCCACAGCGCTCCAAAGCCCTCATCAGTTATATGGAAGCAATTGTTGAGGTCAATGGTCACAGCTCGGGTGCCAATGAAGGGAGCAAGAACTTTGGTAAGGAGTTCATCCGTAACCTTGCGGTTGTAAATCGAAAGATCGACATTCTGGCAAACTTTTGGGGAGGTTGTCAGGAGCTTACGCCAATGAGTGCTGACGAGTCGCAGTCGGAATAGCTCTCCAATGTCGACGTGCTTGAAAATGTAGATCAAGATCTCATCCGAAAGCACAGGCTTGCTCATCGTAAGGGGTCGCCGAGGAAGGGTCGTCCTAACTCTCTTAGCTGGAACATCGTCGCTATCCGGCGTCTCGGAGAACGCAAACTTGATGGGTGTGACCTCTGAAAGGCGAGAACCAGCTCTCACTCCATTAGCAGTGGGCCCAGAACTGTCAGTTGGTGGCATTGGAGGCGCCAATGAGTGACGACGGCGGTTCCTAATATTCTCCATGTTCACACTCAAGAACGGATCAGGGTCCTTGGGTTCCATATTGCCAGAATCGTCCTTCGCAGGGGACGTCGGCTTGGACGGCGTGGTGAAGGTCAGGCCAGGTAATGTAGCTCGCGTAGGCGTGGTAGGAGTCGGCGGATCAGACTTGTTGGCCTTTTCCCTGACGTCGGCGTCAACCATATCAACATCGTCACTTTGCTTCTGATATCGAAGGCGAGCTGTCTCTTCAACCTGTCCCTTAATATTTGGAGGACATCGTCTCCAGAACTCATCAAGCACATCACCGGTGATCATGATGCACTCAACAGTCGTGATGGCTCGTACAGTTGCTGTCCGGCCACGAGAGAGGCCCAAACTCGCAACCTCTCCAAAGTATTGCCCTGCTTTCAACCGCGGTCTCTTCTGGGGAAATCGAGTATTGCCTTGGAAACTCTCGTTGACAATTGGTTCATCGTGGATGACTTCAGCTTCACCACGAACGATGAAGAAGATCTCATTGCCTGGCAACCCCTGACGGACAATATCCGTGAAAGGGGTATACGTTTTTGGTTTAGCACTGAGTCCAAGAAAGTGCAGAATGTCGGCTGGAAGGGTTGAGAAGAGCGGCAGCTCCTTAAGCGTCGTCCGAATGTTGATTTGGCCACTTCCAATTGCGCTTCCAGCAGCAGGGTCCTCGATAATTCCTGGGCTTGGTGACTTTCTCTTCTTGGAATTGACCACGGCACCGTCCCTGATAGCACCCCTCTCTCCTGTAGATACTTCGCCAGGGGCAGCTTCTCTGGCACTAAAATCTCCTTTGGGAGACTTGAGCAACTTGCCACCCTCTTGTCTTCTCTTTTTAAGAAGATTCAGTCGTTCTTGTGCCTCCTCTCGGATAGCCTTCTCCATCTCGGGAAATTTTGGCATAACGGTATGCAAGTCTTCCTTCTTCAGCACCAGTAGGAGACATTTCGTTCGGGCAATAATCGTTGCCGTGCGCGGCATCTGCATCAGGACGCCAATCTCACCAAAAAAGGCTCCCGCCTTGAGTTCCGCGTACACAGCCTCGCCATCCCGTGACGTCACGGCAACTACGCCGCGAACTAGCCAGTACATTGCCTTTGCATCGTCGCCCTCAGTAACGATGTGATCATTGGGGCTTTGGATTTGCGGCTTCAGATGGTTTCCGATGGCAACGAGGAATTCCTCTGGAGCGGACATGAAAAGGGGGAACGATCTGATACGATCAACCAAATCCAGTGGCATATCTCGAATGAGAGATGTTGTAAGCGGCGAGGGTCGGACGGGCCGGGTAGGGTTTGTCTCGACATTGAAGGATCTGATCAAAGAGACAGAGTCGGACGAAGCCCCTGCATTTGAGGCCTGCTGGTGATGGGCCAGCGCTCTATAGGGCGAGGGCGAGTTTGGAGAGCGACCTCGCCTCATGGTGATAGTTTTGACAACGGACGTGGCTGAGCGGTGATGAAATCGCGGAAACGAGGGCAGTGCGGCCTCCCCTCCAGCCAGCTCTCAGGCCGCTGCAGCAGCAGCTGGGGGTGACGCTTCCGTTTGATCGCTTGGCCTTGTCAATGGGAACTAGGGGGCGATGACGCTGACAGAGACAGTCAGGATGAGATAGGATACGGTCATGCTCCGCTCCAACAGATCGAGGATTGCGCACGTGAATAGGGCAAGCCAGCTGTAGGGTCGTCCTGAATCTGATACTAGAATGGCATCAGCCGTTGATGCAGCAAAGACCCCGGCGATGGCCTAGTAACGGTCCGCAGGCCCCGCGATGAGGTGAGAGATGCAAAGCCTTTCGTCACAGGCCAGATATCGAGCTCGCGAGTTGTACAGGGTCCAAGGTGGCGGTTTGGAACCTCGTCGTGACACAGAGGCAGGGGACGAGTTGTCGGGAGAGCTGCTGTGTCGATGCAGGCGTGGGAGTTGGTCGTCCAAGGGCGATCGCGTGGAGGTGCCACAGTAGACTTTGAAAGAAGTGAGCGATGACGGCAACGGAGACAAAGGATGGGACCGGTGTAGGCGGCTTACCAAAGCTTGGGTGGAAGCCAAGCAGGACGATCTCTGATACTCGGCCGAGAGGACCCAGTAGTGACAATCCGAGCGGGGAGCAGTCGCGGAGCGGCGAGGAAGCTATTGCGAGAACAGCTATCTGGCACACAGCTACTCAAAGGCAGTTGAGGGAAAGTCAAGATCCGTGAAGGTAAACTGGATCCGCATGGAAAAGATTCCAGTCGCGGCGGAGCGCAGGCCGGCCGCCACACACACGACGCCCACCCACAACTCATAGGCCCCTCAGCATCTCTCTCTCTCACACGCCCACCGCCCACTCACACTCACAAGGCCCAGCTTGGTGTGGGGTAACGCTTCTAGCTGGCGGGCAGTGCCGTCACACACAGTGAAGGGCGTGTCGAGCGCGAGCAAGGGAGCAAGGGGGGGCCTGGGTTTGGGGCACACGCCGCAAGCGACGAGTGGAGCAGAGACAAAGCAAACCAAGGCAAGCAAGCGTCGGCAATGCAAGCAATGCAGCGGGAGAAGACCAGTTCAGTAGAATGCAAATTGGCGATACAGGACAAGTCCATCCCGACCTGGGCAGGACGCCCGCCCCGTGGAACCCCCCGCAGCTGGTACCACCCAGGAAGACGGCAGCTCTCGTGGTGTGCTTCTGTACCTTAGCCCGCGCGTGGTGCTAATAGTGGCGTCGATGGTTGCCACGCAGGGCAGCAATGGCAGAAGTTGAGCTCCTGGGTCAGTGCGTGCTTGCGTGGGCGCTTTGGCGCTTCGGTGGATGCTTCGATGAAGCTTCAGTGGATGATGAGCTGCCCGCCGTGGAGCCATCCTCACCATGCTAGCATGCCCACCTCTCGACCCTCTCCCAAGGACCCTGGCCGTCGCGCCCCTTGCCCCTAGCGGACGGCACCAAGCGCAGATGACCGAACGCGCACAGGGCGCTTACGGGGTCCTGACGTTGAGCTTCATGGGAACAATGGCCTGGCGTGTCCCAGCAGACGGATGTGGTGTTGAGCGGGAGAGCCGAGTGGAAAGATGGCCTCGCTTGTTAGACGGAAGCGACCCGATAGCTTCAGCGATGCTCCTGGCGAGCCACCCACGATTCCGTTACCATGGATGCTGTCCATCGCACCTGGGAACAGGGTTGTCGATCGGGTTGGTTCTGCTCTTGGCTCGACGGTGAGTGGTGGCCGTTTTGGCAGTGGCCGCCTTCTGCCGTCATCATTTTCCCCATCCACCGCGTCGATCCTGATCTTCGGATCCGCGCCAGCCTGCTGGGAAAGGGGGCTGTTGGTCAGAAGACCTCGTGTCTCCTCCTTCCGACTGCATATGTACTGTAGCTTACCGAGGTATGCAAAGGACAGCTGCGACAATGGCTTGACTGTTTGAGTAAAGGTAGCTGCAGGATCGCTATTTGGGAGTTCCTGGGCAGGCAACGCCGTCTCGTCTCGACAGCAACTGGCTTGTGTCCAAGAATAGTATTCAGTCCCGTCTACCGGAGACGGAGACGGTGCGCGCATGGAGCAAGTCGCTGCATTATCAATGGATGTCAATGCTGATGCCAAGGGAGGAGGATCCTAGCCAAACAGGAGAAGGCTCCGCAGAGTCCTTTTGTGAAACGTTTCGTCTTTGCGTGTTTCATCAACGAGTGCGGGCTGCACTTTCCTCCTCAGATCGATGATCCTGAGCTCTTGCCTAAGATAGATACCAAGGTAGTGGAGGTTGACGGGCAGCAGCTTCACATCCACGGAAGGAAGGCCTTGCACCCACGTCTAAATCTACTGCAGCATCAAATGAATCTCTGCATCTGCAATCATCCATCTCGCATTCATTACTTCACTTCATTTGCTTTCCCGGTGCTCAGGCCATCACTCTTTCAGCCGCGACGCATGGATGCAACACTTCTAGAAAGACACGCCGCAGCAAGGGCCACAGCGCCATGACCACCTAGCCCCGGCAGTAGAAGCTCGCTAGAACACGCACGTTAAATTGCTTCTGTCGGATCGATACTGTTTTTTCTTCAGACGGACCGTTCCCAGCGCAGCATCGACCAACAAACGTCTAGGGCTGCTTAACCGGGAAATTATAGCACATGGGTTCATATTGCAGCATTCCGTTGTCCCGCTTGCGCCTCCAAACAACTTCTCAACCTGCTGAACCTTTAGAGCTTCTTGGGAGCTTCCTGGGAGCCTCCTAAGCCTTCTAAGCTTTCTCAACCACCACGGCCAACCTTTGCGATGTCGCCTTCTACGGATCAAGGCCCGCCCCATATCCTGACGCAGTATTTCTCTCACCCGCGCTGTGGTATTTGCGGCTTCGGAATACAAGTTGCCGAGCGTTTCACAACAGGTACTTCCAGTCCCTTTGTCCTTGTCTAGCTCCTTGCTCACTCTCTGTTCCAGTGATTGGGAACGATGACTCCAGTGCCTTGCGCAGCTGCATACCAGTATGGAGATTTCCCAAGAGAGGGCGCGGTCTCTATACGCGATGCAACTGCATTCGGCAACCACGCGATGGCATAGCTCATCCCTTGCCCGAAGCCGTGATGATCCACACGGATTGCCTCTTTTTGTTCATGCGTGAATATAGGGGCGAGGATCCTTGGAACTGCTTATAGATTCTAGCAGCCTGGCAAAATCTTTGGAAGTGCGACCCTCTGTATCTTGAGCCAAGGGTTATCATGAAACCCAGTCCCAATGTCGCACAGGCCCTAGGCATTCCTATGCTGGATCTGCTGCCAACTGAACTCCTCCTGATAATCCGGTCATACTCATTTGACAGTATTCTGTGGCGTTTATGTGCCACCGTGAACATTGCCCAGCAAGCTCTCAATGGGAACGGTAACCCCCAACGCCTCAAAACGTTTCGCATTGGCGAAGTATCAGCATGGAAGCGTGGAAAAGAGCCCATATTGACCAATGACTCACCGAGGGATCCCATTATCCGTCTTACATTAGATGCTTATAGGATAAAGGAGGTCGAGAGGCTACCGAGCTACTCGGACACTCTGAGTGATCAGGTCGATTCTAGCTCAACAGCTTTTGCATTCATCGACGAGTGTTTCATCGACCAACGAGTCGAATTAAACGATCACCTCCAGATATTTGACAACACAGAAGCAGCCAGGATAAGTAATGCAGTTTTCCACTTTCAAGTAACACACCCTAGATCCGTACTATAGCATCAAGCTCACAAGTTCCAGTTCGACCGTGCTCGATTGTACTTTCAACCTCCCTTGCATGGACCTTGGGTATGGAATACTCCCTCTCCGGCGATACGGACGGTTTCTATGTCCTCGGAAGACAGGAATCCCACTATCATGGTCTACCGTACAACTAACCTAATGCCCTTGGGTCCGCCGACGGCTCATCCCTTGCTACAACTTTTTGGAAGCTCCTACGAGAGAGTCTATCAGATAGGCTCAACACCGCCTTGTTCCAAAGGCTACAGGCTGCACATGTTCCCCTATGCGCAAGACCGAACCTCTTGGCGCTATTACAACATCTCACTCCACCAGACGACGGGCCTTACGTTTCTTTTCAAGTCAGGCGCACTCTATGGGGTCCATAGTCACACTGCCAAAATGCCTTCCGCTGCGAAACTCCTTGAGTGGTTTCCCTACGGGGGCGGGTCTACACTATCGTGGGTATACGTTCCTCTGCCCCCTAATGACGATATTGTGGCGATGGGACTTCATGGCCGTAGCCGTAAGGCTATCATGGTATGCTATCCCCTCTCGGTGCCCGAATTTCTTTCTCACTTCTCATGCTGTAGATTCGAAAAAGATTGAGCGGCGATATCCTTGTGGGGTATATTCCTAGTTCTCGGCCGCCTCATTTTGCACTTCTTAACTCGCCACCCCTCGCCTGTGTCTTCAACCAGCTTCCCTCTAGAATGGTGAATGGTTTTGGCGCTGTGGTTCGAGACGATTCGAGCTCCGACAACTTCATCCAAGTGCCAACCCCTCGGCCACGGACCTCGCCGCCATTCCAGCTAGGTGAAACCCTACCCTCTGTGGCTTCTCTCGAAGGCCTAGTCCGCGTCAGCGTTTACCAAGCAGGAAACCGTGGTTTTTGCGCCGGTCTTCTCATGGAGTACCGGAACGGTGCTCAGCGGACATTAGGGTCATGTCGTCTTGGCGTCGACCCTGTCAACACATGGTCAGAGCCCACGCACATTTGTTTCCTCTCCAGGACCCGGAGAGACCAGGATATCTCTTATCCAATAGCCAAGGTAGAGGTCACAAGCCAAGGACAATCACACAGTCACCCTACAGGCTGGAAATGCCGTGACCTGTCCCGGGGAGGGAGTGTAGAGGTGTGGTCCAGCTACAGGGCGTTCAAGATTTTGTTTCTTAATGGGCGGGCATAGACATGTCTCTGTTAAGAATTTCGTTGTTCAGATAGATATTGTAGAATAGCGTCCTCTTCCGTCATGGTTTGATAGCAGGTTCAATTCAATAAGCGTTCTATTAGCAAGGATCTATGTGTTCACACTACAGAGATCGCCAGTGTTGGACGCATCAAGTACGTTGTTTCCAAACAAGCTATCATCGAACCTAAGCCATGTCATTCATAGTAAAACACAGAGAGTGCGTTCACACAAATAGCCGAGATTCCAAATGAACTACTGCAGAGAAGAGGATAACAGAAGTTGAAAGCCATCTTGATGCGGATAGTGACGGTTACCAACGCCGTCTTCGGCACAAGCACAACCACGATAATTCCCTCTTGCAGATACGGAACTTGGAACTTATTCTACTTCATCTTGACATTTTCCAGTTTCCTACCTAGGTATGCAAACCAATCTAGTCTATCTACAATCCAACATATGACGCTAAAGTCGACGGCCAAAACAATTACTTCTCCTTTTTGAAAATTAAAAATCATGGTCTCTTTTGATACCCAACGCCCCCAAGCAAAACCCCGAATGCTCATGCTGCCTCTCTTGTCCTCTTAGGTTCTCAGGAATGTCTTGAACACGTCCGAGTCGGTGCAGTCCTGGTAAGGATATCCGATCTTGCGCAAAAAGTTCTCCAGCTCGGGAACCTCGTCGTCGGGGCAGACGATGCCTGTGACGATCTTGCCCACGTCTCCACCGTAGTTACGGTACTGGAACAGACTAATATTGAACTTGGGTCGCAATGTTACCAAGAACTTCTCTAGAGCACCTGGGCGCTCGGGGAAGGTGAACATGTATAGCCGCTCGTGAGGAACACCGGATCGACCACCGACCAGATATCGGATATGGCTCTTGGCTAGCTCGTCCTGCGACAGGTCTGACACGTTCATGTTGCCGGACTTGATGCGCTCGATAAGCGTGCGAAGCTCTTCAGATCGTTGCGCAGCAGGTGCTGTAAGTGAAAGACCGATGAGAATGTTGGCCACCTCATCACTCGCGTATCGGTATGAAAACTCGGTAACAGCATGGGGCATGATGGTGTTGATGAGCTCGGCAAAGGAGCCAGGGCGCTCAGGGATCTGAACAGCAAGCAGAGCCTCCTTGCCCTCACCCAGGCTGGCACGCTCGGCAACAAATCTCAGACGGTCAAAGTTCATGTTGGCGCCCGATGTTACGGCAATGAGCGTGCGCTTCGAGTCCCTTGAGGGGTTCTGAGAAACATATTTCTTCAGACCGGCAATGGACAGGGCACCAGCTGGCTCCAGGCCTGAGCGAGTGTCATCATACATGTCCTTGATGGCAGCGCAGATCTCATCGGTTGAGACCTCAATAACATCGTCGACAACCTCCTTGGCGATACGGAACGTCTCCTCTCCGGGAATCTTGACGGCGGCACCATCGGCGAACAGACCAACTTCCTTGAGCAGGACTCGCTCTCCCTTTTTCAATGACTCCGCCATGGCATTGGCATCGCCGGCCTCAACACCAATGATCTTGACATGGGGAGCCATGCGCTTGACATAGAGACCGATTCCGGCAATGAGACCACCACCTCCGACACCGCAGAAGATGGCCTCCACCTTGGCCATGTTGACCTGGCCGAAGAGCTCGTTTCCAATGGTTCCCTGGCCGGCAATGACATATGGATCGTCAAACGGAGGGATGTTGATGAGCCCATCTTGCTTCGATCGCCTGGCGCACTCTTCCTTAGCAGCATCAAAGTCCGCACCGTGCAACACGACATGGCCACCAAGCCGGGCGACGTTCAAGTGCTTGATACTAGGTGTCGCCTCGGGCATGACAATGGTCGCGGGGATCTTGAGCTTGCGAGCCGAATAAGCAACACCCTGGGCATGGTTGCCGGCAGAGCAGCAGACAACACCCTTCCAGCTCTTGGCCGGGTCGAGGTGGGCCATCTTGTTGTAGGCGCCGCGCAGCTTGAAGCTGAAGACGGGCTGCTCATCCTCGCGCTTGAGGAGGACCTTGCACTCGAGTCGGTTGCTCAGGTTGACGGCGTGGGTGAGGGGGGTGACCTTGCAGGCCTCGTAGACTCGGGACGTGGCGCTGGCGATAAGGCGAAGGTACTGTTACTTGTGAGCTTTCACGATTCGCATGTTGATCAAGGTGTCGCAACTCACGTCGGGATAACCTGTAGGAAGAAGATACTCCTCCGGTACTATCTCCTTGATCTGAGCGCGCTTCTCTTCGGACGGCGTCGAAGGGTTGGCGCTGTACTCAGTCAAGGCCATGCCGGTAGTGGGAGTATGCGGTCGAGTGTCGCCGTTGGTTCCATTGACGACGCCATTGGCGACGACGGGTACCACGGGGGGCTCATGTACTGAAGGCATCTTGGGTATGATTGTATAGGTATGATGATGGAAGAAGAGAAAAAGAGGTCAGGTCAGGAAGTGCTGCGTTGTAAAGCAACAAAGCACCTAGTCAGTCACCGCCGAAAGATCGGACCTGAATTTTTGTTAGCTCTAATAAAGATGAGCACCACGGGTGAGTCAATTCGCACGTAGCGGGCACTTGGCAGATGGAGGACCGTGCTGCAAATTATAAAGTCTCCCCCCCGGGTGCGGATGTGCTCGACGCGGCCTGTCCGAACCCCCGTCAGAGGCCGATTCCAGGCCGGTTATCGTCTCATGAATATGCATTGATGCTCGACCAGCCCCGAGATTTCCCTTGCAAATAGAAGGGACCACCATTCATGAGGTGATAATTCGTGAGCTTCAATCCACAGATGATCAGGGATTGGAGAAAAGGGGAGGTACTAGGTACACCTCTCAAGAGGCTCTTAGCTGCCACGTGAGAAAGAGTCCGTTCCTCTCGCGGTGGCGGGGTTGCTATGGCCGAGCTGGCGGGGTTCGATATCGGAGGTCAAAGAGGCACGGATCCAACCAGAGCCAATGCATTTCAGAGAGGGTGTGATTGGTCATGTTTGATGAAACACCAAGAGCTGGGCAGGTTATTATTGTAGATCATTCATTCTCATTAATACTCATGGTTTATAGTTAAACTCCAAAACTCCCATGTCTAATAAAAACAACTCGCTTCTCCATAACCTCACTTCTTTTCAACCTCCTGGTACGCGGGTGGTGCGTCCCGTTCAGTGTGTCGCTGGTTCACAGCATCCAGCTCAAATACGTTGTCGTGACGTGTATCCCTCGCTCCAGGAGACATATCCCTCATCTCAAAGGATCCCCCAGCCTCCCTCGTCTCATGAACATTGACATTTCCTGAAGGCCCCTTAGTGATGCCAATCTTTTGCATCCCCGACTTAACAAGCATGACTCCGGCCTCCCGTCTGTCGGCCCGCTGCATATCTCGCTCCGCTCTCTGCTCAGCGCGGAGCATGTCTCGCTCAACACGTTGCATCTTTCTCTGGTAGCGACGTTCCATCTTGCGCTGGTGACACGAAGAGCGTCCTGTCGTCATGTATGCGTAGTCCATGCTTGGGGCCATGGGTTGTTGCTGGGGCTGGACGAGGTAGGCTGGTTGGATGCGATGGTTACAGTAGCCATTAGCGGAATTAGTGTTGTTGTAACGGCGAGAGTTCTCCGAGGGAGGGAGGACGTGACTGGCAATAAGACCGATAATACCCATGTTGATGTTTTTTTAAAGTAGTATCAAGTAAGAGATGAGGTGAAGATGGAGTTGGTGGTGGTATAAGTGATGGTCCTTGGTTGACTTGGTTGAGCTGTAGGGTATTTGTTGCAGGATAGCAGTCTTGAGTGGTGAGTGTATAGAGACAGTTTCGTCTTTCTTCGTGATTAATCCTACATCTTATACTTAATCCTTCTATCCAAATCATTCCCAAACAAGCCCTCCATTCGAAATGATCAACCATGCGAATGCGCAGCCACGCTGACGTACCTCCCCATCTCGAATCGCATCCCCGAAAAGGGCTTGGCGCCGACGTGGAGAAGCCGATTCGAGCTCCACTCTTCCGGTACCCGGCCAATCAGTCCGGCCAACTCGGCCTTCGCACTCGCTTCTGTGTGCGCGGGAGGCCGCAATGCGTCGCAAGTTGAGAGGCGCAACACGGGTATGAGTGCCGAGGAGGAGTTTGTACCGTAGGGCTGAATCCTCGTGAGGTTGTAATCAGGTAAACGCGGTAAAGTTAATTGCTCCGGTGCGAGTGCGAAGCGCCATGTTTATTGTTTCAAGAAAAACGTTAATCTTCATTCTAAGCGTAAACTGCAGGTTCCGTGTCTATCCAGATAAGTGCCAAGTCTAATAAATGCATCATGATAATACCCATCGTAAACATAACTCCATGTCATCATCAATATGACTGGGACAGTTCCCAAAATGCTCTAAGTAGCGTGAGCCCTCCAACCTGTGTCTCTACTGTTCTTCCTCTCCCTCGGTTGTTGGGGTCTTGTCTCTTTGATCCAACTTCCCCAGATGAATCTCTTTTATTCATCGGTCTTTGAGCTTCAACAACACTTCCCAGGAACGGATCATCAGACTCTGGTTCAGAGGCGGTCCAACGTCCTGTGCCGGGAAGCCACGGGCGGCGTCCTCCCCACGTCTCATCGTCTGGTGTTCCTTGGTTGCGATAATCGGTTGTGTTCTCAGCGTTGTGGTCGATACCATCGTTATCTAACGTGACAATGGCATCAAATAGTCCGGCACCCCACCACATACCGAACATACCCGCTTCGTCGCGAGTCTCGAGAGCTGCCAAAGCATTGTGCCTAACCCAGCCCAGGTATGAGCTGCAGGCTGTCGCATGCGCTGCCTTCACACGTCGGTAGCCTCGCATATCCACTTTCATACCTTCCTTGACTCGAAGAGAATCAAGAGGGACACAGAATGTGGTAAAATGGTGGAAGAATATGCTCTTGAAGGTCTGCCCATCCTGTGAACAAGTACCGCTCGCATCACACTGTTCTTCCATAATGCCACCTCGGCCGAGACCTCTCCAAGGTGGCAACTGACCTGGACGCACTTGTTTGAAGTCGTCCACAGGCTTGTTGCTCTTCAAACTCCAACCAGTGGCTTCGATGACGGACTGAATCAAGATATGGCCATCCTCCAAATACGATGCGCCTCCGGTCACAGCCCAGAGTCCTCGCTGGCCGGTCAACAAGACGCCTTGGTTATACGTGTACACCATCTCATCTCGTATATCGCACTCTGTGTTGCCAGGCTTACTCCGGTCGATATGGTACCCGTCAACAAATAGGCCACGCGAATTGGTCATGTTGACATTCATGAGCCAGTAGTACCCCTCCATAGCAGCCTCGAGATGCGCCGGGTCGTTATCTGGGAACGCAGAGTTTGCCAACCAGGGGGCGGTGAAGTTGTCGCCGGGAAAGTGCTCATACATGGAAATCGAAGCGGACACCCAGAGTTCGTTGGTTATGGCGTTCTTGTATGGGTTGAGACGGGGATTCCAGACCATGCCTCCGTTGCAGAATCTTGTTTCCCACCCGCGAGAGCCAAGGTTCCAGAAGATGCGGGAGCGATGGGCAAAGGACGAAAACCAGTTGTAACCTTGCCAGGGCATGGATTCAATGATTTTCCTGAGGCCACTGCCTGTGATTTCCTCAGAGTTGGTTGTTGAATAGTGCAGATCTCCATGAGTCCTCACAAACTTAATGGCCTCGATCCAGCCGAGTGCGACCCAAAGGATATCGTCGTACGCCTGGTTGCAATGTCAGTTGACTGATAAAAACTGTAAGATTTATTGATATACTGACCTGGCCACGGATGGATAGGACGTCTTGTCCAAAGTAAGACCCAACTAGCTGTGCATAGAATGTTGATATCACATTCTCCTTGACCCTCCAGTCGTTGATACCGTCCAGGTCCACAGAGTTGATGGATTTGGATAAAGTGGTCAACATTCCAGCGACTGCGGTCCCTGAAAAAGCAGCTGTCCAGTCTATGGCAGAGGGCCATGTCGCATAATCGGGTTCAAAGAAGTGGTCTTGCAAGACGGAAAGAGCACTAACAGCATCCTCAAGGATCCGTGACTCGGCAGGAGCAGACTTTGGAATCTTGGATGAGAAAGCGAGAAAGGTCTCTGGGATTGGGCGACAGTTTGTTGGTGGTTCAGTATAAAGGACAGGACAGTAATGTTGACGAGTATCTTCACGGCTGGGAGCAGCTGACGTCAGTTGAATAGCAGTCAGGCTGGCAAGGCCAGCAGTGACTATTCGCCGAGCCATTGGAAGAATAAGAAGGCCCTAGTTCAAGAGCAAGAGGGAGTCTATAGAAAGTGAAGTAAAAGGCTTGCTGGTCCTGACGCGCGTTTTTTACGAGATAAGGCGATCCATATCGAAATGTGGCAATGCGGTTTCGGAGGTTGATAGGAGTGAGATGAGCCAGCACCTGAGGAGAGAAGGGGACGGATGAAGCCGCTAGCTGAAGCAAGAGAAGCCACAACAAAGTGTATACGAAAATGCAGTAAAAAGAGAAACAAGGCAAGAAAGATGACGGAGAAATGTCGAGATTATCTATCGGTCAGGACCCTGAAGTCGAGACAAGGTGCGACGATCTGCCCCACCACCAAAACGAGCAGGTCACAAGAACTACTGCGAAGACATGACTAGATGGAGATTCTAGAACGGGGTTTTAGGGTAGAAAGAGACGGTGAGGGTTTGGGGGTAAAGGGAAGCGATGAGGGGTGATGGTCATGTGTATGAGATCAAGTCTTGTTAGCTGTTTAGCCGTGATAGCATGTTTCGAGCATGGATCTTGGATTGTGTTGGTTCATGATGCAAGATCATGGAATTAGACGCGATTTAGCCAACTCAAGTCAACGATAAGGCATTCACTGTAAAGGACGCAAGTCGAAAGTAATTAACACGGATATGTATTTCAGCATAGGGTAACCGCCAAGAATGAACCTATCATGGGCATAAATGACGTGTCTGAACGCACTGTACCTACATTAACGCGATGTTACTTTTCAGACCATGCACAATCAACGCGAGAAAAGGCGGGCGGCCACGACCAACGCATTCGGTGGTGGGTGTTTTGCAGCGTGGATCAGACACAACAGCCCCGCGCCGCGCCTCTGAACGGGACGTGGAGTGAAGGGCTGACCCTGCCCAATCGTTTCAAGCTTCAGTGGCTCTTTAGCGCTTGAGTCCATTAGCCAGCGCGTTTTTAGTGGCTTCCGAAGTGGGGCCGACAGCAATGCTTTGTTTACTTTCGTCCCAAAACAGACACAACCCTTGCTCGCACCCAAACACAACTAAATCAATGAATGACTTGGGTCTCTCTTTCTCTCGGCCAAAACACCGTCACTTTCTTACTTCATCAAGTCCCGTCGTGCCTCGCTTCTTTTTCTCATTAATGTCTCTTGCGACGCGTTCTACTTTCTAGATGCATCGCACACCTCAATCCATTTAGAATTGATCCCTTTCAATATCCCGAATCACGACATACCCTTCTCAACCACGCGCCCCGGGTGCTTTTGCATCCTCATCTCACCTTCCATCATTGTTCCACTTCCAAGCTCTCCCACATTATTCGCACGCGCCGATACGCGTGAGAAAGAGCCATGGAGGCGGACGCCGCTAGCAGATACCGCTCTCGCATCCTTAGAGAAATGAAGGCCAACCGCGACAACCCATTCAACTCACCGCCCGAATCCACTGGCTCCCACGGCACCGTTACACTGTCCTCTGTCTTTTCCGACCCGGACGGCGAGTCTACGCGTAGACTCAACGAGGACATTGCTCGTGTTACCGCCCCCAAGAACCTGCCCGTCAACTGGGAGGCTGCTCACCGCAAGTGGCCCGAGTTCTTTGGCATGCCCAAGACGCGTGAGGTGCCCGTCTTCGAGGACAACACCGATACACGGCCGCTGAGCGCCGAGTCCAAGGAGAACAAGCCTCCTGCCTCCGCCACAAAGTTCCAAGACAAGTTTGCCGACGACACGACAAATCCCACCTGGATGGGCTCCAACAGAACCCGCGCTGAGATGCAGCCTCGCGTCGATAACGAGTCCGACCTGTCTTCACTGATGGCCAAGTCACCCGCACGAGCCCGCTCCAATCCATCTTGGGGCAAGAACATGCACAACCCTAGCCCGCTGTCTAAGGTCCACACGCGGGTAGCATCAGAGTCCTTGGCCGAGGAGAAGCAACAACGTCGAGAGTCGCTCACCAACGCCCTGAACCGCCTTCGCAGCGCGTCACAAAGCCCCAAGGTTAACCAACGAGACCAGGAGCAACGCTCCTCACCACAGATGTCTTCAGCAAAGTCTAGTCTAACAGCCGTACCCTCTTCGCCCCATTCCATGGGGAGCCCTGCCCACAACGAGAGCAACGCGCGCTCCCTTTTCCTGCCAGAAGTCTCCCACCTGGGTGACTTTGTTGACGGCACCCTTCAATTCAGCGGTGCTATGAGAAATGGGGTCCCCATCTTTGTCAAGCACGGCAGAGTCCACGACCGATTTGAGAAGCCCTCTCTTGCCAGCCACGCCGAGGTTGATGAGCTCGAGGTTCCCGAAGATGAAGAAAAGATCTTTGTGTCTATGGATATGATCCGTGAGGAGATCATTTCTCTCCAGGAGCACTACGACAAGGTGCAAGAATACGCCGAGAACCTCCAGCAGCAAGTTGAGCAACTGGAGGCCCAGCTCAAGTCGCGGAAATCCTTCGACCAGGAGTTGGCTTCCGCTCAGGTTAATGAGCAGCTACTAGTCCAGAAGAACCGTGAGATTGTCCCCTACTTGAGTACGAAGTATCCTACTAACTCGCGAATAGGATTGGAAGTGGAAGTATCAACCCTTCAGTCGCGACTGGAGCAAACCTCACGAAAGATCAGCCTTGCCGAAATTGAGAACGATGCGATGGCCCAGGAGAGAGATCGCGCCGTGAGAAAGTTGCAGGAGGCATGCGAGGACATCAACAAGCTTACGCGCAAGTTGAGCACCAAGCAGAAGGAGCTGGAGACCACCCAGAAGCAGCTCGAATCGACCGACCAGGTCCGCAGTGAGAATGACACTCTGCGCCGAGATCTGGCGTCTTTGAAGCATGGCCGTGACTCGATGGACCTTGAAAACAAGTCTCTTGTGTCTACTAACGAGACACTGCGAAAGGAGAACGCCAGCCTGAAGGAGGAGGCTGAGTCGCTGCGTTCAGACAGCAACCATGTTCGTCGGGAACATGAGTCCCTGATCACCGAGAACCGCTCGCTACGGACCAACAACAAGGCCTTGATGGACGAGAATGAAGATCTCCGGGAGAATCTCGATGGTCTCCAGCATGAGCTTGACGCCGCCAAGGAAGAGGTCGAGGCGATCCAGCAAGAACTTCAGGCCATGCTCCAGGAGAAGTCAACGCTTCGTGAGGACAACGAGAGCCTCGTGCGACACAACGAGAAGTACTTTGGCGAGAACAAGATGCTCCGACGTGAGAACTCGGGCTTTGAGCGAAGCATTCATGACCTTCATGATGAGAACCTCAAGCTCAAGGACGAGGTTGAGTTCTTGAAGCAGCAGCTCGACCACTGCCGCCCTGCCCCTAAGGAGGACTTCTCTGCTCGTCTCGATGATGAGACTGAGGAGAATATGACTTCGGCCTTCTTCATTCCCGATATCACGATCAACACCAACACTAATGAGGTCGACGCTGACGGCAACGCTGAGAACACCGAGACCAAGGAACTTCCTGAGCCCACTGAGGACAGTGCTAAGCTCCCCACGATTCCTGATGTCACTGAGGAGGAGACACGTACCACTACCAAGCGAGATGTAACTGTGCAGAGCGAATCAAAGAAGTCGCGAAGCAAGAGCAAGACTTCCAAGACCAACCAACCTCAAAAGGTTGCCTTTTCGATCCCGGCCAAGCCCTCGCAGAAGGCCAGCTCCAACGTGGCCAACCACGGTAGCAAGCGCCGAACAGTGTCTGAGGCTAACCAGCGAAACACTATGAAGGGCATTGCAACCTATGAGATGGATACCTTGGAGGATAACGATGAGACGACGGGTCTTCAGTCTGTCGATAACACCACCCAAGACTTCTCTACTCAACTGAGTGTCATCCCCAAGACCCGTAAGGAGGTCAAGTCTCGAGAGCAGAAGCAATCGAACACCCAAAACACAACTCAGAACACGACCGTCCACAGCGAGCGATCGCAGCACACACGGTCTCAGTCACGAACCTCTCAGAGGCATGTCATTGTGACCGATGTCACGGCTACTAGTATTAAGAGCGTGGACAAGGACACCTGCCCTGTTCTCTCAAGTGACGCCAAGCGCGTTCTCGATAACCTTTGCGAGCACAACTGCCGCAACTGCACCGTCTGTAGCCGAATCACTTCTCACCGTGGTGTCCTTTCGTCGGCTGATGTTGCCGCTGGCAAGAAGCGCGTCACCGTCCCCCGACCGGTCCCTGTTAGTGACCGCGATCTGTCGGTTGAGGACCCGACAGTGCGTCCCCTTCAGTCGCCCGGCCATGCTCTGGCCATGGTCATCAAGGGTTTGGAGGATGAGTCTCATCATCTCCAGCTCGAGTTGACTCGCATCCAAGCTCAGTACAATGCTCGTGACAAGGCTCTTGGTCGCCGTGAGCGTGTGAGCCTGGCCGAGAGCATCCGTACTCTCCTGAAGCAACTCGAGGCCAAGAACGATCAGATCTACAGCCTCTATGATGTGCTTGAGGGCCAGAAGGCGGCTGGCCAAGCGATGAGTGAGGAGGAGATCGAGATGACGGTTCTCAACATCACAGGCATGACAGTTCGTGATGTCACCAACTGTAGCGACCAGCTGACATGGGAGGGTATTCCTGAGTTGTAAAAGGAGCACTGACGCGGATGCGGAGTATTTCGGACACGGCGAATTTGGAATCAAACAAATCATGGAAAGGCGTTTTTGGGTTCATGGTCCTTTGGATCAGCCAGGTTTGGTGAAGGCTATCGCAGGGAGATGGCATTTTTTCGAGGAGTTGGTGGTTAATCATGGTTATTAAGGACTTGTTTAATGTCTTGTGCGTTTTATACAAATATCCATCATGACTCGCAAGGTTTTTGGCGAGAATGACTATGAAGAAATTGTTGAATTACATGTTTACTGTCATCTGTCTGTCTGATGTGATGTCAGATGAGAGTGAAGCTGCAAACAGAAAGAGATAGGTATCCTTGATTCAGGTCTATCGGACAGAAACCCATGTCCATGTCTAACATAACATAACAAGCCCAAACAAACACTAACATTTTTGATTTACTCCTCATCGTCGCTCTCTTCGACCTCGTCCTCAACCTCCATATCGTCATCATCTTCCTCTTCCTCTTCTTCACTATCGTCCTCCTCCATCTCAGCCTTCTCTTCCTCCCGCCTCTTGCGGTCCTCCTCCCTTCGTGCCTCCTCGAGCAGCTTGGCACGCTCAGCGCGAGCCTTGCGTTGACCAACGACGTAGGCGCCCAGGGGAGTCTTGGCCAGGTCAAAGTCTCGTAGGAAGGCCTCGACCTGTGTACGGTCCTTGGGGGCAAACTCGACCTTGGCGCGGCGCTCCTCGATGAACTTGGCGTTGGCCTCGAGCTTCTGGACGAGGAGGACGAGCTGACCAAAGAGCTTGGCGTTCTTGTTGCCCTGGGAGCGACTGCGGGTCTGCTTGAGCCAGCGCTTGAGCTGGATGGTTACGGGGAGGGCGAGCTCGGGGAAGGCGATGGATGTGGCCCAGAGGAGGAAGTACTCGCCTAGAAGCTCGACGACCTGCTCACCGACGCCGTCTTGGTAGACGCGAGTGCGGAGGTATGACTTGGGAGCCTTGTAGGCGGTGGCAAAGTCGAAAGGCTTGATCGAAGAGGGCTTGGGGGCCTTCTTCATTTCAGCAGAGGTGAGGACCTCGAGCAGGGGAGAGGCCAAGGGGATGAAGGTGCTGGTGGCGCGGGAGATACGGAGGAGGGAGCGGATGAGGTGGAAGCGGAGAGGGAAGTAGATGGCTGTGGGGATGAGTCGCATGGCGCCGAGGGTGACCTGGACGAGGGGGTAAATGAGCAGACGGAGCTGGCTCTCCTTGCCAGCCTCAGCCTCCTTCATGGGACTGCAGTGCTCGGCGAGGACACATGACCAAAAGTCGAGAGAGTGGGTGTACTGCCAGTTGTAGACGATGCGGAACGCATCGTTCTTGTTGTGGACGATGCTGTTGCGCAGGTGAATGGCCAGCTGTCGGATAAAGGTGAAGGCGGTAGTGTATCCCACGGCAGGGTCAACACCCCAAAGCTCGGCGGCCGAGTTCTTCATGAGGTTGATGCCCTGGAGAGTGTTGGCATTTGTCACTCGGCAGCCCTGAATGAGACCCTGGTAGACGGCCTTGAGGACCGTCTCGCGGATGCCCTTGTCACCAATAACGACGAGCCTGCGCAGCACGAGGAAGGCGGTGATGCGTGTCGTCTCAGAGCTGGCAGGCTGAGCCCAGAAGTTGACGACAGACTTTGCGAGGGCTTTGACGAGCTTCTTGAAGGACAGGAGGTAAGGGAGGATGGGGGTGATGGACGAGAGGGTGAGCTTGAGGGTGCCGTCGTCAGACAGTGTGCTTAGGAGGTGCATGATGGAAGACGTGTACGTCTTGAGGAGGAGGGACAGCGTGCGGAACTTGCGAGACTCGGTCTGCACGTGTACCCTTCCCGAAGCGGTCTCCTTGACGGGGAGGTGGTGGTTCATAACCGTGGGAATCTCCTTGAGGGCGAGCACCAGGATGTCGTTGAACACGTCGGGGCTGTTGATGGTGTATCTCTGCTGCGACTCCTCATCCTCGTCCTCGTTAAGGTGCGCCGCGCATCGGAACGCGAGCACAACCCTTCGCGCCGCTCGCAGCGACATCTTCTCCGTCATGGCCTTTCTCCAAGAAGCAACCATCTCGCGCGTCAGCTCGTTGCCCACAGCCGCCTCTTCATCCTCCACCTCCTCGGCATCCTGCTTCTTCTTCTTATCCTTCTTGCGCTTCTTCTTGGGCTGCTCCTCCTCTTCCTCCTCGTCCTCGCCGCTGAGCTCGTCTACCTCTGCCAAGTCGGCCTTGTCGTCAAAGTCGAGCGCCTCGGGGTCGTTCTCCTTGAGGAACTTGTAGAATTCGGGGTCCTTCTCGGCGAGCTCGTCCATGGTCTTCTTGCTCATGCCGATACCATCATCGCCCTCATCCTCCTCCTCTTCGCTGTCGCTGACAACAGGCTCGGCGCCAATTGAATCCTCAGAGTCGCTAGCATCGTCGCCGTTGGCCTCGGGGGCGTCCCTCTTGCGCTTCCCAAGTTTTCCAGCCTTCTTGTCCTTCTTGCCAATGATGTCGTCGAAGCCGCCCTGGAAGAAGTCGTCGACGCTCATGTCATTGATCTTCTTGCCCTTGACGCTGGGCTTCTTGACCTCGCCGTCATCCTTGGGTCCGTCGAGGTACTCGGAATCCTTTGCCCTGCGCGCCTTCTTCTTGTCCTGGATCTGCTGGCGCTGCTTGATCTTTGCGCTGGCTTTCCGCTTGTCGAGGACGCCCGTCAGGTGCTTCTTCTCGAACTTTTTGGTCGCCTTGAGGTTCTTCTTGCCGGGCCCCATGGTGAAGTATTATGGAACGCCTCGGCGGTGAAGAATTGGTGATTGAAGTTTTTGGGGGTGGTTGTTTGCTAAAGTTTGGCGGATTCGACCTCTCTGCTCTTGCACTGAACCAAAATTTTTGCTGCAAGCTTATCGATAACAAGCAGCCACCATAAGCAGCAGGCGGTGTAATCATTCTGCCGCATCCCTACGTAACCATCCCACCTCGAGCTTCCAGGTTGCGACAGCGTTGGGATTGAAGAAGCCAATGCCTCGTTGCCATCATGATCCCGCGACAGGGCTATGCGCCTACTCCGCATAGCTATGTTCCGAACACGAGCCTTTCTGCGACCATTAACCTCGACGAAGTATGATGCATTAACGTCACAATCAACCACCGCTAACCGCCTGTAGGAAGTCAAGCTCACTAATACCCGCGCCGAGCGTGACCTCCAAGAGTCTCTCGCCGAGCTCTTTAGTATCATTGTCACATTAGACGAGCTCGAAAAGGCTTTCTTAAAAGATGCCATCCCCGAGGCCGAGTACACCGAGATCTGCGAGCGGTCGCTGAGGCAGTATAAGGCGCTGCTGGCTGATGAGACCATCGCCAACGAGTTCCAAGACCTGGAGGAGTTCAAGGCCAGGTGGGATGTACGGCGCCCTTTCAACCGCAATACCGAATCCATCTAACCCATATATTAGCTCGAAGCCCCCCGTGCTACCGAGCGTATCCGCGTCGGCATGCCCTCTACAACCATCGACGCATCCTCCTCGGCCCCCGCGCCAGCCCCCGCTGCGGCAAACAACACGAGCGGCGTCCTCATCCTCGAGGCAACGCAAGAGTTCATCACGTTCCTCGATGCCGTCAAGCTCGGCCTCCTCTCCAAGGACCAGCTACACCCTCTCCTGTCGGACGTGATCCAGTCGGTCAACCGGGTCACTGACAAGGACTTTGAGAACCGAGGCAAGATCGTCCAGTGGCTCATCACCCTCAACCAGATGAAGGCTACCGACGAGCTGAGCGAGCACCAGGCCCGCGAGCTCGAGTTGGATATTCAGCAGGCGTATCAGGGATTTAGACGGACTTTGACATGATTTGAAGAGGTATGATTTGATGTTGGGAGTGCCCAACATGGTGCCTACGCTTGTGTAGAACCTATCGTACATGGCTCTTTTAGAGATACTGCTCCTTTTTTGTTTCAATATACCCATAACCATCGTTTCGTAGCCCATGATTCATTATACCAGGAACGTCCAGAAGCTGGGATACACAAACTCCGACTCAAAGATGCGTCTCACTTGTTCCAACACAAACCTCTCAACCTTGCCCACGTTCTTCAGACTCTGTTTACCCCCATCCTGTTCGCCAATCTCGCTCTCGACGCGGATCTCCTGTAGCAGACCTCCGAACCTCGGCTTATGATGCTCATTCTTGGCGCCTCCCTTATTCTTGCCAGATTCGTCTCCATCCTCATTGTCAGGGCCGACAGCCGCGAGGGCATCATCTGGGCCGAGGAAGCAAAAGTGGACGCGCTTGCGGATCTTGGCCAAGACACCAACACCGTCAAACGTCAGACCAGTAATATTGAGCTTGAGAGGGATGCCGACGAAGCTGGGCATGGGATAGTCGAGCAAGATCTCGGCTGTGAGGTGTAGTCGTATGTCGCCGTTGTAGCGAATTCTGAAAACAGCCTGGACGTCTTCTATGCGAGGCTCCTTCCTCGGGCTACCCTCCTCTTCCTCTGGCTCATCGTCATCATCCACAATGGCAGAACCACCGAGATGAGTATCCCTTGTAGGTGGTCTGGATGCACCCGCTGAAGTAGCCGCAAGCGTAGACACACTCCCCTTCTCCCGCAAATTCTGCAGAGGCGGTGCAAGACTCGAGTGAAAGTTGTCCAAAGAGATAATACTGCTCTGCGAAGGATTCCGAGTGTGACTCGGCGTCCTCATCTCATAAGGCGTCCCTGGCGCGCTCATCCAATTCGTGTGATGGGCACTCGCAACAGCAGCCAAAGGCGTGTGTGTCCCCGTGCCAAGATGGCCCTGAAAGTAGCTCAACCCAGGACCCCCCAGAATCCCCGGCGTAGACGTGCCCAAGAACGGACTCCCGTGATCGTGGCTCATCATCTCGTTCCTCAAAACCTCGCTCCTAAGTCCACCGCCAGGCCTCCTCCGATAGCCTCCCAGCGGCGTAGGTCCCGGCCTCAACCTCTCAGGTTCCGGAGGTGGCGGGGGAGGCGAGGGCTCTTCTTCGCTCTCGTCGTCGTCGTCATCGTCAAACTCTTCCTCGTAAAAGTCGGGCAGCGGATCCGTAATGTCCTTGAGCTCCAGCGTGGGAGGGATAGTGCCAAAGTCGAAGCCGTGGACTGTCACTGAGCGGATGAAGCGAGGTAGAGGTACTGTCTGAAACTTGTCATGGATGAAGGATCGGATGCGCTCGGCGAGGGCATCGCCGTCGGGGCCGCTGGTGAGCGTCTCCCAATTGAGATCTATTGACATTTGGCTTCCGTTTTTATACTGAAGGGAAATCCAAGATTGAGAACGGGTCGGAAGAGGTTGATGCAATGATGTCGGGAACGAGTACAAGCCACTTGGTGTGGCAACGCTACGTTATAGCGACCGTTAGTGCTGTGGGCGCCTGAGACGGCCCAGGCTGAAAGACAAACATCACGACTTGAACACAAAACTGACCAGGACTGTCATATGATTGATATCTCATGTATGATTCATTTTTAGCCTCAGGGTATCTAAACACTAGTATATATCATGTGAAACCACCTTGTAGAATCGCGAGTCCAGCCTGTCTTTAACGAATGCTCCTCCATGCAGATGCGAGTTCAACATGCAACACAACACAATGCTCTCCATGAAACACACGCCCAATGCCTAGGTATTTACCTTCCTCCTCCTCCATGTATGTATATATATTTCTGCTGACTCCCTCACCGAAGCATCTCAGGCTCCTCGAACCTAGCCCGCCCATAGTAGTGTGGGTACTGAGGATTATTAAAGAGGTGCCAGCAGTTGGGCGCTTGCAAGATGTATCTGGCAGTTTGTTAGTGGCGTGAAAGCACATAGGAGCAGATACCAAACATACCTAGCCATCGCCTCTCGGAATCGGGACTTGTACTCCTTCGGACTCGTCACAGTAGGTCGGTTGCGACCTCCACCAGCGAATCCACGATCCTTGATCCAACTCTCAAGCTTCTTGTCCCATGTGTAGGTGCGAATACAGTCAATGATACCAACCACGAGCTCCTTGCGGGCCTCGTCGACAGCAATCATGAGCGAGTAGTCCATCACGTTCTGCCTTGCCAGGAACAGCGTATCGTTCCACACAGAAGCCCGCAGCAGCTTCTTCGAATGCTCTCGTGCAAAGAGCGGTGACTCGTAAATGTACTCAACCATGTTCTCGTCAAGCAACACCTCATTCTGCTCTCCTGTCGACTGGATCTTGCGGTTGCGCATAGAACCCTTGAGATCAAAGATTCTGGTTGCTGATCGGTCGTAGAAGAGGTTCTCGGTAATCAACAGGTCCAACTTGATGTCCGTTCCAGTGACAGGGTTCTTGATAAAGACCTGGAAGAATCCCAACATCTTGGCGATCACAGAAGGAAGGTCGTGGAATAGGGCTTCAGCCATGATGTTGAAGTAGCCTGGGGCGAAGCGCAAGAATGCAGACGTCTCAATAGGCGAGAGGGACTGAAATCTGATTAGCATACACCCGGGAGAAACAACGCAAGAAACCTACCTTCAACACAAGTCTATCATCAAGCGTCTTCAAAAACACAGACTTGGTCTTGCCGCCCTTGGAATCCCACTTCAGACAACGGGACAACGACTCGACGATGCGCTCTGCAACGCCGCACTTCCTCCTCAGCGCATCAAACTGCTCTGCGTAAAAGATCTTGCACGTCATCGTGGCGGACCCTTCGCGGAACTGGTACTTGAGATGTGTGCCTGTGACACGGAGTAGACTCTTCTCCAACTCTGTCTCAGACGGCCAGTCAGTGCCGTCAGAGGGGACAGACTTAGGCTCGGTGTCACCGCCACTTTCAACTTCGCGCTGCATAACCTCCTGAGCTTCTCGTCGGATGTTAGCCAGCTTGCCTTGGTAATCTTCACTGTTGAGAGCAAGAGCAATCACAGAGCTAGGCTCGTCCTCTCTAACAATGATATCGGAGTCGACAAAAATGTGGTCAGTCGCGTTGACAGGGTATTCGAGTGGCTGCCAACCGCTTGCTGAGCGTTCGGCCCAGAAGTTGGTGAGATACTTCATCAAGCTGGTCTTCTGGTGCTTGGGCAGCTCCAGGGGAATCTCACTCGCGTCCACAGAGTCGGCAATCTCCTTGATGTCGTGTAGATACTCGTCCGGAACAGAGTGCTCAAGGTCACCACCTCTCTCCTCGTCATCTGAGAGGCATTGGCTGGTGGTTGCGGCAGTCGCATCGTCATTCTCTTCCTTTTCTTCCTTCTCTTCCTTGCCCTCCTTCTCCGTGGCCTCTTCCTTCTCCTTCGGCTGATGTTCGTCCATCTTGAATGATGGCTCGGCAGGAGTTGGAGGTTCGCTGGGAGGCTCCATCTTGGCCGGTGCATCAGAATGACGCGAGGCGATGCTCACAGATCGCAGCTCAGCCTCACGTTCCGCAATACTCTCGCCAGGAGGGCTTGGCTCCTCAAAGGCCTCATTCACATCGTCGTAGACCTCCACAATGGCCTTGGTGGTGGTCCTAGGGAGCATGGCTCGCGGTGGACGCATGCTCGCAGCACGCTTCTTGCGGTCTCGGATGCGTTCCTTTTCAAATTCCCGACTGAGCTGCTCAAAATGCCTCGCCAGAGTTGATACCTTTGATTCCCTCTTCTTGTGAACAAATCGTGGTATACTCGACGCAGTGGCTTTGCCCCGGTTCTTCAGGTTGCTCAGGCCTAGACGGTCTGAGAGCTTCTTATCCACTCTGATCGAACCTTCGGCCGCAGATGACTCAGGGGTGGTGCTTTCAGGAGGATTCGTCTTGGATTCCTTGATTCCGAGACCCTTTCCAATCCCTGATTGAGTTCTAGGCAGTGTGCGGGCGGGGTGGGAGATCGCCCTGACCATGGGAGGTGAAATGTTCTGTCCTGATTTCCGAGACGGGAGGGCCGCAAGAGGCGTGGCGGCCCCATGGCTAGGTTGGTTTGCTTGAATGCCTTGCTCCCGTCGCAGTTGTTCGACTCTCTCCGACAATGACTGTCCCGGGGGAGGCAAGGACGAAGCGGGAAGGGTGAGCGGCTCGGCCGATGTCTTGGAGTTCTCACCAACCACAGATGGCGATAGTGGAACTGGCACATCCTGAGGTTCTGGAGACTTAGGAACCTCAGACTCTGAAGGCTTGGGGACCTCGGGCTCTAGAGGCTTGGGGGCTTCAGGCTCCTCCACTGGTTCGGGTTCTGGCTGAGAGAGATCAGGAGGTTCGTGTGTAGTTATCGATGGGGTGCGAGCCAAGTCCAAGGGCTCTACTCTCTCGATAGCTCCCTCAGCGGGGATCTCGACCTTGCCATCCTCAGGTAATGGTTCCTTGTCTTCGTTAGGCTTTGTTGAAGCGACACTGGCCTCCATGCTAGTGTTGTCAGTGTAGTCCGTCGGCTGAGTGCTCTTCCCTTCTTCCTCAGTGAACGTCTGAGAAGGCCGCTCCTCGCTATCCACAGTTGACGGTGTGCCTTCGTTCGATGCGAGAGACTCTTTTGACTCGTTGTCTGTAAACATCTTCTTGAGCTGCATGATGGTCAATTGACGCATATCCTTGTCACCCAAGAAGTCTGCTTCAAACGTGGCAAATGCCTGGTCCCATTCGCCCGCCTTCTCCAGCATCTCGCGGACAATGCTGTTGAAAGGAACCACCTCGTAATATTTGGAGTTGACGTAGATGTCCTGTAGTCTCTTCACCATAGCCGGCTGGTCTTCCTTGGCCTTTGCCGTCAGGCGATCAACCTCTGCCTTGCAAAGCTCTGCCTTCTCGGGCAGGACACTGTCGATTCGGATGCACATGAGCCTAGACTTGACAGAGGTCATGAACTTGGCCCATCTCTCCTCCATCCTGGCAAAGATCTCGTTCTTGAGCTTCAGATCATTCGTGACCTTCCAGGTGATTCTCGCTCGGGGTACGACGATCTCCAGCAGATCGATGGGGTCCCAGTGAATACGAATTCTCGCATCTTGGAGGGCGAAGTACCTGACGTGGTCTCGGTGGTGATCATGAGGACAGTCGTGTAGATCCTTCATCCTGAGCCCGCGGCCCCAGAAAAGGAGCTCCAGGTATTTACCAAAAGAGTACTTGAAGGTAGCCTCAGACATGAGTGTCTCTTCAGTGTCCTTCTTGCAGATCTTGCAGTATGCCCACATTGTGATCCCGTCTGCAAACTCCGGGCGTGTCGGGGTGTTGGGCACATTCTCAACGAAAACCGTGATCCGGGACTGGTCGTGCACATAGGTTCTGTTATGCTGGAGCATCTTTCGTTCGCAGCCGTTTGATGTGCAGACCTGGTCCATGGTGTATGCAAGATCCTCAATGTACTGTCCCAAGGTACAGTCAGGGTCCATGCCGGTGTCAATGTGCTGCTCATCGTAGAAGTTGATGGCAACTAGGGATGGCTCAGTGCATGGAATCTTTGTCTCGGTGCAGATGACTGAGTACAAAACAACAATGTTCTGATGCGAGTAGGGATCAAACAGATCGAGGTTACCTTGGATGTACGTCTCCCACTGGCGGGTATGAGTGTGGTAGTTGTACATGGCCTTGTCGTACTCCGCATCGTGAACAGCGCGAAGAATTTCCATGATCTGTTGTGGCGCCTTCTGACCAATCTCCTCGACCATCTCGGGCTTGATGAGCTGGAAGCGCTGCGGCTCTGTTTTCTCCGGGTCACCCTTCTCTTCATAGTAGTCGTGGTCACGGAGTCTTCGCAGGTAGAGCAGTCGTCTCTCCTGTTCACGAGCCTTCATCAGCAGATAGGGCTGTGTAAACTTGACATACGGCGAGGCAGACAGGATCTTGGTCTCGTACTTGGCCACCATGTCGCTGTAGTATGTGGGCATAGGGACATCATCCGGGACCTGGCTAGTCTGATCCTGAACGACGGGATCATGCTCCTGCAGAGAAACGAGTCTTGCGCGTTCTTGGGCGAGTTGCCCAGATTGGTTCAGAGATCCAGTTTCATCCGTTCCAGCAATACTAGCGCTGTCCACGGTTGTTTGCGAAGGCGGTTCGCTCTCCCCTAGGGGCTGATTGACCACGACAGCTGGACCGTCCCTAGAATGATCGATGCTGTTGACGCTCAGCGACCTGATGCTATCACCCAGAAGATGCAGAGAACTAGTCATGGAGTCGCCGCCCTCTGGAGGTTCGATCGACTCATCTCTGAGGAGACTCGACTCAAGCTTGAGGTTGTAAACAACATAGACCATGAACTCCATGATATGTTTGACCTTGGAAAGCACCATGTTGTTGGCACCGCGTAGGGCAATGGTGCAGCCCAGCTCAGGCGTGCAACCAGACAAGAATATGTACGACTTCTTGCGGCCCGGGTAGTCATTGTTCACAAATGTTCTGACCTCAAAACTAGAGCATCGTCCAATTTGTACAGGCAGGGCCAGCATGTCCAGGGAAGAGATGATGTCTGTCTCAGCACACCGAGCGACCGCCTCAATGACTGTGTGCTTAACATTGTAAGCCACTGAGATGTTCGCCTCAGAGAGATACTGCAACGCAACACCCGAGATGCTCTTCTCGGCAAGGAGAACTTGAGGGCGAAGATTCGTGATCCTCTGAACCACAACTCGCAGAAACTCCTTTTCCTGCTCGATGACTGGCTGCAAGCTCATAAAATGCTGTTGGTGCCGTTGATACTCAATAGGGAATGTGACAAGCAGCACTCTTGGATTGGTGATCCTGCGCGGCATGCTTTTGAGGGCCAGGTTCTTGGTGAACACGACCCCGGAAATGTAGGCCGTGTCGCCAGGCTTGCCTCCGGGAATTCTTTTCAGCTTGACATAATGTCGAATGTCCATGTCTTCTCCCTTGGCCACGTCTGGATCCACGTCGTCTGTTGCCCGCAGAAGGATCGGGACCAATGCCTTCTGCCATGCTGGTGGATTTGATATCTCGGCATCGTCCAGTAGTTGATGCAAGAGCTTGTCGACGTGTCTCAGGCTTGACGAGTTGAGTTCGGCTTTGGGCGCTTTCTTGTGCTGCAGCGAATCACTCCTAGTGATCTGATTTCCACTTTGATGGGGAGTGTCTAGAGAAAAGAGCATCTCGGACGATTGTGACGGTCCCTTGTACACACCAGATTTTGGGCGTGGCGACGGTAGGTGATGCATACTGCCACTGACGTTGCTGGTGTTACGCCGCCTGGGTGCCCGTCGATGCCCAACGAGGCTACTGGGAAGCTCATCAAACCCCCCTCTGCTTACGAAGCTCATACCGCTGATGCTCTTCTCGCCTGCTCTGTGTCGATACTTCCTACCAGCGTTCACATAGGGTGCGAGTTCCGACTTGTCGTCGCCCAGACTTCCAGGCTGCAAGTCTCCGGTCATTGTTGCAAAAATGCCCATCTGCTCGTCCTCACTTGACTCGTCAGACATGTAATCAGCCAGCTCCGGATCAATGATATTATCGGCATGAAAAGCAGGAAACTTTGGCTTCTTAGCATTCTCGTCGTCAATTCCTCGTCGAAAGGGTGCCCTCTCCTCAGGGGCAGGCTTGAAGCGGCCGAGGAAGCCGCTGTGCTTGGAATGGTGCCGTTTGTGGCCTGCAGAAGAGTGAGGGCGCCCAGTCAACGACTTGAGCGATCGTGATGAGCCTGGTCTGCTGAGCTGAGGTGCGTCGATTTCAAGGACGGCAGCGGTACGGGATTCCCCGATGCGGCGTGTTGCAGGAATAGTCATCATGGGGGTAGATACGGGTCGGGAGTCTTCTGAGCCTTCTGATGCAACTCCAGATTCAGGCTCCCTCTCTCTTGGCTTTGATTGACTGGCATTGCTGGGGGTCTTTGCGTGGTTGGAGCCAAAGAATCTTGGCATGAAGGACTGCTCGTCTCCAGAGTCGTCTGAGCCACTCCCATCGAAACGCCTGGTGATGACCTCGAGACACCGCTTGCAGACACGCAGTGAACCCTGCACGCCGAATTTCTCTCCCGATATGACCGTAGTGCATTTTGAGTCAAAGATGCAGCCACAGGTTCGACAGTGATGTTTTCTTCTGAATGCGGTGAAAGGAGTTTGGCAAAGGAAGCACTCCTTGACGGTATCATCCTTCATCCAAAACTCCTTGCTCAAAACCTGCTTGCGCA
Organism: Fusarium duplospermum; assembly: GCA_003946985.1. NCBI lineage: Eukaryota > Fungi > Ascomycota > Sordariomycetes > Hypocreales > Nectriaceae > Fusarium > Fusarium duplospermum. The sequence goes on along the minus strand of NKCI01000098.1, from coordinate 95,623 downwards.
TTCGTGTGAGCTGTGCGTTGACCTGCTCAGATGCCTCATCATTGCTGATGGCAGTGCCAGGTATCCTGAGATCGCCTGACGCCATCTTTTGCGGCTTTGGGCCCTGTGAGAAGGACTCATGGCACACAGAATCGTGGGCAACGGTGCTGATGCGGCTGGGCTCTGCAGTTCCTCGGTCCAAAGAAGAGTCTCTCGAGTCTTGGCCACCAGGGGACCTCGACCGGCTGATCCGATCAATCACTGCAGGCTTCCTTCTGATACTGTCGGGAGATAACAAAGACGAGGTAATGGACGGGCTACGAACACTTCGAGTCTGTATTGAAGGAGCACGAGGATGCCTTGGACTTGTCGGGCTTTTGAGATTTTCTTCGATACTCGAGGTGTCTTCCCGCTTCGATCTGGGTGGAAGTTTTCCGTCTTTCAAGTCGTACAAGTTGGCCGACGATTCAGCTGTCGAGAGGTGGGCCTGGAGATCGGCCCTGCTGCTGATACTCTTTCGACTTGAACCAATGCCACCACTTTCCTCGGTGCGTAGGGTACTATGGCTAGCATCCCTGTGCACCGTAACAGGAGCAATCGTGGGGTCAACAGCAATAGAACTCGGTGCCTTTCCGGAAAAGCTCTGGCGACTGGTAGGGTTGGACTTTTGCCCTGACATAAGGCTGATACTCGATGGTTTCGAAGACTGAGATTGCTGTGAACGTGTCTCAACAGCTACACCACCGGTATTAAGCGAGCCTCCATCAACCGTGAGTGGGATTTGGGATGAAGTGGTGGACAAGGTTGCGCCTGTGTCAGCCCGACTAAGCGAGCTGATGGAAGCTTTCGAGGCATGGTTTCCAACGATCGACGTCCGCTTTGAAGAAGGTTCTGACTTTTCTGATACCGCTTGCTCTTGTGATGGTTTTGAGGAGCCTCCAGCACCCACAGCTTCCTTCAGTCGGCTGTAGAGACCGCTAAATCCTTGCTGCACCAGATCGCCTGCAGTCCCTTTGTTTTCGGAGGTTGGAACCGCTGTAGGGGGCGGCGCAAAGTCGTTGAAGGTGGTAAGAGAGTCACACTGGCTCGCAGAGGTGTGTATCTTGTCAAGTGTATGGGCAAGTTGGCCCTTGTCGGTGGTAGAAGCAACCGATATAGAGTTGATGGAATCGCGGCGGGTTCGGACCGGTGAGCTTGCCGAAGGAGGGGACGCCGAAGCAGTCCCCGACATGATGTTTGTTTATGTTTTTGGGATCGAGGTATAGACTTGGAAAGATTCGAGGTCGGTTCGGGGGTTGTCGAGTCAAAGGTTGATAAACAGCAAAACAATCGTCAGTTGCAAGGCCCTGGAAGACCAGGACTCATTCCATGTGACGTTTGCCCGTTATCGTCATAAGCAAGCTCGAGATGTCGGCAGCATGGTGGGCTCGAAGGATGTTTCAAAGAGTAAGTCAACACCTCGTCACTGGAAAGTGGCCACCAGAAGACACAGCCGATCTTCAGGGTTCGCTGATCGGTGAGGACGTCGTGGGGAAACAAGGACACCGGCAAGGGCTTGCTTGGTCTTGGGCTTGGGAAACGGGACGGCGCCAGGCTAACGTCGTGTGTCGCATAGACGGGTTGGAGTTTGAGACAGGCAAGTCAAGCTCGACAGGATGACGAAAGAGCAGCAGCAGCGTCCATCGGGCGCCGAAGGAATGCTGTCCCGCGCAGCTAATCACGGCTGTGCGTCGTCAAGTTCAAAGGTCGAGAGCAAGCTTGGGGCGTCCAAGTTGGATGCGTGATGGCGTCAGACCCTGGTAGGCAGCGACAGGCGCTAACGGCTTGGGAGTACCCGATACAATACGACCCTATCTTCACCGCCACCCTGGGAGCCCACTCAAGTACCGGATACTTAGCCCCGATCAAGCACGAGCCAGCCTGCCACGCAAGGGCTCTCCCTCCCCAACCAGACCCCGCAGATTCCGACGACGCGGCCCAAAATTACCCGTCGCGTCGCGCTACATATCCGTCCGTACTTCTATTTGTTTCGCACCAAGAGTTTCTCTTGAGCGTCATCGAGGCAAATCTCTTGTCGCGAGGAGCCAAGGCCTGTCGCGATCCTCGCTCCCACCTCTTCCGCGCATCACTGCAGCCGAATACCGCCCACCCCTATCCGTCGATTGCCTCGATTGTCTTGCATCTCCTCGCTTCCCTCTGATCGAGTATCACGGTAAAGCAGATGTAACGCCCTTCGCCAGTGGCGTCGGGCACTCTGTCGGTCCAATGTCTTTCACCTCGTCCCCTCCGGAGGACGTCACCGACCTCTTCAGACGACGCAACCTGACGAATATCCCGCGGGATCAGAAGGAGCTACTGGAGGACACGGATTCGTGGGCGGTCGACCTGAAGAATACGCCTCATGGGCTCGCGCATGTCCCGGGACATGTCTTGCAGACGGTCAAGGAGGCCTACATGGCCCAGAAAACAGCTACCGACAATTCCACACCAAAGTCGCGAAAGCGAAATGGGAGCGCCGTGGCATCAACGAGCAGCAAGCGGATGCGGAATGGCATCACAAATACGCCAAGAGAAGACTCAGAGGAGTCAGTACAATCGTCGCCCGAACGAGAAATCTCCTGGGAGCCATCGCCCACTCGACCTGGCCCTTCCAAGGCCATTCATGTGGCCATGAATACCACAACGGTCCAGTCTTCAATGATTCAGGAAACGCCCAAGGCAGCTCGGGATCCTCCTCCGAAACGGCCCTGCCCCTCTGAACCGTCTGAGGACGAATCCGATAACGAATTAGAAACCGAGATTCCCCAGGGCGTGCCGCAACCCGGCGCCGCCGTTAATCGGACAGCAGCTCGCCCCGAACCAGCTGCTCCGTTTCCTATGCCGGTTTCCAGCAAGCCAATGGCCACACCGCCATGCGCCCAACCGAGCAATCCCACCCAGGTCATTATCCCAAACACCGTCGTTGCGCCAAGGGAGACATGTCAAGAACTTTCTGCCAACCAAAAGCGACAGCCTCGGCGGACGTTTAAGGCTATCAATATCGGGGATACAGAGAAGAAGGTCCATCACATGCCGAACCGCCTCCCGGCAACAAAGACATTTGCGACTATTGATAGTTCCATCCCAACATCGTCCGACTCTATCATCCCTGGCACTCTGAAAGTGACTGCGACACAGGACTCTGTCATACAATCCATTGAGGGGAACGAGTCCGATCACGATGCCAATGAATCAATGCGATCGGACGACGAGCCACCAGTGGAGGAACCTTCGAATCAGGAAGGCGAATCTATCATGCAATCCATTGAGGCACACGAAGTTCACCAGAGCGCCAAAACCCCCATCAAGCAAGAAAGTGAGAGGCCTGTCACTGCGCAGCAACCAGACTCCCAAACCCAAATGGAAACCTCGCCCGCGCTGGTGAATGGCCGTCAGGAGTCGCAGAGCAAGGTCTGTCCGCCACTGTGCATCGGTCCTTCAGCAAGTAAGGAACCGTACGAAGTCTTCCTCCACCACTATCCATTGTTCGCAGAGGACGACTGGGGCCGAAAGGAAGCAGGCACCAAAATGAGCTTTGTCATCGCCTGTGTATATCTCAACTGGCTCCGCCGACGAAAGAAACTCCGGGATTATCTGTATGACGACTTCATCCGTGCATTCACAGAGGATTATAAGGAGTACGTCGAGAGTTCCAAGGACAAACAAAAGACCCTCGTCGCGATCGAGTGGTTCAACAAGCTGTCTGAGAAGCCCATTTACAGCCAGTACGTGGTGAACCGGGGCAACCTCAGCTTCATCCTCAAGTCTTACCCCGAGGAGGTGGCCAAAGCGAGCATGACTATGATGAAGGCCGATGACATTAGCATATACACAAGCTCGGACTTTGAGTCAGATTCTGACCACGATGATGATGTCGTATCGGTTCCCAGTGCTCCGTCTGACAGAGTGTCTCAGCTGGGGCGTAGCAAAGGAGGTGTAAAGCAACCTGCACCTTTGAGCACCGACGGGGCCATGGATATCGATGCGCCGGCAACTCCCGAATTGTCGAAACCGGCTCCTTCACGACAGCCGTCGTCCAAGGTCTCGGAGAAGTCGAGACTCAAGCCAAGACCGATGGCAGGACCAGCGCCGCCGTCAACTTCCAGACCTCGAAAGCCCATCGTGAAAGCGCCACCACCATTTTCATCGCGTCCCCGGGAACCATTAACCCAGGCGCCACCGCCGGTCTCATCGCGTCCCCGAGAGATTCTGACTCAGGCTCCTGCCCCACCCTCACCTCAGATCCCCAGAACGTCCATGGCGCCGCCGTCCACCATCGCGACGCCATCGACAAGGTCTCGGGCGCCTCGGACGTCGCAGTACTTTGAGAGACTCTCCTCGGGCAGGCTCAGCGCGACGCCGGGTGGACGCAGTGCCGAGGAGCGCGCAAGACTCAGGGAACATTTCAGAAGGAGGTCGTTGAACGGGACAGATGCACGTAGCACGCGGAGTAGTAGTCGGTTCGAGTAGGTGTTGTTGCACATGTTTGAGGCGTCCTGGAGCTGGTAAGAGTGTTTTGACGTGAAAGGTGTTTAATACCGGCGTTCTGAGGTCAGGTCTTGTGTTGGTGTTGAACTGATACCCAGGGGAATCGTTTATCTTGAACTGTCATGGTTTATTAGCACGCCTTGTAGTGTAAGTGGCGGAAAAAGAGACGAGATGTATATCCATCCATCCAGTGGCAGAGAAGCAAGGCCAAGAATTGTATCCTATAGGTAGTTGAGCGAAAATAAAACCAGATTTCGGGGTGACCCTTTGGCGGAAAGAACTGTCTATTGTGCGTGGGCAACATGTCTATGGTAAGCTAGCTTGGCTCGACTGTGGCCTGGCTTAATTAAGTTGGCTGGCTGGCAACTTTGTTCCAGGATTCGAGAGCTCCCCGGGAGCTTTTGGCGGGTTTGCTTCTAAAGAACCTGGGTGGGCGTCTCGATCTTGGGGGGGTGATTAAAGAAGAAAAATAAGGAGAAATTCGCCTGTCCAAATCGCCGTTTCCTCCTCAGCGTGTCCTCATGCACGGGGTATCCTGCAATCTTTTGTTTTTCTCTTGATCCATCCTAAAACTCCGTGGCACGACGACTTCGCTGCCCATCTCGACTGTGATCTTTCGCCCTCGATGTTTTCCCCCGTGTGTATGTATGTAGTTGGTTTCATCGGTTTGGTTTGGTGCATTTCAACATTCTGGGTGTTGTTTTTGAGTTCCGTTCCAGTTCAGCTTTCAGTCGTAATCCGTAATCCTTAATCATTAGAAGAGTCATCATTGTCGAATCATTACTTTGTCGACGTTCAAGTCTCAGCTTCCTCCTCGGCGGCGGCGGCAGCCCTGGCTTCGGCCTCCTTCTTGGCCTTGTGGCGCTCCTCCTCCTCGGGGGTCATGGTGCGGAGCTGCAGGGCGTGGATTCCACCCTCAAGGGCCATCTCGTCACGCAGCAGGGCGTAGACCATTCGGTGGCGGGCGGGCTGCATCTTGGAGGTGAAGGCGTCGGATGTGATGACAAGGCTGTCACGTGTCAGCAGGCATGCATCTTTTTTAGCTTGAACCAGGGGTTGAATGCTGATGCAGGGTTGGGTTGGCGGTGGTGTGAGAGAGGGTCCGGGGATAGGCGGCATGGAAACATCCATGGAAGGACAAGGTAGAGAGAGGCCATCCATGGGACAGCGGCAAGAATGAGACGATGCCAACAGGTAGACGGTAAAGATGAATCACTCCGGAAGAAGGCGGAGGCTTCAGTCAGACAACAACAAGAACAACAAGAAACTCTTACCGGAAGTGGGTCTCGCTGGAAGTGCTGCCTTGCATGGGCTTGTGATGAGCATGCAGATGAGAGTCATTGTAGATCTCTAGTGTCTGAGGATCAAAGGCGGCGGTGATCTTGAAGTGAGGTCAGCAACTGAGCGCATTACGCTTACAATAGAAGACAAAACTTGCCTTGGCCCTGATGGTATCCTCGACAGGAGTTCCCGAGTTCATGGTAGAGAGCTGTCGTCCGACGCTCGAAAAGCCGAGCGCGTATCGTCGAAACATGAGGTGTGATGCAAGCGAGCAGCGGTCTGAGAGTAGTCGTGAAAAAAATCACGTCACGTTCTGTGTTTCGGTTCTTGCGGCTCTGCCAAAGTTTTCCAGAGGTCGACCAAATTGAGTTGTCGACGATTAGATCAAACGTTGGCGCAGATGAAGGAATTGAGTTGCGAGAGTTGTAGAAACACCACGAGAGGAAGAGTAGCGGAGTCGGAGCCGACCAATGTGGATTGAATGGATGGGCCTGGGTGGGCAACACAGAGAAAGAGGTTGGGTGGAAGAGAGAGAGAGGTCGGAATGGATGAACGGATGAGAGCAAGACTTTTTTTTTTCTTCTTCTCTCTTTAATTTATAAGTTTGCCCCAACAAAGCCACGCACACTTCTCAAAACGGTGACGTGACAATGGATGGCAAAACAAAAAAAGAAAACGACGCGGGATGATGCAGCAAGCAAAGAGAATTAAGTAGGAAAGAGAAGAGAGAGAGAGAGAAAAGAGGCGGACAGGGGAAGGGGGCGAAAATAAGGCGGTTTCTTAATAAACCTTGGCTTGGGCTGGACGTGGACGCCGCTACTTGCTTGGTGAGAGTGGCGGGCTGCGCGCTGGGCTGGGCTGGCCTGGGCTGTGACTGTGACTGTGACTGTGACAATAACCTACTAACGGGACTCCTCTCAGCGGGTGAGGATTATTCAAAGCTGGTAGAGATTGGCCATATTCGGTGTGAAGTCGGTGAGAGCTACCTACACTTTTACTTCCAGGATTAGATATGCACAGCCAAGCACAAAAGCAACAAGCGCGCGTACACTTGCGCGCACGCGGGCAGAGAGACAAGACAGGCACAAGGCACAGGCACACAGGTACCAAAGGTAACCCCTTGCCTACTAATGCATGGGAGGGTCAAACTGCATCTTGCAAAGGCGGAAAGAGATGGCTTCTGCAAACGTTCGTTTTCGGCTTCTAAAGCGCGGGGGATGCAACCCGGCCAACTCTTCCCATTTACCGTCTTTTCGACCTGGTTCCCTCTGTGGCGGATGACTTTTGATTCGCCCGCGGGTGCCCCTTCGAACCCAAGAATCCAACCCCTGCCCCCTCGTCCAATCCAGCAAATGATCAGCCGCCAATCTACTACTCGGGGGGGGGATGCACATCCAGCCAGCTGGGTCGACCGACGCCCGGGCCCTGACCGCCCCCGTTGAGCGGTGAAGCCACGGCCTGCATGAGGCGGCACCAGGCTAGGTACCGAGTACGGGGGGCCGGTCTAGGACGGCCATGGCTCTCTCGTGTATCTTTTCTTTCTTTTCTTTGTCCTCTTTCTCTCTCCGCTCCGTGACAGCTGTACAAAGCTAAACTGTCGGGAACGACCCTGGGAATGGATGGATGCAAATGACTGACTGCCACGACAGGAGGCCCGAACCTACCACTAGCATTTTCCCCCTGTCCACGGGCAGCTTTTTCAAACTTGACAACGCCGCCCAGTGCCAGCAGCAGGCGGGCGGGCCCCGTCTAGCCCGGACGGACGACCACGGGGAACCAGTCAGCGGGAACCCAATCGCTTTGACATCTGACCGCTCCTGTTCGAGTGAAGCTTTTAGCTCTGCTAGTCCCGTCATCCTGGTAAACAGGTACACAGCATGGTGGCAGGGTGTTTCAACATGCACAGTACAGTTTGAGAGAAAGCACAATCACCCACCCACCCAGGCCCCATGGTCCAATCATCTCCTGACACTGTTTTTCTAGTCCCGTCTTTAACCTTGGGACTGCGACGAACTTCTTCAACGGTAAACTGCAAATGATGTGGCGGGATGAGAGTCATCTTTTGTTTACCGTATATGCAAGATGAAGCAACTGCTTCGTCGATGACGCAGAGCCGAGTTGACTCAATAACTTGGATACCAGGTAGGAGAGTAAAAAAGCGGTGTTATTAAAAAAGAACCAATTGCTATCCCTGGAAAACCGTCCGGTCAAGGTGTACGGTCAAGATACTAGGTTTCCCATTCAAGACTTGAACTTTGACAACACTACAGCTTTGCCAGCTAGAACCTCTAGGGCGATGCAGGGAAATCCTCTTGCTAGTCAAGAAGCTGCTGCGTATGGGTTACATTGTCCATGAATACAACTCGATAGCCCTTTCTTCTGGGGACACGGTTTTGTTCTCAGATACAAACCGTTCACTAGACACAACCAGTTAGCATTCATACCCAATCTCGGGCCGGGGGCCATCTGGGGTTGTTGATCAAAAAAAGTCGTACATTTGGGATCGTCAGGGTACCATCTCTCCAAGCCAATAGCATTCCCCTTCATACAGCTCATCTTTTAGAAGGTCGGTCTGAATAGCGGGACCAGTTTGACACTTTGAGGCTGGATGATACGTACAACGTGAATTCCGCAGCACTCGCACATGGGCAACAGTCGGTAACTGATGCGCAAAACCTGGTATCTACGGCACCGACGGAGGAGAATACGGTAAGGCCCAAGAAGATGATCCAGAGCTTCATGATTGGTTTTGCGGTTGTGATCTCTGGCCTCGATATCAGCGCGGAAGATGGTTGGTTCGTTTTGACCATACTTGTTATTTATTTATATGACTCGAAACTTGGCATCAATTTTTTTCTGAGTTTTCTCATGACAGCTTTCCTCATGATGTGTTCACCTTGATACGTTGACTGCCGTGTTCTACACCTTTGCATCCAACCTAGGTTAGGTAGTCTGGAGGTATCGAGGGGGGACTCACATCCTACCCGGGACGGTGTTAAATCTACAAAGCAACTAAACTTGACCAGCATCCAGCCTTCGGATATTCGGATCACACAATCATATCATATCTCGTAGATTCACCTCGACGGCATTTGTCATTGGACTTGAGATGCAGACAAGGTAGCAAGACAGCAGCTCCAAACTTTGTTTTTCTGCTGCAACCGGCCGTACCACTGCTATGCATCAACAGAACAGGGGAGGTCCGTGTTAAAATACAGTGGCAATTTAGACACTTTGTTTGTATATTTATGCTCAACAACTTTTTTTTACATCTTACCATTCATGCATGGATCGGGACGCACATTGGATTGTGTCACATTGCAGATGAGCGTTCAACTCAGCCTGACGACCGACCGCCGCACCGCGGACGCAACAGCCCAAGTGCCGGCGCAGCTTGTATTTAGAAACTTGGGCGATGGAAGCTGATTGGTCTTGTACCCGAGGGTTTAAAGAGAAGAAAAAACAGAAAAAAAGACACCAGATGGCGGACGGCATCTTGTGTCCTGTCACAAGGTACGTACCTCCGGGGAGGACGGAACCCTTCGGCCGGGCCGCTACCCGACGTCACCAACAATTGGATCCCGCATGGGAATGGATGGGGGGTAGGAGCTTCAAAACCTCCATCACCAAAAAACAATTTTGGACATCAGGCTCACGGATCGACAAATCCACTCCCAATCCTAACCCCCCTGGGCAAATGCGCCGCCGGTTCGGCCTCGGTGTCGCATCCTAGCTTCCAGAGCTCCTCTCTGCCTGCGCGGTCTTCCTCGGCACCCGAAATTTGACCACTGTCGCATCCCACACCTCTTCACGCACGCATTGCGAACCCTTGTCCGCAATCCCGGCGGTTCGGGACCTCACCGTCACCATGTCGCTCCTCCGCACATTCGCCCTCCGGCGCCCGGCATCCTTCCTCACCCTCCGTCCTGCCTGCAGAATGCTGTCAACGCTACCCCGCCTCCCGCTCTTTGAGGCCGTCGCAAACCATGATCCCGACTCCAAGGCCGTCGTCCACTCCCTCTCCGGCCGCACATTCAAGTATGGCGAGCTACTCGGTGACGTGCGTCGCGCCCGCGACCACCTGTCCGAAGCTGCGGGCAAGGAGGACCTCAATGGCGAGCGAATTGCGTTCCTGGTCGAAAATAGCTACGACTACGTAGGTGAGCAGCTGCGAACGCTCCGGCTCCGATAACGGCTGAGTTGACAATGCCCTCTCAAAGTAACGCTCTTGGCCGCCATGGCTGCGCGATCTATTGCTGTGCCTTTGTCTCCAGCCTTTCCTGCACCAGAGCTTCAGTATATCCTCAACCAGAGCGAGGCGTCGCTTCTTGTTTCTTCGGCCAAGTTCGCAGCCAAGGCCAAGGAGGTTCTTGCGACGGATCTGACAACTAAGCCGGCGCATCTCGAGCTCCAGAAGCATGTTGGCGGGGGAAGTCATGAAAAGGTTGAGCTGGGCGACTCCAACCCTGGAGAGGCTGGCATGATGCTGTACACATCAGGCACGACAAACAGACCGGTGAGATAGATAGCGCTGTACTTGCAACACTTGGATACTAACCCTTGGCTAGAAAGGTGTTCTGCTACCTCAATCAGTCCTGACGGCGCAGTCTCGTTCTCTACTCGAGGCGTGGGAATACTCCCCAGCCGATCATCTCCTCCACGTTCTCCCTCTTCACCACATCCACGGCACCGTCAACGCCATCCTGACGCCTCTCCTCGCCGGCTCGACCATCGAATTCATGTTCCCCTTTAATGCTGACGCCGTCTGGAAGCGCCTCTCCGCACCATTCCTCGCCTCTGCCGCCAACGGTGAATCCGCTCACAAGGACAAGATCACCTTCTTCACAGTTGTGCCTACAGTCTACAGTCGCCTCCTCTCTAGCCACAAGCACCTCGCCCCTGATGCTCAAGACGCCGCCCGGAAAGCTATTTCACCAGAGAACATGCGCCTCGCCATATCTGGTTCCGCCGCCTTGCCTACCCCCATCAAGGCAGCTTGGAGGGATCTAAGCCACGGCAACGTCCTCCTTGAGCGATATGGCATGACCGAGGTTGGCATGGCGCTAAGCTGTGGCCTTGACTTTTCCGATCGCGTCGATGCCAGTGTCGGCTGGCCTCTGCCATCTGTCCAAGCTCGCCTGGTCGATATGGACACTGGAGAGATCATCAAGGAAGGCGAGGAGGTCAACTTAGAGACAGGCCGAGAACGCTCCGGTGAGATCCAGCTCCGAGGACCGACCATCTTTCGCGAGTACTGGCGCAACCCGAAAGCGACAGCCAGCGAGTTCGTTGACGACGCCGACGGCAACGGCCGCTGGTTCAAGACGGGCGACGTCGCCGTGCGCCGCCCCGTCCCCTCTGCAGCCGCCGCTCAACCATGGGCCCACGGTCCCTTGTACTTTATTCAGGGCCGTAAGTCGGCCGATATCATCAAGACCGGCGGCGAAAAGGTCAGCGCTCTAGAAGTCGAGCGCGAGCTTCTCTCCCTACCCCAGGTCGCCGAGGCGGCTGTTGTCGCGGTGCCAAGCGGTCAATGGGGACACAAGGTAGGCGCTGTCCTTGTTCTTGATAATGAAGTTGTCAAGAAGTGGTCAGCACTCGACATGAGGCGAGCCCTGAAGGACCGCCTAGCCAACTATAAGATCCCCCAAGTGATGCGAATCGTTGATCATATCCCAAGGAACGCCATGGGCAAGATCAACAAGAAACAACTGGTCAAGTCCATTTTCCCTGATGATATAAGCGGCGATGAAAGCTGAGAGCACAATTGGGAGAGATCTCTGTATATACTGTATCACATGTTGTAGATTTGTATGATAACGCTGTATAGTTAGGGGTAGCATTGCGGAAGCTCGTCGAAAGCATCGTATCTAGAATAAGAATCACATAGTCATCAAAGCACAGAGAATCCTAAGTGACCAAACTGTACATTATCTATTTTTCATATCCCCAGTGGCCGGCTTTTCAACCTCCATGGTTGCCACTTGAGAAAAGAGCCCGAGCAACGCCAGTATAAAACTTGAACCAAGGAAATCAGGAATGAGCCATGGCTGGCCACGACCGAGTGGTTGTCTTGGTCCAGCATCGCATCTCAGCCCCCAGCCACTTCGTTTCTTGCGTCGAGTTTCCCACTTCAACCACATGCCGTTCGTTCGTCCACCGCTGCGTAGGGCCCATGATGGTCAGAAGCATGAAATGGTCATTATCGGATATCGTGCTAAATCAATGTCGTCCCTTTTCATCATCGTGCATAACCTTAGACAACGTGCTTGGCCTTGGCCCTTGTGCTGCCGGAGTGGGCACTGTCGGTGTGACCCGAGAACTCAACCTGCTCGGTGGCAGGCAGCTCCAGGACCTCCTTGAATCGACGGCCGATAGCCATCAGAATTTCCTTACCCTTCTCATTGCTACGGCCCTTCCCACCGGCCACGTCGCCATCGCCTCGGCCTGGAATGCTCTTTCCTATGGTGCGAGTCCAGACACCGATTCGGAAAAATGCCTTGCGGACGTTGACAACAACACCCATGACCTCACCGTCGTCCTCATCCTCAAGGGTCTCGCCAATAGCGGCCATCATAACCTGGAGCCAGAGACGGTCGACATCGATGTTTCGCTTGTCCTTGTACTGGTAGGACCACTTGCCACCGTGCTTGTTCTGGGGGTCCTCCCACTCGGGGCGGACACCGGCCTTGAACAGATGGTAGTCGGACTTGAGAGAGAGTTCAGAAACGGCGGAGACGTTGTTCTAAAAAAGTTAGCATGAGGCGAGAGAGGGAATCGTGTCAGTTTGAACTTACGTAGACACCCCAGAACTCCTCGACGGAATCAAAGGTGATGACCTCCTTCAGGAGATCGTTCCAGTTGTCACCCTATCACGTTTAATATCAGCATCGGGTCGACCATGGTCGAGAGCGGGTTCCACCATACCTTGCCGCTCGGGGGCTTGGTGAACCAAAGAGTCCACTTGTTCTGGAGAGGATGCTTGACGTTGAAGTTATCCTTGTCGTGGAAAACAGTGACGGGCTTGTCATCCTTGATATCGGAGGCGCTCTCCTTGCCGTTGGGGTCAACGGGGATGGTGGTGAGGTCGACCTGCTCGTCCATCTTGGGTGTCTCTGTCGTAGCGGCGGCCATTGTGACTGAGGTTTCTCGTTGGAGCGCGTGCGGGAGAAGTCGGTTCAGTTTAGGTGGAAGAGGTAACTTGCGAATGTGGGATCGCGGGGCAAGTTTGAGATGATCGAAGCAAAGAAGTGGGAGGCGGTGCGAGGGTGGGGCGAGAGCAAGAAATTGGTAGGTCGACTACTTCTTTCCGACGACAACAGGTAGAGGAACCGTTTGCGACTTTGCGCCAGGCAAGAGTCGACTCGATCGAGAAGGGAGAAGGGAGTCGCGAAGGACGTGACGAGACGTTTGTAGGTTGCGTAGGTAGGAGAGAGGCGCTTGTTTGAAGATTGGTTGTGACGGGAGGCGCAGTGGTCCAGGTCGCAAAAAATCTTGGGTGCTGACCTAAAAGTTAAGTGGAGGAGTTGTGCCTACCCCAAGCGACCCAATCGGGAAGGAAAAGTGGACCTAGAGTTGATGCCTTAATGTTTGTTCATGCCTTACATGTGTGGCACTCTCTCGAGCTGTTTTCCATCCTGGAGGCTTGTGAACGGTGGGGAAACTCCTTGTCAGAGCCTCAGCTCTCCCGTCGATCAGACAGGTGCCTGCATTGAACTGACGGGAGCTACCGACCAGGTCGTGGGTAGCGGCAGGTGCTATGCTAGCTGGAGCTTGACCTGGAGCTTGACCTGGAGGTGGATGAAGATGAAGCAAAGAGAGCGAGCTTCTCCTCATTCATCCCAGGGTCAGATTGTCAAACTCGTTTCATCCGACTTTGTTCAATTAGCCGAGGCCTCGCAGCGCAGGGACAATCCTATCTTTGATACTCGGCTACGTTTCTTTCACGCCGGGCATTCTCTCAATTGATACACCACCAAGACAAGGTACCACACATCGAGCGGACTCTTTTCCCCTTTGATCCAAGGACACGGACATTTATCAGGCCGTCACGAGGACCGATCTCACCTTTTTCCCTTTATGCCGTGATAATGCGACCCGAGAGATTCCTCTATGCCTAGACGGCTACACCAAGGTTGGCTCACACACAGCCTAGGCTAGTCTTCGGGCCTCACACGCTTGATGTAACTCGACTACAAGATGCAGCAGGATTCATTGTCACGAGGATTCGCAGCAGCATAAACGCATGTGCCGCTCGCAAGAGTGAGCCCATGTCACGGAGAAGCGAAGTACTCACGGTTACCAGTTGGTGCGCCCATTTCGTGTTTCACGCACTTCTTGTGCCTCATGCGCTGTCATGGCTTTCAAGTCATCCAACGTGGTGACCCCCATCCTCGCCTCCACCTCAAAACGGCTCAACCCACGCTCTTTTATTCCGGCGGTCGTTCGTGCCTCGCACCATTTCGCATGCATACCGGAATCTAGACATTTCTTCCCCTCCATAGCCGGAGATGCCGGCGGCACAACAGACAGGACAGTATCACGCCCGTTGATGCCCGCGTGGGCGTGGGGACAAGAGGACAAAAGGACAAAAGGACAAAAGGAAAAATGTACAGAGTAGGCTGAAATACAAACGGCAAAGGCGGTTTCACACAATCGTCTGCGGCCAGTCAGCTGCCCTCTTCTGACCAACTTGTGCCAACTTGTGTCGACAACCAACATTCGCTGCGTCACTCTCCCTTGAATGAGGCGTCAAGGGCGTCGATCCCAAGCTCGACGCCAGCAATTAAGCCTCGAATTCACCCACTCAAGGAGCACCTGCACCATTCACAGCCGGCGCGGTAAAGACAGGGCGGGATTCCCATGTTGGCCTATTGGTCTCCCTTGTCCCACATTGTCCAGCGAATCGAGTGACAACTGGTGCGCACCCGCCGCATTACGTATTTTGCACCAGCGAGTGCTCCCAATGATCATCCACGTCCACGCTCTCATGCATGGCTCAGGCACTGGCTATGCCTTTCTGGAATGTCGACGCGTCTCAAACTCCATTCCATCCCACCCTCACAGCCCTTTGTGTCTTTGATTGAGCCCCTCAGGGACCATCTTCCGAGACCTGCACGATCAGCGTGCTGACCAGGCTTGGCATGTCGGGTCTTGGTCTTCACTTCATCTGGAGTTGGACCCCATACTACGTAGCAAGCACATGGCGCACTTATAATAGACTCCCATCGCCCATGCCATGGACAAAGGAAACCAACCCAACAGCACTCACCACACCATCTCGAGCTTCTTTGATCCCCTTGCCTAGAATTGCTGCCGCAACTGCTTCTTTATTCTACTTGTCCAACCTCGCCGCCGCCATGGAGCCTGATACTCGAACCAACACTTCCTTTGAGAAGGATGTCTCCAAGACAAAGGAGACCACCCCCAAGAGCAAGAACCGAAGCAGCTCGCTCTTGATGATAAGCTCCGGCTTCACCTTTCTCGCCGCTCTCCCTCAGAGATCAACAACATCCTCATCTTTCAGATCTTCCTCGTTCCGATAAACTCATGACACAATTGCGATTATCTTTTGTCACTCATTTTGCTCAAAGCTCCTTTGTCTAATCGTTACTTATACCCGTCGTACACTTCACCAATTATCACCATATACGTCGTATCAGAGCAATCACGTTCGAAAAAGGATATCTTTTGGACTGTCATTATTGTACGGAGATGCAGGAGTTCAGGTCGTTTACTCCTCGCCGTCTTGAGCTCGATTTCAGTCTCGTTGGCCAAGACTTGCCAGATGAGTTCTACGAGAGCCATTTCAACACACTCTTCAAGAATGTTTATTCCCTCGTCTATGGGTCATTTTGTCCTAGCGACATGACCGAGGCACCCAAAGTGCACCCCTGGTTAAGAGAGTACCCGGACGCGTTTCTCAAATATGTCCAACTAGTGGCTCACCCCGATGCTCGAGCTGGGAAGTGGACGAGGTTACTTAGTGACAAGGGGGAGCGGGCATGCCTTCTCACAGCCATGATTTTCAAGATTCTCGATAACAAAGTTTTTACGCGTTTGCTTTTTGGCGCCGGTCCGGATCATGAGGCATTGCTAAACTCGTTCGATGCTGCGCTTATCAATGCAGAAGGTGTGTTGTGTGATAGTGACACCACATTCAGAAAACACCAAGCTGACATCAGCCATAGGATTCCAACGTACCAAACTCCGAGCTCGAGCCAACAGGATGTATCTGATAACCCAGATCCCTCCTTTCTTTTGGACTAGGGTCGACAAACTGTCTGCCCAAATCTTGACTTTCCTGCTACCGGCTTGTGCCTACGCCGCAGAGTTCAAAGGTCATAAGCCAATTCCCATCCGCGAGCTACATCAGGCCCTTCACGATGTGGTTGCTCACGCGGGGTGGATCAGTGTGCACATTCGCCTGGCGTCAGCGATCTTTTCGTTCAACTGGGTTCAGCCAGGAGAGCCATTCAGTTTGAGCCAGGTCAACCTCTGCCAGGAGGCTTACAGTTATTCCCAGGAGGCGGCGCGGCGGCATCAAGAGCGAAGTCGGAGGCGGAACCCAGACGGCCGGGTGATGAATTCGAGGGCTCGGGTTAAAATCTCGATTACGCCCGAGATTATTCGGCACAAGTCCGTCACAAAGTCCACTGGGACACCAGGCATGACGTCCTACAAGATATTGGCGCCCCATGTGGTATACTACGAGGGATTCCAGCTAGACTCCGACGAAGAAAGGGCATTTGTGAGCCTTCCCGAGTATATCTACCGCCTGAGGGAACAACTCTGCACGCCTCGAGGTGCAGCTCTTGCCATCATGTTGTTCGTGTCGTTCTGTCTGTGGGTTTTCTTGACCTCTTCGGGACAACGAGCATGGGGGGGCGTCTGGGCCTGGGTCTACCCGGTCGAAGGTACAAGTAAAGCCGGCTATGGATCAATGGAACGTGGGGACACGGAATCGAGCGTGGGGGTTTGAATATTTGTTTCTCATGGCTAGATCGGGATCGGTGAATTTTATGGAGTTTGGGTATCATGAATAGAATGGTTTAAGCGGATACGCATTGAAATGATGGGCCGATGTTTCCCAACTTGCATCAATATGGAGATTTTTCGTGATGGGAATGAGGTCATGCGAGCTACCGAGATAGTTGAGGCCACCCACGAAGATCTAAAGATATGCACGTCGACATGGGCATTGGCATGGGGGTTGACGTCCATGCTCATGATACCTGAGATTGTAGGAAAGTTCTCCCATGTTCGGAAGTCGCACCTGTATAACCTCATTCCCGGAAGCGGTAAAACAACGGCGAAACACCAACTTCGCCACAGCTGATCGGCTTCCGTAGCTCAGTTGGTTAGAGCGTCGTACTAATACTTCAGTTTACACTGTAATATCGGTGATGCGAAGGTCTCAGGTTCAAGCCCTGGCGGGAGCAACCTCCCAGTGCCCATCAGCTTCTTTTTTGCCCTTTCCCACATTTTTTGTGAAGATTTTGTGCCTGCTTGAAGGTCAAGAAGATATCTTGGGTGTGGAAGAGGCACCTCACGTGGCGTGGCTTGGAGGTGGCTGTCATCGGCAAATAGCAGGAGCTCACTTCCTTCCAGAGATAATCGCAACTGCCGTTTGGTGTGATTCCTGCATGAGTGGAGAAGATCAGTAGGATCTGATAAGATATTACTAACACCGGCGTCAAGACGACGACAGGGACCAGTTGTTGGTTACTTTGACTTCCCCTCATTTCTGCAGGTTGTCGAGCGGTGGTTACCTGAGTAATGCAGATTGGCACCAGGTGCTCTCGTCTCCATCGATGCCCAAGAGACTATCGACTTTGTGTACTTGGCAAACATCACTTGTGAGGCATCTCTATACAGAATACCCACACAGGAGTGAGTGGGTTAGCATACTTGAAAACTCAAACTCGTGCAACTTTTAACGAGATCCGAGTCAGGAAGAGGAGACAAGGGACAATTCCACGGCCCCTCACTCATCCCGTGTTTCGTGGAGAGGATGCGGATCGTCCCTCGACACCTGCATGCCTGCTGCTGATGCTACAGTACCCTCTTCGCATCGTGGGGGTCAGATGTGGAGGGGGAGGAGGAGGGAGTTCTTAGTTACAGTGGATCGATGTTGCAGATTCATCACATTGAGGCGCGTGTCTCGGATCCCCCGCTCAGCTCATTCTTGCTCAAGTTTCCGCAGTGCAGACCAGGAATTGTTCCGTCTTTGTGGAAGTCATGGACCCTGATCAACGCGTGACCACACGGATGTAGATGCCGTGTTTTTTTGAGGATTACTCAACTTGATTAAAGGTGGAGGTATTTGCGGGAGTTGTTTTACAAGATTTGTCATGAGTGTTGCTGGAGATCTTTGTTCACCTGAGAGATAATGGGCGCTGGTGTTGATATAAGTAACACTGTTGCACTTGAGAAGAGGTTTGTAACATCTCATGCTTGACTATTGATTGAACTGGTCTCATTTACTCATTTGTATACTAACGTGAGCGAAGGCAGGCTGACCACTTGGGCATCCTCATGTTGAAAAGAACAACCTCATCGCCACTAGAGCGTCATGATACTCAAGACCTCACCGCTGCGGAACCCATTCTTTCTTGAGATTGCGGAATGGTAGTTACTCAGAAATTCGGTCCTTTGGCTGGTATCGAAGACACGGGAATCGGGATCAAAGACATACCCACCGACTAGGACGCCCATCGATTACGCAGTGAGATTGAATCTTCGTAGTACAGATGGCATTAATACCATGGATTGGGTTATAAAAGGCGTCGTCGACATCGCATTATCCAGGCTATATCAATCCGATCAACACAGGATCATCTTCTCGCAACACTCAGGAAAATGTATTTCACTAAGCTTGCTCTTCTCGTTGCAGCTTTGGCTGCCTCGACAATCTCCGCAGCCCCGTCTCCGAAGAAAACCGAGGATGACTTCGACGAGATCGTATCTCTATCGACGGATGTTCAGAGGGTCATCGATAGTATGCCGGTCCGCGGGTACGATGCGTCTACCGTTCACGTACGTTGACTGTGTAGTTCATGAACTAGAAAGAGTCGTTGCTAACAAGGAATAGGACCTCTTCGCTGCGACTGTTGATCTGGTCAATGGAATCTCCGACATTAACAAGGCCAACGCGGATGTCCAAGTGGAAGATTTTGACGACCAGGAGAAGAAAGACACTTGCACGTCGGTGCACAGAGTATGTATCTTGAAGCTTCCCTCATGACCAATCTTTGACGCCTTTCAGACGAGATACACGCAGGGAAGCCTCATTAAGCAGGTTGGTGACCAGGCTGAGCGCATCAGCCAATTTCCACTCAGCCCAGAGATTGGCAAGCTTCTCAGCGTCTACGACAGGGAGATGCCCAAGTTTTTGGACGAGGTGAATAGCAGACTTGACGATTGCTCGGACGCGAACAAGCAGTACCTGGAGGAAAACATCAAGACCGCAAAGGCGCAGTACGATGCCATCACCCCCAAGGCTTAATTGAGTTTTGGAAACGGGGCGTAGTCTTTGACAGAAAAGTCTATCTGGGATGAGCAGCGCGCTCGATACGAGCTGTGCCCTGCGGCAGCAAGCCAATTAGTCAAATCAGTCCAGCAATCAAACAAGGCCGTTGGCGGCCACGGGTGACAGCATGCAGCGATGGCTGAGTGGCTTTTTCAATAGAGGTGGTTGGGCATGATGTCAGCCCGACCCTTTTGGTAATTTGTGCAACGGAGTAATTAAATGACGGACAAGATTCGGCAGTTGAAGAATTGCCTTGTTCTGACCTCGCCTGGCCTCTTGACACGTTGTCATTGTTGCAGTCAATGAATGGATGTTGAGTGAATGTGAAAGCGAAAGCGAATGGATCCAATGGATGTCAAGTCAAGACAGAGTTCGGCCGGGCCATCCCGTCCGCGTGCGCGCCAACGGCCTGGATGCATTAGGGGACTTGATCGGGAATATCAGCTGCCAGACATTGGCTCAGCTGCAACTATTGTACATGAGAGCCTGCAGCATGAGGTCGCATCTCCATTGTTTCCATATTTGTCCTGCTTCACCGTACAATTGAGAATGAATTGCCCTCAAGTCCATTCGCCGTGGACATTGTTACAGTCGGTATCCGTCTCCCGCCTCCCGTCGTCATGTCTTGCCTGAACTGGGACCCGGGCCCGTTCCGTGGCTCCGTGTGCCAGCCACCCGCATTTTTTTGGGTCCCGGAGAGCGTAGCTCGAACATAGGTGGTGACGCCGCCCCGCCCCCAGCCTCTGCTTGATTTTCAACACAGCCTGCTCAGCCCAGGCGATCCCGTCCCCAGCCTGAAAATCCAAGGAAAAGAAAAAATTGCTTCTAGCCAGGCGAGTTTGAGACCCATGCTAGTGTCTATGGTTCCTTGGCTTGTTCTTTTTGATGCGACGCAAAGTGTATACATTTGTAGAAGGAAACGCCGAGGACTTGCAACAGCCGAGTCGAAATCCATGACCTCGAGGCTGGGAAAAAGCCCAAGATGAACCAGGGCCGCTTCAAGGGTGGTGTGAACAGGTCCCCCGTAGCAGCTCCTCGGCGGCAGAATGACCCCTGTAGCTTGGGCTTGGGCGGTTCCCAGGCAGTTCCTGGTTGGTTTGATCCAGCTGTCGGCCCATGAACAGACGGCCTAGCTTCGATACATGGAGCTCTTCCCTTCCCTCGTCTCCCGTCAACCTCTTCCATTTCCTCCCCATCTCATCATCCTGAGACGCCAGGGAAAATTCTTTCCTTACCTCGGGCAGTCGGGTCCATCGCCTCCGCCAACGTCGCCAGAGCCTGCAAAGCATTGGTTAGTTAGCCCGGCAGCTCGCATGAGCCCTAGACGCCGCGCCCCGCCGTCAAACTCCATCCGCAACGGAGTCCATCTCTAGACTACAGTATCCGTCCGTCCAAAGCTAGTGCCTAAACCATCAAGCTTCGCTCCCACAACCAGAACAAGGCCTCACAAGCCTAGTTACCCGCCTCCGACTGTGCGCACGCGCGAGCCGACGCCGCCATCTTCTCTCCATCCAATCTTTTTTTCTGCCTCTTGTCTCCCACGCGCCATCCAATCAAGCTGCTAGCCCTGTTCTCGATACCCAGTAGTCAGCCTCAATGTCGACGCCATACTGGGGCCAACTGCCCGGCCCAAAGGTCGCCCAGGCCGGCCACGCCCGCCGCAGGTCTGAGTCGGACGACTTCACCTATAATGCTGACCGCAGATCTTCTTTCGACGTTCCTCCAGTTCGCAGATCAAATCGTGTTTCTATACAGACCCAGAACACCGAGGCTCCCTCCGAATCTACCTTTAGTCCACACGACTCGCCCTCTGCTGCAAGCTTTGCGCCTCAAGGACTAGCACCTAGACCGCCTTCCTATCGACAAGGACCTGGAGAGCCTTCCGACAGCAGAAGACCTCGCCGTCCAAGCCGCCAACAAGACCTACAGGACGAGGAAGAAGAAGAAGAAGAAGACGGTGACTTGTCGCCAATTCTTCCAGCTGCACCAGAGGTTCCTCGCGGTCCTCCCGTGAGCTATCGACACCCCTACGGCAACGGAGGTCTACCTTATACCTACACCGCAACAGGCGCACCGGCACCGCCACAACCGTACGGCGGCGCGTCCATGCAGGTTGACGACATGGACAACGAAGACTACCAAAAGTCCTCTCAGAGGGCTCGAGAATACCAGCAGTCTGACCGAGCGCAAGCAGACCTCGTAAGGAGGGACACGAGCGCCAGCACATACGACCCGCCGTCCAGGAGGGCAACTACCGGTGGTAGCTCAGGGCGTCATAAAAAGTACTTGGCAGACGACCGATCGCCCCTCCAAAGGCTAGAGCTGACGCTCGACAGCATCACCAAGGAGGAAAAACGCGCCCGAGTCGAAGCCGCCGAACGACGAGCCAGAGAAAGACAGGCATTGAGGGCCGGAAAGCAGCCCGCCGGCCAGCAACCACGGACCCACGAACGAAAACCATCTGTAGCCTACGGTGAGAGGCGTCCTTCAGCAGCAGCGGCTCCAATTCCCGTGGCGCAAAATCCGGCACGCAGAGAGGTATCCAGAGAAGTGCCCAGAGAAATTCACAGAGAGGCACCTAGAGAAGCGCACAGAGACATCCCCCGAGACGCCCCAAGAGACTTGTCCAGAGAGATTCCACAAGAAGCCCCAAGGGAAGCACCCAGAGAGACGTACCGCGAGCCACCTCCCGAAGCTCCCGTTCAGAAAGAGAGCTCGAGTCGTCATCGAGGCCCTCTTACACAACACCCACCAGAGGAGGCGCATCATTATAGTTCCGGCGCACTACTGGAACCCGAAGAAGTTCACCCAGCACCTAGGCACGCGAAATTGGATTCCGGTATCCCCAAGCGCAACCTCAGCTTCCGAGAACGAGCTGTACGAGACCATGTTCCTCTCCCAGAAGCGGCGCAACCCCCTGCTTCAAGTGGGGGATTCTCTTTGACACGAAGCGGCAGCAACAAACTAAAGAAGCAGCCTCCAGCAGATCACAGCTACCATCGTAGGGTGGCATCCGAAGCCCATGCTGCTCCTGTAGTGGCCCCCGTTTCGAAGCACCAACCCCCAGCCCATGATGACGAAGATGATGACTACTACTATGAACAAGAAGACATTATCCCAATGACCCGACAGCCCACCACTGGCCGGTATAGACGGGATAAGGACCTCCCTCCTAACCCACCTGAGGCGCGAAGGCCTTCTATGGATGTTAGACCTTCGATGGATGCCAGGCCCTCGATGGACGTCAGGCCAGACCGTCAACACATTCCCATGCCCGGCGACGACCAGCGCATCAGGAGACGTGTTACTGAACCCATCCCAAGGGCCGAGTATGCTTCTGACGAGGAGTACGCTCCACCGCCTACTCGTAGCAAGACCGTTAGCAAGAAGGAGGTGGATGATAGTGCTCACGCCGAGAACCAGGCGGCTGCCCGCAGAAAACACGAGAGGGCTGACAGCGACTACTCGGACGACGACTCGCATTCTCACAAGATCTCGAACATGATCTTCAAGCCTCGCGAGGAGATGGCCCCTGGTGATGGTCTGTATCTGCCACCTCAATGGCTCGATGAGTGGAAGAAGGGTACCGTAGGCAGTCTTGCTGGGCCGCTCCTGGAAATCAAGGATGTCGCCCATGTTTCTGAGCCAGATGTGAACAAGGCCTGGTGGGAGCAGGATAACCGGACTAAGGGTCACGGTTACGCCGCTCGACCACGAAAGGCTGAGGCGTTTGATGGCGAATATGACGAGAATGGTGAGTTTACTTACTTCACGGCCAGTGCACAATACTAACTCTGTCTTAGCTCCTACTCGGTTTAAGCCCCCGCTGTTCCTCAAGTGTGGCCCCCTCTTGAGATATTGCGGCATTCGACGGGAAAAGACCCCCAACAGGTCCCAGAGGGGCGGCCCCCTGGCAGAACGAGAGATGTGGCGAGGCAGTGTCATGATTGTCACAGAAGATGCCGACTCTTCCTACGAGATTGCGCCTACGCTTCGACTCTTTGTCCAGGACATTGAGCTGCTACCCCCTCCTCCTCATCGCGTCAAGGGTGATCTGTCTCCCGAATACGTCGATCCCATTGCTGGCCACCCCAAGGTGGGCCGTAGAGGAGAAACCCTCTATGTGCGACCCGTGGAGCACCTCGAGGAAGCAAAGGATCTGTCTCGTGACGAGACTGATGAGGGTCTCTTCGAGCAGAGCCGTAGTCCTCCTGATGTGCTCCCTCCTGATGGCGCAAAGGATCTTCCTGGATCTTTTGCCAGCCGTAGAAAGCGCGTGGGTATCGACGGTGAGAAGGTTCAGAAGTACAAGGACGTCAGAGGATTCCGACTTCATGCCGAACGGGGATACACTTTCTGGCGGTTCAACATCGAGGTTGAGCTACGTGAGAAGCAACAGCGGATCGCTTACCGCATCAACCGTGGACCTGCCATGGGCTTCTGGGTTCCTGCAGCGGGCGAGACTATGAACATGATGTTCTACAGCTGCAACGGCTTCAGCATGAGTGTGAAGCCTGATGAGCTAAGCGGTCCTGATCCTATGTGGCGTGACGTGTTGAACAACCACCAGACACGGCCCTTCCATCTCATGATTGGCGGTGGTGACCAGATCTACAACGATTGTGTCGCCGATCAATGTGAACTCTTCAAGGAGTGGCTTAGTATCAAGAACCCAGTTCACAAGCACACCACTGCCTTCACACCCGAGATGCAAGCTGAGATGGAGAATTTCTATCTTGAGCGTTACTGCATGTGGTTCTCCCAGGGACTGTTTGGCCTTGCCAATTCTCAGATCCCGATGGTCAACATGTACGACGACCACGACATCTTTGATGGATATGGCTCGTACCCCCATCATGACATGAAGTCGCCCGTCTTCAGCGGTCTCGGAGCTGTTGCTTTCAAGTACTACATGCTGTTCCAGCACCAGTCCATCATGGACGAGACGGAGAGCTCTGAGCCTAGCTGGATTCTTGGTTCCGAGCCTGGTCCGTTCATTGGCGAGCTCGGCCGCAGTCTGTTTATGTCTGTGGGCTCGAGAGTAGCTCTGCTGGCTGTGGACTGCCGCATGGAGAGGACAGAGCATGACGTTGTCTCGGACCAGACATGGGAGAAGATCATGAATCGTCTTTATGCCGAAGTGCGACGCGGACAGGTTGAGCATCTGCTGGTACTCTTGGGCATTCCCATTGCATACCCCAGATTGGTTTGGCTCGAGAACATGTAAGTGATGCACGGTTGCGTTGAATACCTAGTACTAACGAGATGATAGTTTGACCTCGAGACTTATGGACCCTGTCAAGGCACTTGGACGAACTGGCATGTTCGGAAAGGCTCTTAACAACATTGACGGAGGAGTCGAGGTTTTGGATGACCTGAACGACCACTGGACTGCCAAGAACCACAAGCAGGAGCGAAGCGTTGTTATCGAAGACTTGCAAGATCTCGCCATCGACAAGTCCCTCCGAGTCACCATTCTGAGCGGTGACGTACATCTTGCAGCCGTTGGACAGTTCTACTCCAACCCCAAACTGGGACTGGCTAAGCACAAGGACCCTCGATACATGCCAAATATCATCTCCTCGGCCATTGCCAACACACCGCCGCCTGACATGCTGGCCGATGTGCTCAACAAGAGGAACAAGGTGCACCACTTCGACAAGCAGACCGATGAGGATATGATTCCCATCTTCCAGCAAGGAGTGGACGGAAAGCCAAGAAACAACAAGCACCTCCTCCCCCACCGAAACTGGTGCTCGATCCGCGAATGGGCACCAGGAAGCACACCACCCCCGACACCGCCTCTGTCGCCTGAGAGAACCCCAAGCCCCCCACCATCCAAGCCCCAGGGAGGCGGTCTGTTCCGGAGACTGTCCTTGTCTAGGAGCAAGTCCACGGATACACCACCGGAGGTGTCAAGAGATTCGGTCCGCGGATCCCGGCCTCCAGTCACCCGAGGAGGTGGTGGTGGCCTGTTCCGCAGTCTATCACGCCGCAACTCGACCAACTCAGAGCGACCTCCCAAGGCCAAGCTCACAAGATCTATGTCTGTCGGTGGTGGTCCAGCTGAACCTAAGAAGGCTGGCTTCTTTAGCTTTGGTCGACGTCCTAGTCAGCGTCGCGCTGCTGATGATGGCGGCATTAACGGTACTTGGGGAGATGACGATAGATACGACGACGAAGAGCAGTATTGGGATGAGTCACCCCAACGAACGCGTCCTTCAGGTATCCGAGGTGGAGCGGCCTATGACGAGTATTCGGACGGTGACGACTCGTACTTCATGGCCCAGCCTCGCCGCACGCAGACCATTGGATCAAGGGCCATGTCACACTCTCGCAACGACGTGAGCGCCCTGCCTCCAACCCGTCCTTTCTACAGGACGCCAACAGGCCTATCAACGAAGCAAATGAAAGAGGCAGATAAGTATGCTGTCGATCTGGAAGGCGGTTTGGACATTTGCCTGAATGTCGAGATCAACCCCAAGGATCCTGCAGGCATCACCAAGACATACCGACTACTGGTACCGAAGCTGTTTTACGACTATAACGCCGATGATGATGATGAAGGAGCACAAGCCGCAGAGCCAGAGCCAGAGCCGGAGCCTGAAGCGGAGCCGGCGCCGGCGCCAGCACAGCCAAGCGGTTTCAAGAGGCTGTTGAGTTTCCGGAAGAAGGAGAAGAAGGAGCCTCCACCTCCGCCGGAAGAAGATGATTATAGTGATGAGGGTGATGACTATGACGACGACTATCGTCGAAGGTAGTCTGACCAGGATTGTTTTGTGATTTTGATTTCTTTACATGTGCATTCGCATATATGTACATTGGCTTATATGCCTCGTGTTTGGATGGCATTTGAGCGGAGTTTAGGACTTGGGGTATTGTTTGCATGAGCATTTTGTAGCATCATGGCAGATGATTGGCATTGGGAAAAAAGGCTATAAAGTTTTGTTTTGGCTTGGATTTAATTGCATTCTCGTATGAAGATGAATACGAACATGAGCGATGTTTCTGGTTTCTTGCGATAATCGGCCGAGTTCCTGTCCCATTGCCTGTGCCCCTGAAGACGTGCAGTTTTGGACGCTACGCACCCCTGGATAGCGGGGTCGCAGCGCTAATCAAGCCCACCGAAAGGCGCGCCATGCCCCGGAAATTCGCAGCCGCGGCCGGAGACAAAGTTTGACCAATCAGATGGCGTCACGCGACGTGGCAGAGCTCAAGGAAGGAACAAGCAATCCACTTTTGACCGCCGTGGTCCGCCGGCTTTGAGTGGCTGCTGCGACTGAGGAGCTTCCTTCCTTGCTTTCAACTTGACAACAGGCGACAAAAACTGTCTTTGAAAACAAACTTTGTCCTGTTGGCATTCTTTTACTCTTGTTCAAAAACAAGTCAGACACGCGCGAGATTTGCGACGAATACGCCGATTTTTTCGAATTGTGTGCGGAAACCGCGAGACGAGATACTCTTTGTCGAGAATACCGCTGTGCTGTTGCTTCAAGGGGCTCTTGTTCCCCGGATCGTCGATCAATCCACTGGGCCGAGACGACAGCCCGCGATATCCAACGAACCACGACATTTGAATACAGAAAAGAACCACGGACTAAGACACGAGCACGGGCACAAGCTTGAGGAGGAGCCGCTCTGCCAGCGCAAGGGCATGGCGCCATCATGTCGGGTCGCCACTACCAGTATCGCCCCAACTCCAAGATCAACTTCAACGATCTATCGGTAGCTGAGGTGCTCTGGCTCAACACCAAGCAGGTAGGCCACCAGATTGGCCGGTGGGCCGTCGGTCCGTGGCGGAGGATGGCCATCGCGGCGGGCAGGAGGGTAGCACACCAGGTGCGTCGCAACCTCACGTCTCGTCGGCTGCTGAGCTTCCCACACGTGCTGGTCGTGTTTTGGATCTTTGTGCTGCTCTATGGCGAGAGGTGGGTGTTTGATGGAAAGGTTGCCAACTGCGATTGGGATCATTGGGAGAAATGGGTATGTCAACGGCACAGGATGTCGTTCGCGACGAGAAATGTGCGATTCGAGCTCAAAGAAAGGTCGACTAACAACGCTGTAGCCGAAAGATGCGAAGCCACACCACCTCGTCTTCGTTGCCGATCCTCAACTTATCGATCCGCATTCATATCCTGGCCGACCATGGCCTCTAAACCCCCTGACGGTTCTCATCACCGACAACTACCTCAAGCGCGGATATGGCGCGATGCAGCATCGGCTGCACCCAGACAGCGTCTTCTTCCTTGGTGATCTTTTCGACGGCGGCCGCGAGTGGAAGACGAGCAAGGGCAACTTTGTCGATCCGAAATGGGGACGGGGACGTTCCAAGGACGAGAAGAAGTGGGTTCAGACATGGCACAACAAATACGGAGACGACTTTTGGCTGCAAGAGTATGAGCGATTCGGGGATATCTTCCTCGATAGCTGGAACAAGGGCGGCGAGGTACCTGGATCCTGGCAGCGCGGGCGAAAGCTTGTCGCCAGTCTTCCAGGGAATCATGACTTGGGCTTTGGAGCTCAGGTTCAGGTTCCCGTGCGCGATCGCTTCGGCGCATTCTTTGGTGATGTGAATCGCGTGGATGTCATTGGAAACCACACGATCGTGTCGGTCGATTCGGTATCTCTGAGCGCAGACACTTCCGAGTACAAAAACCAACACGATCTGAGGCCGATCTACGGGCCCGTAAACGAATTTCTGGAGAGCGTCAAGGTCACGAAGCGGAAGGCCGTGGAAGAGGAGCTTCGCCATTGGCATGATGTTCAGGGAGGACTGCATTACCCGCATGATGTCGAGGAGCTGGAACAGTCGAATCCTGCCTGGGGTCGTGCTGCTGATGCTGAGGCGGCTTCTCAGGGACCCGACTTTCCCACGATTCTTCTTACTCACGTTCCCTTGTATCGTGCGCCTGGCACCCCTTGTGGGCCGAAGCGCGAGCATTGGCCGCCAGCAAAGCCTCCCAAGGGGCAGAAGGGGCCGGTCATCCCTGACGAACGGAACGCTATCAGCGTTGTGGGAGGATATCAGTACCAGAACGTGCTCAACGAGGCTGATTCGGTCAAGCTGGTGAAGAGCATCGGCAACGTCAAGCACGTATTTTCAGGAGATGACCACGACTACTGCGAGGTGGTTCACTCGGATGCAAAGGAGAATGTTCGCGAAATCACGGTCAAGAGTATGAGCATGGCCATGGGTGTCCCCACGCCGGGTTTCCTCATGGTTAGTTTGTTTAACCCTGTTGATGCCAAGGGCAAGCCTCTGGCAGGAGCACCAGAGCAGACGATTCAGACGCATCTGTGCCTCTTGCCTAACCAGTTCCATACGTATATGGAGTATATCGTCTTTCTCATCGTCACCCTCGTTCTCCTCACCGTTCGAGCTTTCCTCGTCCCCGCACTCTCACTTACACCTTTCGCCCTTGAACCTGAGAAGCAAACCGCCTCAACCGTCCTACCTCTGTATAAGGACAAGATGGATCCTCCTGAGGCCTTTCCTTCACGCACAACATCGTCGTCGGGCACATCGGCGCATCACCTCCCCTCGCGGCTCTCTGCTGCGGCCCCACGCAACTCTCGGAGCAAGTCTCCCGCGCCCTCAGCTTCGCCCCGGTGGCAAGCACGGCGCGGAGCTGGCGGAGGCCGGAATGCCAAGCGCTGGGGGTGGGGAGCCGACGGCGGGCCGCGGATCCATCTCGACAACAGCCTCTTTGACACGGGGATTCAGGACAAGCGTGTCGGAGGTAAAGAGGCTCTCAGCGTGGTTGGACGTGAACTATGGACGACGACATGGCGTGTGGCATGGATGGCGGTGTTGTTCTGGGTTTATCTGAACTAAGCGGTCATGCATTCGCACGTTTTGTATTAGGATCATTCATGTTTTTTTGCTGGGCTGCATTGGAAAAGGGCGCGTTTCGTTGTATACAAGTCAATCACAGACATTTCTCGTACTGGGGAGAGAGAAGAAAAAAAAGGAGGTGGAAAAGGAAAGGGGTTGGGTTGGGTAGAGAGCTGTTGTTTTTGACGGCCGACATGTCGCTCACGCCGAGCTGTTTTTCTTTTTTATATGTACATTTAATCAATAGAGAATAATTAAAAAAAAAAAAAAAAAAAAAAAAAAAAAAAGTCATGAATTGAGTTCATCAGACGGTTGAGATGGTGTTGATACTCCTGAAATGTGTTAACAGCGGTGAATGAAAGTAGTGTATCAACAATGAGCCCATACCTTTCACCATCCCAAAGGCAACAAACCCATCTTGTAAGAAATCATCTCCTACCAACACCAATCCTCTCATCCCTCACCCTCCTAATCTCCCCCTCCCTCTCCCTCTCCTGCAAAACCCGATCAACACCCTCCATATCCGCCTCCTGCTGCTGTTGAGCTTGAGCGGCAGCCACCGCAGCAGCCCTTCGAGCTTGTTGAGCTGCGACTAGGGCTTCTCTTGCGCGTCGGTCTTCGTAGGCGGCTACGTCTTCGGATGTGATTGTTAGGGTTGTTGCTGGGCGGCGGAGCATCTTTGTTTTTTGGATGGGAATAGAAACAAAGGGTGGGTTTTTTCTTTGGTAGAGTGATGAAAGGTGTGTGAGATGGGGTACGGTTTTTGGATGTTCTTTATGGTTTGATGGGATAAAGAATAGTTGTTGCTTTGTTTTGAGTTGGTGATAGTGATGAGATGGATGTGAGTGAGTGAGTGTAAGATGGGATGCAAGGTTGTTGTCAAGCTGAGATTGATGAACAAGAAGTGGGGCATTCTCTCTCCCCACAGTTTGAGGAGGTACGTACCTCAACACCAAACCAAACATCACCATCATGGAAGTTGATCATGACATGTTCAAATAGTTCATCAGTAAACATCATCTTCTTTTCATTCGTCTATCTGCATTATATATCATATCAACATGTCTGGCCATATGGTCTCATGTCCCTCCTCCTCTTGCAAATGCTTTCAAGCGCCTCCAATGCGTTAGGTATCCATATCCATAGATTCATCTCATGCAGACGTGAACCCTCTCCTCCAACAAACAAAAAAGACAAGGTATCAATAATAAGTCTCAAACATAAAAAGAACGGACGCAGATCACCCTCAAGGTGACGTGCTAAACCCAGAAGCACACACATATTCCGCCTCCCACTTCAAAAAGTCTCCCAGGTCGTGACCCAGATTATATCCCATCGGTACCGTCTCCGTCGTAGTGGTGGTAGTATCGTCTTCGCCATCGGCCATATGAACCACGAGAGGCATCATCGGGCTCGGTGGTAAGCTTTCCACCGAGCTGTGCGACGACGAAGGGCGCTTGGGGCGACCTTCGCCGACCCATCGCTTGAGCCCTATCGTTGTGCTGCTGTTAAAGAACTTAGCCTTCTTGTCCAGGGCGTCGCTGGGGTCCGGGGCGTTCCAGAACCCGGAAGGAAACTCAGCACCCACCGGGATCGGCAGGTCAATGTCCGTGTCGATGGTTGACGGCGTTGACGATACCGTGCTGCGGGACGAGGATCGCATCGACGGCACGTCCTCGGGCACCAGCGTTCCGTGCGTTTCGAACCCGAACGATTCGAACCACGACGTGATTTCTTCGACCTGCTTCATGTCTTCCTCGTTGGACATGTCCTGAAGTAAGTCTCCAGCTCCTCCTAGAATTGCCATCTGGAACGCTGTCCAGTCTAGTGTGTCGTCCATTGTCTTTACTCCTTTGACTACTTCGGCCTTTGCAAATGTGATGGGACCGTGGCGGAATGAAGGTTTTGTGAGAGTGAAAGGTGTACTCTTGAGGTAAAAGAACTCATCATTCTCTTCTGCCTTGAGGTCCGTCTTGTCAAGGCTTTGTCGACCCGTCGACGGCTCGAGCTGTGTGTTATCCGGTGTCGTTACCATGACTTCAGGTATTGAGGGAAGCTTTCGTAGAGGCTCTACTCCGAATCGTGCTGGATTCTTTGGTGGTAGTTGAGGTGTAATAGGAGCTTCCACAACCTCCGTTTTATCCTTGACACTCTTGATGGAATCATCATCCCCCACAGACCCCTCTTGTTTCGAAAAGTTTTGGTTTCCACGATCCAAATCAGGGGTCAGCGAGGGAGATTCAGTCCGAGCAGAGGCCGCAGAGTTCCCCACAGCGCTCGCTCCAATCCGAGATGCCAGCTCGTCGAGATGGAATGGTTCGACATCTGTCTCGGAGTTATCTGATGCCATACTGCGGACCGAGTCGCTCGAGTATCGATGTTTCAGGCGTTCTTCGTCCAATTGTTGTGCATGTTCTTCTTCTCTCTTCTTTCTTAGCGCCTCAATGCGATCCGGTGTTAACATCTCGTCGGCCTCAATCCGTCTGAAACGCTGGCCTGTTAGAATGTCTGTCACATTCTCCGACAGGGTCCATCGTGGCGCTCGGATTGGTGATTTCGAGAAACGGTGTCCACCGTGTTGTTGGTGATGATTTTTCTTTCTTTGAGGTTTCTTTACTGAGGCCCGTCTGTCTGGTGATGACCTTGGAGACGGTGACGACGATGAATCCTCCCTCCCTTCCCTCCATTTGGGATGCCTTGGAAACCCCGTCGGTAGAGGCATCGACTTTGAGTGTTTGTGAAGCGCAGGAAGTCCTGGTGGTGATGGTGGTGACGGCGGTGATGGGGGTGAGTGCAACAGCGCTGAACCTTGCGAGGCATGTCGTGCATCTCGAAGTGCGGAACCAACAGCTATGAAGGCTTCATCCGTCTCCCGGATCAGGCGGTCGACAGTGTCTGATGACTCGCCCGAGCTTTGACTGCCGTATCTGCTGCGAGAAGTCTGGCTGTCGGTTGGCCCAACCTCGTGGCGATCAGCGCTATGGTCAGACAAAGAAACAGATGTTGGGGCCCTCGGCGAATCTCTGTAAAGGTGTGCATCGCTACTAGCAGGGCTGGGGCGCCCATTCCTGGAGCGAGGAGGTTGCGCGTACGGTCCATGCCGTGAGGAATGTGAGTGGGCTCGGCCATGTTCTGACAGACAAAGACTACCGGATGCAGCCCTTCTATTTGCGGGAACATTGCCTGTGAGAGCGTCAAGGGCAGCAGCTCGCTGCCCCTCGCAGCTGCGAAGGGAGACTGTAGAGATGGACTGGCTGCGGTGAGCCGGGGGAGGAGGAACTGGATGTGAGATGCGATGGACGCTGTGTATCCTTTGAATGGTGATTGGCGCCGCCGCGGGAGGCTTCTTCTTGGGGATGGGTAGCCGTGACTTTGTGGCCCTCGTCTTTCTTTGCGTCGACTTCTTGGCGCAGCAGGAACTCAGTTCCTCACACGAGTCGGTAAAATCGTTGTCGTCATTCCCATTTTCATTGTCGTTGCCGTTGCCCTCGCGCTCCCTCTCTCTAGGCTGCTGCGACCGTTGGGGAGTTATAAATCTTCGTATCAAGAAGCCCGGACGATTCAACATGGTGTATATCGTCTGGCGCACAGCGCAGACGGCTGCAGAAGATGAAACAAACAAGAGGTCGAGAAAAGGTTTCACATGGCCCTGAAGTAAGGAAGGGCAAAGTAAAAAGGGAGAGGGAGTTGAAGTGAGTTTGTAGCACAGCACGTCAAGGTCCGTCTTCCATGTAGTTCAGTTCCGAGTCGCCGGATTCGAAGGCTTGATCGTACGGCGACAGAGTTCAGCGGGCCCGGATACGGAAGCCAGACCAAAGCGAGGTGCGCCTGCAAGCAATTTG
The DNA here is from genome assembly GCA_003946985.1 of Fusarium duplospermum. Lineage (NCBI taxonomy): Eukaryota > Fungi > Ascomycota > Sordariomycetes > Hypocreales > Nectriaceae > Fusarium > Fusarium duplospermum. The sequence continues at coordinate 62,628 of NKCI01000098.1, read as the reverse complement.
AATCACCACTATCATCTGGCCTGGCGTAGGGCAAGGCAAATCAAATACCTCATGACGCATACGGTGCGACCATGTAACTTAGTCTCTCTGTATCTCGACCTCCTGTTGCCCCGTTGCTGTGATGCCCACTGTATGCCGCTTGCGACCCCATCATGGTATGTTGTTGGTCCAGATTCCAGATGCACGCCGGGATCAGTCCTGTTGTACTGTGTTGAGTGGAGCATACAAGGCAATTCCCACCGCAAGCTGCAAGCAGGCAAACTGATGCTCACATATGCCGGGTTCTTGGTAGTGCCCCCATTGGCTCAGAGTCCATGTGGCTGATGCTATTCAGGCCCTTCTTCTCAGGCCTTTCGTATTCTTTGTGCGACGTTTCGAGCTCCACACCCAGCCCAGCCATTTGGTCAGCCCAGCTGGGCATGTCGTTGGTTCATATTCGAGGCCTGGCCCGAGACGGACCCAAAGATAGAAGATCCAGCATGGATAGGGTCGATACCCGGAGGCAATCTTGAGGTGGACGCCGGGTACGGGTACGACTCGAGGCTATGGCGGTCTATAGCGTGACAGTAGTGTCTTTCTGGCCGGCTTCAGCAAAGAAATGAGACACGGCAGGCTGCATCTCGAGGTCGTAAGAGGAAGATCCAACTGCCAACCGCGTGGTGCGCCCTGCCATGCTGTATCACCACCATCACCACCGGAACACTGCAGCCGCAAGAGAGAGCCCTGAGGCTGACGTTCAGGTCCCAGCCGCGCTGGGTGACTCAATTCCCGACATTGCCCTTTACGCTACCCAGAGAACCAATTCGATATATGACCCGTCGCTTCGAGCGGGCTGGTCCTGGCGACGGTTATGTCCCGGTGGTCCAGTCGTTGGCCTTTGCTGAGTGGAGTGCGGGAACGATGCTCTCCCGCGTGCACTGATGGCCAGAGCGAAGACTCGGCAGTTGATCCATGCTGCTCGGACTCGGTCTCCTGCAGCAAACACCATGACCTGAGACGAGAAGGCTCTGCAAAGGCCCGTAAGATCAAATTCATACTGTCCTTGTCAGCCATGTCCAAAGGAGTGCATTGGTGCAAGAAGGATTCATCCTTGTGCCGCACGAAGGAAGGAATAAGTAATGCCGAGTTTGTGCATGAAAGGAATCATGGTTGAAATGCTTAAGCTGTATAAGATGCAATCCTGATCCTCATGTCAAGGTTGAATTGTCAGAAGGATGAGGCGTCGGCCGTTGAACGTGGCAGTGCGCAGTACTGTGTTGAATGTCTTCGACACTGTGCACCTGGCACGGCAACAACCCTGCATCTAGACATGAACTGACACTGGTTTCTCGAGGATATGGTCAAGTAAAGGGTGTATAGAAAGCTCATGTTTACTATCTAGCTTGTAAGTAGAGTTTATTACATGGGTAAACATAGACTGCTATTACCACCAGTCCACTTATACTCTACCTAACGTTAGCTTGCACTTACACCACTAAAGCAAGAGAAGTCAAGTTAGAACAACATGCAATTAGGTACTGTAAAGTTGCACCTCTAAGTTACCTTGCCTTATTGATTCTTGTTGTATACGTCATTTCTGTACGAGTTCTTGACAAGCCATGTCCTCTTGGCAGGGCCCATTCTCATCATAGCCACTCCTCCATGCACGCAACACTCAGACACAGTTCGGCAGTTAAATGTATTGCCCCCCCTCTACTTCAGGCTGTACGCACTTTAATCAAAGGTACCAATCCTCACCTGAACAGCCATACCCGTTTCGACAAAACATGCGAGAGATGCATAGGAATCTGCGGCCGCGTCCGTCCCGCGCGGGGTCGGCGGGGACTCAGTTCAAGGATGTCTCTTCGAGAGTCGATACGAAGACATTCTAATTTTGGGTGTCTCACGCAAGTGAAATCTTGGGCATTGTATAGGTTAGAACACGGTTGTATTTCACGTGGCGAATGTGTGGTTTGTTTGGGTGCTTGTTGAGGACCGAGTTTCTTAATATCATCTAGAAATATTGCGAGGGACACTAGAGCCATATTTTCATTTCTTGCGTGTTATAATGATGAGCCGTTGATAGGTGGAATTTCCAATGTGGCATCAGTTACATTCAATGTTTAGTAAACTCATTGTTTCAGAATGAGGTGATAGGTCAGTCCTGGGCTCAAGGGGTTACTGTATGAACTTCAAACATGGTCAGTTGCATCAGTCCTAAGCTACTTCGGCTCCGAAGTGCTTGTACAGATCTTTTTGTATATGTCATACTACAAATAAATCATCAGCAAATGTAGCATTGCAATATCCAGACCACATTGTTGGGTATGAGACATCATGCATTGTGCGGTTCGCATGCTTGGGCAAAGAATGGCTGTTGATGACAGACTGAACCCGGGTTCATTGCTAAAGGTCCACATTTGCAATCAAAGGGCAGTAATTAACAGTAAACCATGTGCCGTAGATTAAGTATCTGCTCTCATATGCCACATCCCGAGCCCTCATCTCCAGAAATCCATCTCAATACTTCCAATCTGTAACAAGGTCATCCCAATATTTCCAAATCGCATGCTGTATGTTCCTTGTATCAATGCCAAATAAGCCTTCTTCCCTCTCCTGTGTCGTAATCATTCAGTGTCGTTGTTATGTTGGGTAAAATATTTGTCCATCTCGTCTTGAAAGAGGAGTCCTCATCCATCATCGTGCCTCGAAGCACCGCTCTTGTATGCAGATCACCTAACATTCACGGCCCCCGTTTCGTACAGCTTTAAATAGCCGAGTAGAGCTTTCTCGGTGGCCGTGGCGTCGTCATCCGAAGAAGTGACGATGCCGCCCGCTTCACTGCAAACCCCCTTCTCTCCTCCAGCAAAGGCTCGAAGCCCTCGTCAGGCTGTCTCGCGGCATCCTTATTGCCAAACAGGCTCGTCGTCCATGACTTGACGGGAAGCATGAGGCAGCCGGGCCACGTCATTCTTCTGTGGTTGTTTCTGCTGGACGGGCGTGTGTTGTGGGTTGAGGCGATGACAATCTTGATCTCCCGGGACTGGGTCATGTTCGAACAATGAATTGAAAAAAGAGATTGATGCTCAGTTTACTCTGCCAAGCTGGCTTTGAGTCTCTGAATTGAAGTGATTGCGTTCTTGAGCGGCAAGAGTGCACTGTCCATCATCGAGGGAGTCGACCCCTTTTTCAATACCCCAGATTCGAATCAGGTCAGGTCCTGTCCTGTTCTTGCCGTAGAGTACAAGGCGAGAGTTGAATTGCTCCATCATTCCAATCGAAGACGCCCCGGCCGATGAGTGGGCGTCAGTCTTTCCAAGTCTCAAATTCCTGCCGTTCAAATTCCAGCGGCTGATCAAGGGAGTCCATCGCAAAAGCCATGGCGTCAGAAAGAGACCTTCGAGGCCAGCAAATTCTCGTCGGCGGAGCACTAACGGGTAAGGTACTGCCCTGGCAAGGCTATTCGAGACCCCTGGGGCGCAAAGTCTATCTTGCGAGGCAGCGGGCTATTGCATTGTAGTCTTGTTAGCAAAGGCATTAGACGCATCTCGTGTGAATCACCCGATGGGCCGTCACAATTTGGGCTCGGGTATCAGGCTCCCGGGGTTAGTAAATCATCTAGGTGAAACATGAGGTTACCCGAGGATCATTGTCTTCCAAATCTACGTCAGATGTACCATGAAACATGCTTGTCCTCCCATCTAGCCAGCCTCCTCGGCGCTCTCTTCGTCATCATCCTCATCATGTTGGATGAACGGGATGAACCGAAAGTCCAAGTAACTCTGCTTGCCACCCTCCATCTCGACCATGAATTGCAAGCTTAGTACTCCTTGTCCATCACCTCTGAGGCTGACCTTGGTTGCGATCCGCATCGCCTCTGATGAATTCTTGATAAAGTCAAACTTGTAACATTGCGACCATCTCTCTCGAATGCCCAACGATTCGATGAGATCCCTTCCACGCGCAAAGTCCACACCGGAGCTTCCGAGATCACCTATACCGGCCAGCGAGAGGAAAGGCGTGTTCTTAGAGGCGGTGATTGTCAGCTTCGTAGGAGCCGTGGGAGAGATCTCGGCGAGGGAATCCAGAAGCGTTCGGGACAGCATGATCATCTTGAAGGCGAGGTCGTTGCGATCAAAAGGAATTTCGTCAGGAATTTCCGGCAGATAGGTTGTCAAGGATGCCGTAGTCTTGACTCCAGACTCTTCGATCGTGATCTTGAACGGATCTCCTTCTTCATTGTACAAAAGGGTGCATGTTCCTGAAATCCCGAGCGTCTGGTTGCTGAACGCATCGGGGCGATAGTTGCGCAGATTGCTCCGGTAAGGGTCCTGCTCAGCTTTCTGAGCGCGAGTAGCCACGTCGACGGCGCCAAAGATCTGGAGAACTTCGAGGATAGAGTTCAAAGAGAGTTGGAAGCTTGGTAGATCTGGGGGATCCGGACCTTCCTGGGATGGAACGTTGGCGGTAAACGATGAGAAAAGACCTTTGTCGAGGAATGCGACCCCTGCATCTCGTCAGTTCCGTTCCACAGACACAATATCAGATCGATTCACCTTGCATCACTCGCGCATGATCGGTCGAAAAACGAACACCTTCGTCTGTAATCTGAACGTGAACTCGAGGTGCAAAGTTGATACACTTTAGGAGCTGGAACAGCGGCCTCGTCGATGTCGCAACAGCGCGAAAGATGGGTTGAGCTTCGGTCGCCATTTCGGATATCTTGGAAGCCGCTGTTGAGAGTGAAAAGGAAAAGGTGTAGGAATTAGGAGTTCAAAAACTGGCAGAAAAATGCAACGGGCGCGCGCAGCGGCGTCTCTCTTGTATGCTCCAACTATTGTACAGGAAACCGACCGAATGGGGACTTTTTGGGGTATCTCAGACGTAGACTCCGACAGCACAGAACATGTAGACAACTCCGAATCTAGAAGAGTCAGCAAGACGGTATGGCAATGGACGGTCAGCGAGGGCGTACGCGATGGCGAGAGAAGCTGGAATGCCCAGAACAGGAACGTTGAGAAGTGATCGGTCTATCAAGTAATCAGCGATATGGAACAGAACAGAGTTAGTCCAGAGATGCCTACTCAGAGCGAAAACACCAGTGAGGACGAATCCAAGCACAAGAAGCAGAAAGGCGACCCAGAACTGGCTTCCCTTGTTCACGGCAGGAAAGAAGGGACTGGTAGCAGCAGCTTGCCAGACCTCATGCAGCGAGGAATCCATAGGCTAGGATGTGGCGAAGAGGAGAGATTCAGTATGTGCGTTCGCTGAGAGGATCCTGGGCAATTGTTGGCGCGGCGTTGAATGGATTGGTACGGCCAGCAAGTGAAGTTGAGCTGCAGTTGCAGTGTGTTAGGAGAGGCTCTGGGGAAGCTTCACGAGCTTACGATGGCGCATCGTGGCCATAGACCAAAACGGCTTAGCGCCTTTGTTCCCCTGACAGCTGGGCCACCTGGAAGCCTCGAGAATGACATAAGCAGCGCACGGTCCATCTTGAAACGCGCCCATCCTCCGCCATCATGATGCCTATCCAACTCCATCATACTCGCCTCTAACACCACACTGTGATTGCGAGCTTGCGATTGAGTTACCACAGCCATGCCTGACGAGAGTAAGTCGCATTCATATTGCGATCGCGATGAGCTGGATATAGCTGACATATGGCCATCAGACGGAAAGCGCAAGGCCGAGGAGGACCCGACCTCCCCTACCCCCTCCAAGCGCATAAAGCAAGATGACTCTGCCGAACCTCCAGACAAGAAGTCAGCCATCAAACCTATTCCATTCCCCGAAAAGGTAAGTTCCCCGTATGTAGATTATGCGCGCAAAAATGCTCATCACAGCTCTCTCTCGTAGCCGGCCGTCATCGAAGAGCGCAATGGCGAGATCGAATTCCGAGTAGTCAACAACGACAACGAGCGCGAATCCCTCATAATTCTCACTGGTCTCAAGTGCATCTTCCAAAAGCAACTCCCAAAGATGCCCAAGGACTACATCGCCCGACTCGTCTATGACCGCACTCATCTGTCCATCGCCATTGTCAAGAAGCCTCTGGAAGTTGTTGGTGGCATCACGTATCGCCCATTCAAGGGTCGCCGTTTCGCCGAGATCGTCTTTTGCGCCATTAGTTCTGATCAGCAAGTTAAGGGTTACGGCGCGCACCTAATGTCTCATCTCAAGGATTACGTCAAAGCTACCAGCGACGTGATGCACTTCCTCACTTACGCCGATAACTACGCTATTGGATACTTCAAGAAGCAGGGCTTTACCAAGGAGATCACTCTCGACAAAAAGGTCTGGATGGGATATATCAAGGATTACGAGGGTGGAACCATCATGCAGTGTTCGATGCTGCCGCGGATTCGATACCTCGAGATGGGTCGCATGCTACTTAAGCAGAAAGAATGCGTCCAGGCCAAAATCCGCGCCTACTCCAAATCACACAATGTTCATTCACCACCCAAGGAATGGAAAAATGGAATTACCGAAATTGACCCTCTCGCTATTCCCGCGATTCGAGCATCGGGCTGGTCACCAGATATGGACGAGCTCGCCCGTCAACCTCGCCACGGACCCAACTACAACCAACTCCTCCATCTTCTCAACGACTTGCAGAACCACAACTCGGCTTGGCCCTTCTTGGTTCCCGTCAACCGAGACGACGTTGCCGATTACTACGATGTGATCAAGGAGCCTATGGACCTGAGCACCATGGAGAGCAAGCTCGAGGCCGACCAGTACCTCACACCCGAGGACTTCATCAAGGACGCGAAGCTCGTCTTTGACAACTGCCGCAAATACAACAACGAGAGCACGCCGTACGCAAAGTCGGCCAACAAGCTCGAGAAGTTCATGTGGCAGCAGATCAAGGCCATTCCCGAGTGGTCCCATCTAGAGCCGGAGAGGTAGGACACACAATCGGTTACTGAGCCAAGGAGGATAAGACTTCGTCTCACCAACACGCGAGCTTCTTCCAGCGGCCACGGGGAATAGGTACTAGATCTGCATTTGTTTTGAGTCCCGTGTTTATGTCCGATTTGAGGGTGGATTTACGAGCGAGGCGTTTCAAGGTTGAGGGGGGTTCATGGGTTGTATTATAGTCATCATATGCACCTTGTATACGGTGGCGTTGCAAGGAATTGATAGTTTCATGATCATGCTTTGCTTATATGTCCAAGTGCCACGCAGCGTAAGGTCTCGACATAATCTTGTTGATGTTTATCAACAAAACGTGGTCCTTTTAACTATACCCGGGCGTGTCAATGGTGTTATGATGCGCTGTCTTATGGCCAAGTCAACAGCCCAACAACAATACGACATGACACAACGTGTCAGTGGCAAGACGAGCATGATATCAACATACTTACACCTACGTAGCACCAACACAAGGTTTCATGCCATGTATAAAGTAATAATCGAAACCCAACTTCGATTGGTGGCCATCTATCAAAAAAGCCGAATCTATGAGTCAAAGTGACCGGCACATGAGAACCCACAGACAACTTGAAAAAAGACGCAGCCTTGCAAAAAAAGGAGAATATTGTCGTTATGTGTTTTTGGCCAAATCCATCTCCCTCAACAATCTAGCTTCGAGTCCCCCGAGGCAAATAAACGCCCCGAGGAATAGCATCACCACAACAGCATAAATAAAGCCCATCAACATGAACCCGGCAATTCCCGTAAAATCCCCATTCCCCGATCGAGACCCATATCGCCCAAACACCGCTGCCCGTATTGCAAAATGCAAAAGACAAAAAATGACAAAAGAAAAAAAACGTGAAAAGATGAAGCTGCTTGTCTCAGATGCTGGTCGTAGTAGCTGTTGGCCCCGGTAAACCGCAGGGGTGACACGGGGTCGATGCTTGCATTGAGACTGTAGCCTCCTCCATGCGGGTTCCGTGCTCCGATGTCGTAAGAAAAGGATTGAGGCTGTGTGGTAGGTAGATGAGAGTTTTGGTCAAAAAATACGACTCCTTGAAAGAAAAGAGGTGCCGTATAAGGGTATAATTTTTGCGAAGGTCAACGCTTTTTTTCTTTTCTTTGATTTCTTGACTTGTTACAGAGTATCACGCCTCTGCGCGCTGGCCTGTTCCCGCATCTCCTACCGGTAGACGGAGATCCGAGTGCGTGCGGCGGGTCCAGGGGATGCGGATCAGGTGGGGATTATCCATGAAGTGGCGCCGCAGGGAACTTGCAGGCGTTGGGGAACGGGTACTCGACGCCTCGCGGGCCGGGGGGAGAGCCGTAGTCCGGTTGGGGTTCTCGGATTCGAGAGTGCGGCGGAGCATGGGGTGAAGGGATTCAGGAATCTCGTCCCAGTGACCAGCTCGAGCTGTGCTAAGCAGGCCAGGAGGGAAGAGTGCGGCGGGAACGATCGTAGACGAGTCAGCCCCACGGAAGATTTGTTCTGTCAGCAGACTGAGCTCGCCCGTCTCGATAGCGTTCTTGAGCCACTGCTCCCACTCCTCGTCGAGAATGGTAGAAGTATCACCGGCTTCACGTCTCGCAACCCGATCTCGGAGGCGCTCATTCAGCTCGACTCCCACACTCTCCAGTTCATCCTCGCTCTCGACGTCCATCTCATTATCCAGGTCGTCGAGGCCGACATATCCCACCTCGGCGGATTCGCTGCGAGAGTTCCGGGGCAAGTGCTCGATATCGGCCCAGTCGGGAAAGCCATCGGCGGTGGTGTCGCGAATGAGGTACCCCTGCTCCTTCTCATACTTCTCCTTGGCCCACTTTGTGCCCTCCCACTTGGTCAAACCAGCGATCTCGGCATTGGTGAGGCGTAGGCCGTCAAAGGCGCGGAACAGTCGACGGTGCCATGGCCAACGAGAGAGGCGAATGCGGTGCGTAGAGTGTGTGTAATCGAGGCCAGGATACTTGGCTTCCTGAGTGTCGAGGTGGCCGTAGAATGCATGAGTCTCCTGTCGAACCTCTGGGATCAGGCTGCGCTGAAGAAGGGCGTGAAAGTTTTGAGGGTCATTGCTCTTGGGACGAGGAAACATGTACTCGTAAACGAGCTGGTCGACGGGACGGCCCTTCATTGTGGTGGTTTCGTAGAGATTAGGAAGATGAAGGCGAAATCGGGTGAGATAAGATATCGTGGAAAGGCACAAGTTTTGAGGATCGCTGTGTTTGTCGCTGTGATTCACCGTTGCTCAAGGAAGCAACCAGAAGAACCCGAGTTGGTCACGTAATCGGAGAGTCGAAACGCACACGGGCCGGAGTGAATTTGGAGCAGAACCCGAGGGTCCACCGTCGTCGGAACAGGTAGGTCGCAAAAGCCGAGACAGAGGAAGCCAGGCAGAAAGGCCACGAGACAACACAAACTCCAAGGTCAGGAATGCTGGGAAACGGCCAGAGCTGCTTGTTGAAGGTTGGTCGGGCGTTCTCGGCGGGGTGAGCGACACGCGGGACGGCGGAGCCGAATGGGCTGTGGTGGCAGTTCCTCCGGGGAGTGAGAGAACACGCACACGCACGCTGCTGGCAGTGACAAGTAGGCGAGGGGATTCGAGAGTTGCTTCCCAAGGGAGGAGATATTTGGACGAGAGGTTCTTACTGAAGTGGGAGGGGAGGGAAAAAAAGAAGAGGTGAGAGTCGAAGGGAGGGTAGTACCTACCTAAGTAGATAAGGTGGGAGAGCGGCCTCGGGGAGGGAAGGAGGGGCGCGGCGGAAAAGAAAAAAAATTGGAAAGAACCTACCGTCCCATGCCTGGATTGCAGTGCGCCAAACAAGGGGACCAGGTGCCAAGCGGGCGGGTGCTAAATACCTACCGTCCGTGGATCAGCAGCCTACCTCGAGCGTTGTTCCAGGGCTTTGCCTAGAGGGGATCTATCCAAGGCGCTTCATAGGCTCCCGGGCGCCGCTTGGGAGGCCGGGACCTAATGCGCCTGGACATGAATCAATGAATGAATGAATGGGGGCGGCGGGCAGGCGTGGGATGGGTGAGGCCCCCGTGGGTGCAGGTAGTGGCCAGCCGGGGGGGCGTGGCGGCGGTCAGGCGCTAAACACCAAACCTGGTTCACCTGCCTCGCCCTCCGCTCTCCATTCCATCATACGCCTGGGATTGTAGCCTTCACAGGGCCACCGCCCGGGGCACTCAGCGCACCTACACACAGTCCATTGCAGAAAAGACTTGTCTTTTCCCTGCTCCTCCCCCGCCGTCAATGCGTTGGAAACAAGCAAGAGAACCCCAGGCTGCAGGACCCGTAATTCCGTCATCGTGTTTGCTGCGCTGGTCTTCGTTTGCAAGGGGGTGTGTAACTGGTGCTTGTTTGGCAGGACCCTTGATAGTTGGCGCGACGGTTTGAAGCACCCTCACGATACACTCGTGCGAATCTACGGATACTGTGTCATGGATTCAACAAAGGGCGTCAGTTCAATTCTTGCCAGCTGTCTAGATGTTCATTTAAAGATGAATGGATGCTTCCCGAAAGCTAACCATCCAGGCACCAAAGGTTATCAGCGCTGCGTCGTGTACCTGATGATCCCGCGCCAATCGCTTACTCTCCCCTCCTAGCGTTTCGTCGTGGCCACGACGTGAACAATGAAACTGTGAGATGTGGTAATTACACGACAAAGTCGTTAATGAAGACCACTTTCCATCGTCGAATTGTCAATGGGCTTGGGTTCCTGCGTTTCTTGCTGTGGCACGTCGTTCCGTATAAAGGTGCACAGTTGTGTCACGCTCCTCGCAAGGAATCATCATATGTGCTACTACTAAAAAGTGCAAAACGGAGTGCTATCTCACCGAGATTTGACTGCTAAACGACGTGAATTTCCTCACAGTGTTTGGCACCCTCTTATAAAGTGCACATCCGCCCCCTCGTGGTGTCTCCCATCTCCTCCCCTGCTAAAGGTCAGATGCCATCACCCATTTTATTCAAGCCAACCAATCCATTTCCTCGCTTCCCGGGTCTCCGCCCCCAGTCCCCCCATCACCAGTTTTCCCTCTCCAGCTTTCCCTTTGCTGTTAAAGAATCCCTGGCTTTTGATTCGTCCGTGACCGGACTGCCCGCACCCGGGTCGATGCCGGTCCCGGAGACAGGGCCGGTGAAGGCAGGTGCGTGCCCCCCGGAGCGGCAATGTCGGGGGGTTGAGCTCATGATGGATGGGGTACGCGGTTTCAAACAACAGCAGCTTCACACAGATACACGGACAGGCATTGCGTCAAAAACAGCAGACGGCGTTTTTTTTGCTTTCTTCTTTTTTTGTTTACGCAAAACTTCACAATTCAACAGAGGTAGGTTCTGGCTGATGTTTACAGAACTCTCACCTCGGGGGCCGGCTGGGGAGACTTCTCAAAGCTCTTCATGGGCTCCAGACCCCAGCGGCCAAACATGGCAGCGTCCTCGTCCCATCCGTTGCACTCGGTCGTCAACATCTTCTCTCCGGTGAAGATGGCGTTGGCGCCGGCCATGAAGCACATGGCCTGCTTCTCCTCCGACATAGTCTTGCGTCCAGCAGCGATGCGAATGATGGTTGAGGGCATGATGATGCGGGCCGTAGCGATGGTGCGCAGCATGCTCGTGAACTCGACCATGGGACGGTCGCCCAGCGGCGTGCCCTTGATGGGCACCAGGGCGTTGACGGGGAAGCTCTCGGGGTGGCTCGGCAAGGTGGACACGGTGTGCAGCAGGCCGACGCGGTCCTCGCTCGACTCGCCGAGACCCAGGATGCCGCCCGAGCAGACCTTGATGCCGGCGTCGCGCACGTGGCTCAGCGTCTGCAGGCGCTCGTCGTAGCTGCGTGTCGAGATGACGGAAGGGTAAAACTCGCGGCTCGTGTCGACGTTGTGGTTGTACGCCGTGAGACCGGCCGACTTGAGCTCCTTGGCCTGCTCAGCGTCGATCATGCCCAGCGTCACGCAGACCTCCATGCCCATGCCCTTGACGCCCTCGACCATGGCCTTGATGTTCTTAAGGCTGTTCTTACGCCCGCGCATGTCCCTCCAGGCGGCGCCCATGCAGAATCGAGTGCTGCCATTCTCCTTGGCCGTCCGCGCCGCCGCCAACACGCTCTCGACGCTCTCAACCCTCTTGGCCGGCACCTTGGTGCCCTTCTGGTACCGGGTCGACTGGGCGCAGTAGGAGCAGTCCTCGGTGCAGCCACCCGTCTTGATGTTCATGAGGGTGCAAAGTTGCACCTCGGCAGGGTTGTGCCATCGACGGTGGACGGTGCTCTATCGGGAGTCTGCTGTCAGTGATGGGGTCCTGATTGGCAATGGCGAGCATCTGTGAGGTTGTACACGCAACTACCCCGCCATTCAAGTCGAGCCGGCAGATCCAAGCCCCGCAAATCGAACCATTGAGACAGCTGTGATGGCAACCATGATGGTTCAAGACTTGGCAATGATAACAAAGCTGAAAGACAAACAGAAACAGAAAGATAAGACTCACAGCCTGGTACGCCAGCTCCAGCACGGGCTGGTAGTAAATGGCCGCAATCTCCTCCTTGGTCCAATCGTGTCGGACCGTGTTCGCCGTGACGGCCTCCCGCATAATCTGCTTCCTCCTCTCAGCCCGCTGCTTCTCAACCGCGTCGTGCGCTCCCGCCGGGGGAGGAGGCGGCTGCGATGGCCGAACGTAGTCGACGACGGTCGACATGGCTCGGGCTCGGGGGTGTTGCCATCTCGCCGAAGCGGGGAGCGGGAGGCGACCGCTCGTCACCGGGCGGAGGGCCCTCAGGCGGAGAGAGGCACCGGGCTTCATTGTGAGAGAGTGAGAGATTGTGTGAGAGGGGTCAGAAAAAAAAGAGGAAAGAAGGAAGAATGAGAGAATGGATGGTTGAGAGAAGAGAGGAAGAAAGGAAGAGGAGGGAGAAGCTAGTAGTGTATGAGCTGGATGGCAATGACCCAGCAGCAGCGGAGACACTAGAGCAAGGTGTCCAGGGACTGGGCTGAGAAAGAGGAGACGAGCAACACCAGAAACTGTCCCCAAATGGAATGGATGCCCCCGTCCGTTGCGTTGTTGGTGAGCTCTAGAAGCATGGGCTGTGCTGCCTTGACGGCTCTACATTACCACTCCCCCCACGCTGACAAGGGGCGGCCTGGGGCAGATCGACCCAAAGGTAAGAAACCCAGCCGATCTTCGGCCAGTCTCCGGACGACCATGTCAAAGTCGCCTATCAATCTTGCTCTCTTGCGCATTGAGCCCCATATCTCAACTCAAAACATGGTGGCTGCACAGATCCGGGACACTGGTGTCTCTCCCCCAAGCCCGTTGTAGCAACGCGGCAACCTCGGCTCCTCGGGGAGACGTGCCTCAAAGACGGCGTTATAAACCCGTCCTTTACCGCCGCCAACCTCTATTCGGAGCTGCTCTGTTGAGGGAAACGACCATCTTTCCTCTTGGGGGCGGGAACGGGGGTGAACCCGAGCTATGGCGCGATGCCAGCGTCTAACGAGCCCACCCTGTTGGCGAGAAGCACGCACTGCCTGCACTGCAGAAAAAGATGCTTGACATCCTTTCCATCCCATCCAACTTGCTTCCCCCGCTTGTGGTTGTACTGTAACACAACAGCTTGAAGGCGCGCCAATGGGTGACAACAGCGTCTCACCCAAGTGAGCTCTCTTGAGGGTGGGGGGACAGCTATGCCTTGTCGAAACTTCGGTCCGCTGTCCGTGAGGGTGCTTTTTTTGTTGAAGACCAGTCCAGCCCTGCAAAGAGACCCTTGATGGCAATCCGCCATTTCTTGTTGGCTAGGGAATTTTTTTTTTTTTTTTTTTGGTTGAGATTGAAGGCAGGGTCTGTCTGGCTTTAGTTGAACCCCGGAACATGCCCGTCCAACGAGGCATTCGGAATGGCTGCCGTGCCCGGGAAAACTGGGGGCTGGCCACTGTCGTAATCGCGGGGTTGGTGATGGGTTTTTGTTGTGGCACCATGGGTCGATTTGTTGCGGTCGTGGCCGGCTCCGTTGGAGAGGCCGTTCCGGTTCATGATGGAAGGAGAGTATTCGCGGTTTCGATATTTCAGTATATAGGCCCATTCGCCCAATTATGTGACTGTCGCTGGTTGAGAGAATCTTGAGTGCTCGAGGACAAAGACCTGTCGACTCTGTTAATAATGATCGCTGACATTCATCCAATCTATATAAGAATGGTAAACAAGAAGAGAAAAGCTCAACAAGAAAACTCGAAGCTCGATATCAAGCTATATTTCATGGTCGCATCATCCCTTGGTCCAGGACGCCATATTATCCGCCATTTCCAAAATCCCAGTCCCAGATTGCTTGTGTTTCTCTCATTACCCAAAGAAAACCGCCCATGCAAACCCTTCCAGTCCTTGGTCAAATAGCCTGTGTCGTCAACGGCGCAGATGTTCCTTGAAACTCGCAACACGAAACTCCCAAAAATTCCATGTCATATCCAAATCTCAGCTTCAGGGATAGGCGGCCTCAGGATACCGTCTGCCCATTCCTCCAGGGCTTCCACCTCGTTCCTCTGGTGGGATTCGCTTGTCCCATCTCTTTCTATCATTACGCGAGTCCCATGAGGGATAGTCTCGTCGCCGATCTGCATCGGCATGGCTGCTAGTTCGCCGCTCCACGTCCGGTCGTCGAAGATATCTCTCACGGCGTTCGTCCTCCCTTTCCCGTTCTCGCTCTAGCTCTCGCTGCCGACCCCTGTCCCTCTCTCGAAAGCGATCTCGGTCTCGGTCCCGTTCCCTCTCATCTCGCATCCTCCTTGTCCGATGGTACTCTTCATCACTCGATTCGCCCTCGGACGAAGCTCCAGAGAGGTCGGAGTAGCTCCGGCTGAGGCGAGTTGGAGGAATCCGGTCTCGGCTTCGACGCGCGCGTTGTGAGTCGGTGTGGTATGCACCGGCCCTCGGTGAGTTACGGCTTCGGTCCGAACCGGTCAATCCATTAGGTAGTATGTTGGACACCTTTTCTGATAGCTTCTCTCGAATGCTGCTGGTATTGGCTGTAGATCGTCGCCGAACGGGCTCGTCAGGTCTTATATCCGACCGGTGAGGGCGGAACGATGTTGGTGGATTGGCAACAGGCGGCGGCGGACCGGATGGGGGAGAATACCGACGAGATCCTGGGGAAGGCGGGCTCGGGTTGTTTCTTCGCTTCATACGGGGCGGAGCCGGCTCATCCTCATCGGTCGACTCGGATGAGTAATGTCTCGGCTGACTGTGTCGGCGAGGCGGTACGGGCCGCTTCGCATTTGGATCAAGATAAGCTCCTCCTCCTCCATGTGCATAAGGAGGCTCTGCATGTGGCGGCGGGTTGTTGTAGTCGGAGAAGCTTCGTCTCCGGGCATGCTCATCAAAATTGCTGTCGTATCTCCCGGGTGATGGTCGTCCTGCTCGCCCACTCCCATGTCTGCCCTGGACGTGGTTGTACAATGGTCGGTCATACGTTGGCTCAGGTGGTCTTCTCGGTTGGCCTGCGAACGTGTTCCCTGGGACATGAGTATAGGAGAATTTGGGCTCAGGTGTATCATCTGGCTCAGGGCCAAAGCCAGGACCCTTTCGGGGGACATCGCGCGCAGATCCTCGAGAAGCTTCCTTTTCCCGGACTTGGGCCTCCTTCCTTAGCTTCTCGGCGCACGACTTGTGCCAGTGGTCCACTTCAGCGTCAGGTTGTGCAGGAAAGACCTCCTTAGGAAGATCGGGAGGGAACTCTTGGCCAGTCTCGGGGTGTTTTAGATGCCAGTTCTTCACAGCAAACTGCAGGAAAGGAACGTGCTCCTCTGGACCGAGAAGAATTTCAAGAGACTCCCATCGCGAGAAACCTCTGGATGTGAGTGCAGGGATCGAAGGTGGCTCGAAATCGTCATCGGTAGGTTGTAGAGTATGTTGGCAGCCGGTGACCTGCCAGATGTAGGAGATGGATTCATGGGGCATTTCGACAAACAGCGCTGTAAGTCATGTTAGCATAAACAAACTTGCAACAGTCGAGAAAGATAAGCCTACAGTCGTAGTCGCCACCCACAGCCTTGTAGAAGGCAGCGAGCTTGCTGGGCGTGAGATGGCATTCTGTCTTGTCGCCAATGTTTAGGATCTAGTTATGACGTAGTTAGCAATGCGGTCTTGAACATGAGAGCTCCCAGATGAACACTCAGATGAGCACTCAGACTGGGAAAATGGTGCGCGCATACAATATGTCGAACGATGGCTCTTAAAAGCGCATCAAGTAGCTTGGAAGGACTCTTATCCTTCTCATACATATAAACATATTCAATGGGTGGCGGCGGGGGAGTTGATGAGGCCCCCGGCGGGGCATCAGTCTTAGGAGGGGTCGCCATGACGATGATGAAAGAAAGAGGTGAATGCGACCGGCGATGATGAGGAAAGCGGCGAGGTTGAAAAGCGCGTGTGTTGGTTTAGGTGAGACCGTCGCGCGCTCTCATCCAGGGCGAACGTGGATGGCGGGGGAGCGCAAAGTGAGGCAATCGGCGGTCAGAAGGCGGCGATCGGGAAGGCAACGGCGCCGTAGGCGGGAGCGACTAGGTCGGCGACGAAGATGGCGCATTCAGATCGAGCCGGGGGGAGATGATATGAAACTTGACTTTGGAAAGAGAAGGAGGGCGAAAGGTTTTCAGGATAGGGCGCTGACCACAGGCAAATAAATTGGAAATGGATGGATGGATCGCAAGACTGAAAGAAGCAACCAGCGTAAGGCAGTGAAAGCAAGGTACAAGGGCCGGGCCGTTGGGAGCTGATGACAAGACAAGGCTTGGTCCAAAGTGTATGTACTCGAAATTCCCAGGCAGCGAGAGAATCTTGGCGGGGGGCATGGAACTAACTGGGCACCCGAGGGCACTGCTGCACCGGGCAGATAGAGGTGCGCCAGGCCTTGGATGTCCGTTGCGTGGGTCAAAACATGGATTATGGGTGATGTGAGATGGATGGTGGATGGCAGCTCTTCTTTGGCCTTTGCTGTGCTGTGCCTGAAAGAAAGGGTCGGGATCCGAGGCTGTTGAATGGTTGGCTCGGGGCTGACAAAGAGGATAATCGTCTTGATAATACAGACCAGCTGACCTCTCTTTGTCTCCCACTACCTTACGAGAACCTATGCTGTGTGCTGTCCCTCGTTTCGTGACACTCCCCGGTGCCCAAAGGGAAACAGAACGAACAAGGAACAAGGCACCAAGGCTGTGCTCTTTGCTGCCATTACGGAATCTTCGCCCTCTGCCTCACTCAAAAACTGCCGGGCCTCCGTCGTCTGACACGTGCATCATCGCTGTAGGTCCCCTGCTGCGCTTCTTGTTCATTGTCTAGGATGGCCCCCGCGCAAGAGCGTACGACGCGAACGAAGAAAGCAAGAATAGTTTTCCCATCATGAGTTCAGTCTAGTGTCATGGGCTGTGTAAGGCATCGGTACGCAACACAAACCCGAGCACGGCGCTTAGAAAGGAGAGCACGAGATAATTCCAGAACTTTAGTATGGGTTACCTCTTGAACTTGTTCAACTCAGCCAACTCAGCCTCATTGTGTGTTGCTCAGCAATTGTAGCCCACCCCCACTGCCAGGTCCAGTAGATGGGCATCTGGCAGATTTGACATGTCCTGCCTTGTTTCGTGCATGATGCCTGATCAACTTGGAATTTTCTCAAAACTTCTACAAATGAGCAGGGAATGGAATACCCGGCGAGGATCACACGCAAAACTCGGTAATCTCGGGTTGTTTAAGCCTGGGTATCAACTGATTGATGAGAAATGGGCATCTGCTCAACCTGGATCTTTGGCTCTGATGTCATGGCTCCAGCTTTGAGACAGGGATCTCCATGCGCGAGGCGGGCCTGGGCACTTTCAATACCCCGGGCTTTGTCTTGGACGTTTTTTCCCGACCGTTGGAAATTCCAAGTCTAGGGTAGGCAGACCGGCTTTTCCTCCGGCAGATCAGGCCATTGCTAGTCCCAAAGAGGAAAATCACTTATCGAATTCTCTCTAGCATTGTTGGCCTCTTTGAAAGATTTCAAGAGACAAGCATCACTGCAGTTTGCAAGTCGCGACGTCTTTTGTTGCTCCCCTTCTTTGACGCTCCTTCAGCCGGCTTTCTTTGTTTAATATTTCTGGCCTTTTGCTGGCTCTTCTACTTCGGCCTCGATTTCTTTCTCCCCGATACCACTTGCGAACCAACCATCATGGACGCCCTCAAATCAGCCATCCAGCCCATCACGCACAACCTCCCCGAGCCCATTCGCGACCTGGGCGTCTCCATCCTTGGCGACACATGCTACAAGTCACTCCTCCTCGATGTCAACATTGAGGACGCCGACTGCCTCAAGCTCGCCATTTCCAAGGCCCTCGGCATCGGTATCATCGCCGCCTCGTCCATCGTCAAGGTGCCCCAGATTCTCAAGCTCCTCAACTCAAAGTCTGCCGAGGGCGTCTCGTTCCTGTCCTACCTCCTCGAGACGACATCATATCTCATCTCGCTCGCCTACAATGTCCGGAACGGCTTCCCCTTTAGCACCTTTGGCGAGACGGCCCTGATCGTCGGCCAGAACGTTATCATTTCGGTTCTGGTACTTAACTACAGCGGCCGCGCTAGTCTCGCTGCTGTCTTTATTGCTGCCCTTGCTGGCACGGTCGCCGCGCTGTTTGCCGAGAACATTGTCGACAGCCAGGTCCTGAGCTATCTCCAGGCTGGTGCTGGTGTTCTGGGTGTTGCCAGCAAGCTGCCCCAGATCCTCACCATCTTCCAGCAGGGTGGCACCGGCCAGCTCAGTGCCTTTGCTGTAAGTTGAACTCTTGCGTTTCCGCACTCAAATTAATGCTAACATGATATGCACAGGTCTTCAACTACCTCGCCGGTTCCCTCTCGCGCATCTTCACCACCCTCCAGGAGGTCGACGACAAGCTCATCCTTTACGGCTTCGTTTCCGGCTTCATCCTCAACGCCGTCCTCGCTCTCCAGATGATCTTCTACTGGAACGCTCCCTCCGAGAAGGCCAAGGGCAAGCGCAAGGTTTCCCCCGTTGCGGCCAAGCCCAAGGCTACTCTGTCGGCCTCCTCGACGGCCACCCCCAAGAAGAGCCCTACCACTCGTCGACGCGGTTAGAGGGATCTCTACGTGTGTGGACTTGCGATTGCTTTTTCAGACATATTGCTTGTAATGGCTCATATATTTTTAATACAGTCAACTGTGTAATGTGTCTTGTATGTAGAATAATATCATGGAGCCTTCACTTGTACGAGGAACTCGACTTAATCTTATTATTCTTTATTATGACGACGTGTTCTTAAAATGAGAACCGTAATCTAACTATCTACGCTATCTCCCATGGCAACGTTACCCTGAATGCATCCATCCCAAATGGTATCCCAATCCTTGCTTGTAATGACGAAACGCCACCAGCTGTAAACGCCTGAATTATGCTATGCCCGCTCGAGTATGCCCAAAGTGATGTCCTTCCTTCATTCGATCTTAAAATATCGAAACGCCAGTTCCGTTCCACTTGTTG
Source organism: Fusarium duplospermum (assembly GCA_003946985.1). Lineage (NCBI taxonomy): Eukaryota > Fungi > Ascomycota > Sordariomycetes > Hypocreales > Nectriaceae > Fusarium > Fusarium duplospermum. Next base: position 43,227 of record NKCI01000098.1, on the reverse strand, counting down.
CCGCCGCGCGAGCCATTTCGGCCGGCACATTGTAAACATCGGCGTTGCTCGCCTAGGTTGCTGACCGAGCAACCGAAGCAAACATGCTTGCCACAAGCACCGCAGGTGTGGTCCTCGGTTTCGAATCCATCAACATCCATCTCATCCCCACTGCTGCCGCCGAGGCAGGCACCGCAATCTTCGCAATCGGAGGGTGTAGACTCAGGTTGGATTGTGTGAGATGAAGAGGTGGAAGGGGCGGAAGAGATGTTCCAGAATCGATGCAGCGATTGTTGAGCTGATTCGGAGCGGGTGGTCTGGTGCTGAGGCTGAAGTTGATCAGGAGCAGGCATTGTGTGTTTTTGGCTCTGAGCTGAGAATAGCATGTTGAGGGTACGTTCTGTCAAGCAGGTTAGTCAATGACCTAGAACGAGTAGAATAAACGATGAGCTTACGGTGAACTACGTCCTCGGAAGGTCTGCTGTTGCGGAACCGCTTCATTGTGCGGCTGTGAAGATGGATCGGGTTTGCAGCCATCACAGCAAAGGGGTTGGTGAGGCCATTGGTTGCCCGGGGCGGCGAGTCGAACGACGACACAGATGAGGGTGACGAGCAGAGCTCAGAGATGGAACGCTTGCGCTTGTGAGCCATGGTTGTTGATGAATGTACTGTTTAGAATTTCGAAGTAAAAACGGCGTCGAGGCACAAAGATGCAGGGTTCTGTGCTGGGAATAAGAGAAGGGTGAAATGTTAAGCCTGGAGCTGAGGTGAGAAGATGGGTGGATTTTGACGAGCCGAGATGAGACGCGGGAGCATAGGGAGCTCAGGCCAGCGCGCGCTCAATGACGTGTTTAAGTGGCTGGACGCGTTGATGTGCCCTGGGCGTCACGTGAGTTCATGGCAATATCGCGTCCCCCATGTCCCCTCCAAGATCGATGAAACCCTCAGGGCAAGAAGAGGATGCAACCCCCTCGCTCTCAACATCCAATCCTTTCCTTTTCTACAGCCGCTGAGAGAGCCTAACCATGGCTTAGATGCTGCAAGTCAAATGACATTAGTGTTTTTTTGGGCAAGACCGTGAATGTTAGAGAGATGGGTATAAATAACGTCTTGTCCAAACCCCGATGTCCCTATTCCTAGGTGCATGTCATCTTGCCCATGCCCTCGCATAGGTATCTTGAACCGTCTCAGCAAACATGGTAGTCCTCTCTACAGAAGCCATCATCGCCATTGTCGCCCTACCCATTGGGCTGAGCCTTTCTGCGTTGGCCATCTACATTGCCTACCTTCAACTCGGTCATAATCGACGGAATCACGCCCAAGGCGACGTCGAGTCTGTCCCTCTCGTGAATTACCCAGAAGCTATAGCTGCGGGGCCTTCTCGACCAGGGTGGGTGATGCCAGCAAAAGCATTCATGGATGCTCCCCTCTCCTTCCTAAGCTAAAGCCTGATCGATCTTCCAGACTGGCTTTAGAAGGTCAACATCAAGTTCAATACGAGATGTTCCGCTGGGAACGCAGTCTTAGTGGCCATGTCAGGTTCTCTACCAACCCGATCCCAGACTGTTCAGTGACCGAAGATTGCACTCGGTCGTCGCGTGGAAGGCTTCCCCTACCGAGTCTACATTCACCCATTTGGGAGACCCCCCTTCGATAGGGAAAATTTCCGTCGAATTGACCAAACGAAAGATTTGGAATGCAGGTGTTTAGAACGTAGGTACTACATAGGTACTACGTACTCCGTATAGCAGCTTGAAAATGGCACACCACCCCACGTTTCCCCAGAATCTAATCGGTTACAGTACGACCTAGATAGACAGTGCGTCTTGGTGTTCATACGGCCCCCGGCTTACATCTCAGTTGCTCTCATGAAGGAATAAACCGTCGTCACAGGGGTCAATTTACTCCCCCCAAGCTTGATACATAATTCTTTGTACAATCTGCTTAAACAATCAGAATATATCATCATATATACACTGGCTTAGAGCTCTGTTATCCATTTCTTCTTTTTGTACTAGCGTTTGTGCTAGTGTCTCGCTTTTCCTTAAATGGATGAGGAGCAACGGGAATAGGCGATTTCGACCCCAACATCACGCTTGCGCAGATCCACATCCATACCACTTACACAGATCCATACCCATACCATCCAATATTTCTATACGTCCCCCTTCCCTACCCAATATCTGATCCCAAATAGCCATACTTCCTTCACGTGTAGCTACCGATGCTTTCGATCTAGTGAGATGCCGACTATCTTCGAGTGACCCGCCGGCTTGGTCTAGATCGACGGGGACGGAGAACTTGCATCCTCTCGACGCGGAAGTTTAACATAACCCCATCTCGTGGCCTGGAGGTAAACTTTATGAGCATAGTTCCTAACGAATAAAAAAAAATTAAAAAAAAAAAGACATGGGTGCAAGAGACAAGATCGTACTGATCAAGAGATGTTGCAGATGACTCGGGATCGCGTGTAGCTTCGGTTGTAGCATGCGACGAGCTAGAACGAAACATGAGATACGCAAACCAAGCACTGACGAACGATGCAAGTAAACCAGGGATGGAAAAAACAATGGCAACTATGGCTTCAGTAGATAGCTGTGCCATTTTAAATGCAGAAAGAAGGTGAAGCAGAGTATATAGGCAGCGAATTTAAGAAGAAGAAAGAAAAAAAAGCGAGATGCGAGCATTGTGAAATGAAGATATGGATGGATAGAGGGACATTGCTCACAGCTAATATAGAATACTTAGTGCAGAGACCCCCGGACGAAAGAGTCGAGGGAAGTGGGGTAAGTATGGGGACGGGGGTCCGATGGTCGGCCGACTGAGTAGGTAGCCTCACATTATTCCAACAGAGATGTGCCGTTCAGCAATAAGACCCGGTTTTCCTCGGTACCTGTTGAAAGGTATCTTTCACTTTTGCCATTGGCATAGTGGTTTATTGTGTTTAACAAAATAGAAGCACCTCGGTATCTATTTGACTTCAATCTCACCTAATGACCCCCGAAATATATAAACACATCACTCTAATCATCATCTTCCCCCGAAATCTTAATCACCAACTTCCCAAGCCCTCCCTTCCCAGCAGCAACCTTCTCACAAGCCTTCCTCACCTCTTCAATATTCCCAAGCTCAACAGTAGTATACACACCCCTAATCTTGCCCTTAGCCACCAGATCCGCAACAACCTCCATGTCTTCCCTGATGTTCGGGCTTCCAGACACAAACTCATGCTTGATGCCCGTCCCTCTGAGCTTCCACCAATACGGCAGCTGCACGAGGTCAAGCAACCAGCAAAGCCAAGAGGGCATGTTTTCCGGCCCGAGCATGGGAATCATGGTTTTGCTTGGGGGAATACTGGCAATGCTCATGAAGATTCCCGTCTTGCGCTTGAGGAGCGCCGCGCTCTCGTTCCAGGTTGCGAATTGAGTGTTGAATGCAAAGTCGACTGTGCCGCGGCCAACGAGTGAGACTACGTCTTGTTTCTGGTAGTCGTAGAGCTGGTTGACCATGCCGGGGAGGTATTGCTCCACCAACGGCATCTTGGCCGTTGATACTGTCGAGATGATCTTGTCGGCTCCAAACATATTGCGTGCTACTTGTATCGCGGTAGCGCCAGATGAGCCAAGAGCGGCGGGGATGTAAACAGTCTGCCCTGCCAGACTGTCTTTGCCTTGAAGCTCTAGTCCACGTCTGATGACCTGGAGCGCGGTGACGACGGGGCCTGGAAAAGTCACAGCTTCCTCAAACGACACGTGCTTGGGCTTTATGTGCAGGAATCGCTCCTCGGATAAGGCATATTCAGAGGCAAATCCTGGATGTGGTCTGCTGAACATGGGTTTCTCCATGTCGAAGCCGTAGACTTCATCGCCGACCTTGAGATTCTTGACTGCGGAACCAACAGCTATGACCACGCCGGCGCCCTCTTGGGAAAGAGTGTAAGGGTATCTAAGATATGTCAGCTATTGCGAATTTTCTGGGGTCATTCTGGGGATGTCCGTACTCCACCGAATACAGGATGCGGAGCATCCCAGACGCAAACTGGCAGTCGCCGGTACTGATGGCGGCAGCACGCATATGCAATAGCACCTGCTCAGGCTTCGTAATCTTCGGCGTAGGTCTCTCCATGATTTCAAACCCAGAGGGAGAACACCTCTTGGGTGCAACGAGGGATCGCATAGTAGGTGGTATCTTGGCCATGTTGATGATCTTTTGTATCCGAAAGAGTGATGCGCTCTGCTTCATGCCGATGACTTGTAAGTCTGAGTTGAATGGTCAAGAAACGGCGAGCACGGCAGCCCCTTTATCTATACAGATAACCTCATACCGGCGGCGGAGTTGGTGATTTCGGCGGTTTCGGTGGGGCGGTTCGGGGGGCCCACCGAAACCGCCGAACGCCGCGCCGGCAGCCCTTCGGCGGCCAGAAAATAGGGGTGCGGACTGGTTTGCGGAGTTCATATAAGTTTGGGGTATTTCACGTGGGCGCCGGGCGTACAAGTGCGGACTTGGTTTGTCATACTTGCGGAAAGCAACGCTGAGTGTCGACCAGTAAAGGGGCAATCAGGGGTACGTATGTCTTGTTCATTCGTGTTCAACGTTTCACACACAGAGGGTTCGTCTAGTCAAGTTCTAGAAGCTGTGGCTTATCAGGCTTCTGGAATCGTGGCGTCTCCCTCTAGCCTTCATACTGATCAATAGACGGGGAGATTAACTGAGGAATGTGAGAGGCTTCACAATCAGGGCAAAGGGAGATGTCATCGCAGATTGGCCCAGTGGGCTGCCTTTGTATTACACTAGCCAGCCATTATTCTGGCTTGGTTCCTATCGTACATTCTTCCCATTTCAAATCCCAGACAGTTCGCATCACATCCCACAGGACCCCTGTGCAATCCATATTGCCCATGGCACAGCACCAACCGAAAAAATCAGTCATATGCTTTCAAGTGAACGATACATATTGGGATCTAGCAGAGTTAATACAGGATCGGCAGTTTCAGCGGAACATTCCCCTCACCTTTGGATGCGTGTCTCGATAATCTGAGGCCGACAGTTCCCTCAGTAGATGATATGCTCTGCTGCATTCTGGTAACCGTCCATGGGACACGTGGAGAGTTTCGCCGAAAGTCGAATGAAGTATTCGCATGGACGCCTTATGTTGCTTGATCAAAATAGTCGTGAGTCGTAATAAAGGGAGAGTCCCTCGACGGACATCAATTCCTCTCTCCCAAGCAATCGGTAAAATTAGGCCTCAGGCACTCAATGAGGTTCACCACACTCAATAGAAGAAGCCTCGGCGCCGCTGATGATAGGCGTGCCAGCGAGAGTAACTCGACTCATCTACATCATCCAAATTAGTCGAAACATACGGTCATTTTCAAATAACCAGCACAAACCTCTGACACGGCTGATACCGAGCTGATCACCCACATTGATGTATCCCTCCTCAATGTCGCCCTTGTCCTTTCGCACATTCGTCACGGAGCCCTCATCACCCTTCCAGTTGCTGCGGCACATCGGACAAGTGACATTGCCGCTGGCTCCCTTGGTGCGTGCCCACATCTGGAAGCACTCTTGGTGGATGTTCTGACCACATGCTGCCTTGCACCACACGATAGATCCGGGGTCATCGGCCTCCAGCTCGCAGTAGCAGATGGGACAATCGCCTTCGATGGGCTTGCGCTTGTCGGACTGGCCGCCCGAAGGTCCCGAGATGGGAGGCGCAGCGGCAAAGATGGTTTGGAGCTCGGTGCTGAGGAGTCCGAGCTGGTAGACAAGATTAAATGGCGCATTAAGCACCTTCTTCATGACCTGGAATGGGATGGTTAGCGAAATTTCCGCGTAATGGAAGACGCCAACTCACGTAGAGGATATGCTTGCACTGATTGCCCTTCTCGTAGTGGGGACAAGTGCAGCTGGGTCGCTTCCCAATGTGAACATTGTAAATGTTGCCAGTAGACCCCGTCATCTCAATGTCTTCCTCGGGACAATCATGGGTGCCGCGTCTAGTTCGATTCAAGACGTAGAAACGCTGAGACAGAGCGCGTTCATAAACATCGTGAAACGACTGTGGCGGCTTGGGTCTGAATCTGCGCACTCGCTTTTCCTCCTGTTCCTTCTTTTTCTTCTTTGGCTGTTCCTGTTGCATCATGAAGTAGTATTCCGGGTCAAAATCCTCTTCATTATCCGCCTTGCGCTTTTTTGAGGGCGTGTATTCAGGCTCATCCGTTAAATCGGCTGGATTGTCTGGGGTTTGACCCGCCCACGCGTTCTTGGCTGGGGTGCGTGTGACTGGTTTCTGAGGCGTTACAAAACTTCTCCCAGCATTGGTATTTTGGCTTCTGCCCGAGAGTACCGAAGATGATCCCATCTTGGAAGACGCCAAAAGCTCCAGGCGATTGATGATTGAATTGAGGGTTGAGAGGGGGGAAATGGGATTTCAATTGATTCATCCAGGGTAAGGCCGCCACATTTGATAGATGGCGTCAATGATAAACGGTACGGAAAAGGTCACGTGCACATTGACACTGCCGTTTCACTCATTACTGTTATGACCAGGAATAATTAGTGTGTTACAAGTTGTGAGGCAGTGCAATCATCCACATTCATGGGTCAGTCAAGGTAGGTAGGTAGTTAGGAATACACAATAAGAATAGTTGAATACGTAGTCGATAAAATATAATAATGCTTGAAAGGGACGAATGCCTTCACCGCTATGAGTCCTGGCCGGCTCTGGTTCGTCGACGGAAGTCGACAATTTGAGATCGGTTGCTGAGATCTTATCGAGGTGAGGCCAGTCGCCGGCTATTTGGGCATTGCCCATTCGAGGGCCAATATGATTACATCAACTTGAGGTTCATGACATTTTTTGAGAGCTTTGCGTATTTCGTTGGCGACGTCTAGGTATGGATATCATTGTTCAGCCAGTAGCCCCGGCACACGAAAAGCATGTCCGTCAGGGTCTTGAGTCGCACTGCTTCGTTGAGGCTTTTCTTCTTTAGCTGAAAGGCTGGGTATGGCCCAGCATAGTGAAGGGGCAAGCCTCAGCGACCTCGATCGTCTGATGAAGATAGTCCCAGACATGATGTATTCGCATTCGGACTCAATTGCGAAGAGAGTTCGGCTTGGAGGTCCTTGTGTACTGATGGGCTAAGTCACCAAGATCTGGATCCACAGATGAAGTGACAGTGACAGTGACAGTGACAGGGCTGGCACAGATTGCTCTTAGGACAAACATTTTAGTCAACTGAATGAAAATGCGCCATGGCATTGATTTGTTCCTATCTTCTTCAACTACTCATCCTTCTCTTTTGCCTGGCCTCATATCGCTCATGATAGCCGAAAGGTTAAACCTATCCAAACGCCCCAGAGCGTGGGATACATCCCATCCCCGCTCCCCGTAGGGTACAGATTCATATATATGCCACCCCGCCTTGATACGCCCCTTGTAAATAGATGATGATAAAAAAAAAGGTAACATAGGAAATTGAAGTCCATGTTGTAGTAAGTACAGGCCATGCCATCTAGTGGCAGGCCGGATCGGTAGAATGGTTCAACGCCGAGTCTATGCTATGGCTTGACAAAGATGTATTAGACATGAAGGGAATTAGGTTGTGGCCGTAACGAGTCGTCGAAGTGAGAGTATCATGGAGGTCGTGTGGTTTTAGAGCCGTGGTACTATCATCGAGGTCGTCGAATAGATGGATGTCGTGGCTAGCCACGAGGTGGGTATCACAGCTCCGTCGAGGGGCGGTGTAGCTAACTTGACTGCGTCGTGATCCTGATCTTGATCGAAGTGGTCGGTATGTGGGTAGGGTATATATATCAGCCTTGAACACAAAGCCGAGCAGAGTCGCACAACAAAAGAAGCGCGCATCCTGCTCAAGGCAAAGGTCTTCGGTGGCTGGGATCTCGGGGTTGCTGATAGCGATTGCTGCGAGATTGCTGTTGAGCAGCCACCCACTCCGCGGACCCTGATTGAATTCCAGGTTGCTCTGCAGGCAACTTGGTATCATTTCCTGACGCACCACCTGGAGATCCAGGCACGAGATCAGTCACAGCTTGGGCAATTGAAGCCACAACATAGCCCCGCATTTGGCGGTCCTCTCGGCTATCCTCCTTCTCCAGGCGGAATCGTTCGTCCTTGCTCATGTTGGCTCGTCGGATGTTCTTGATCTCCTGCATGATGTAGAGCAGGACCTCCTCGGGGCATCGGTTGCGCTCGGTTGCGTGCTCGTTCTTGCGAACATATCGTCGGGTAACATCGGTGGCACCGTCAATGGAGAATGCAATGCAGTAGGACATCTTCTTGCCCCATCCCTCTGAATAGAGGCGAGGGTTGTCCCAAGCTTCTTCGCAGGCATCCACATGAACCCATCGCTTCTGGTGATCCGAATACACTTCGGTCCAGACATGGTCCTCGGCGTTCCAGACCCAACGTACACGGCCGCCAACGGCTCGGCAGAGCATACTGAAGCAGTTGGCCCATTCACCGACGCGGCCTCGTCGGGTCTGGAGTAACCGCCAAACGTCGCCATATCGGGGGAAGCGCTCATAAGCTCCACAGTTGTGAGCGGAGCATCGATACAATTCCACTCGAAGAGCACCACAGGCACTCTCTTCGGGTGTTGGGGCAGTCATGCCCTGAGCAATAGTAGGGGATAAGCAGACAGGGCACGGTGGGTTGTTGACCCATGTGAAGAATGATCGCTTAAACCACCTGTAGGTTGTGTTAGTTAACATTGCCCAGCGTCAGATCGAGGAACCACAACATACCTCAATAGTGCCCTGATCACACAGTCTTGGTAACCCCATTCGGGTTGCCGTCCGTCTCCCATGCTCTCTGCTTGAGCTTGGAGAACTTGTGTCTCCTCCTCAGCCTCGCCATAGATACGATCCAATGGAATGGTCTGGAGAGCCTCGTCCAACAAACCGGGGTTTTCGTACTTTGTTGGTGTTAATGATAGGCTGATGAGGAGGTTTCTGAATTTTTGAGAGTCACGGTCGCCGGCAGCGGGAGGAGTTGGGATCTTGGGGAGATGTCGGAGGGCGGAGTAGGAGGGAGGAGTAGGACCGTTGGATGTTGAGGGTCGGCTGCTGCCATCAGCAGGAGTAGGGCTTCGCAAATTGGCGCTCGATGCTCGTTCGCCGAGGCTTGGAGATCCGTGTCGGGACGAGGAACGGAGGTCATTCATACGCTTGTCGCGAAGTAGACCCTCGAACTTGACCCGGAGGTCCCGCGCCCATTCCTCGCCGTAGCCATCGCCGCCAGGCGTGCCTTGGCGGTCCATGATGGACAATAGTGTTGTTAAATTGGTTGGAGGTTAATTCGATGTGGTTGTCGGAGAATAATGGACAATAGGTGTCGATGGTGAATTGCCCAGGTATGTGGCTGGGTGGAGGTCAGGTGGCTCTGTCGCTGATATTTACGGACCGAGGCCAGGCGTCTCGATCAAGAGCGAAAAGTCGTCGTGGTCGTAGTCGTGTTCGTGGGTTGTCGTCGTCAGCAGTATATGCGTGTTTGTAGACCCGATCGCCACGGGACACGCGGAGGCCTAGACAGTTGGCTATCCTTCAGAGTTCAACTGCTAGCGTCGTCGATTGTCGCCTAGGCAGGTGTCGCTCGCTGAACGGGTGATGACTAAGGGTTCCTTCTGGTTGATGTTCCTATCGCGATGATGGTCGTCGAACTTGTTCGTGGTTTGCGTGAGCTTGTGTCGCTTCGTCGTCGCCGTGGATGGTAAAAATGAGAGGAGTTGGCGAGCTCGCGGATGGCGAATGCAGAATGACCAGACAAGAGAGACGGGCACAGAGGCAGAGAGGGCAGAAGAGGCAGGAGGAGGCGGCGATGAGAATCGAGGGTGGACCAGGGGAATAAAGGGACGGGGTGTCTCGGGAGGGTGTGCGTCTGGTTCGCTGTTACCCACTCCGGGTCAGGCCTACGATGGCAGTTTACGCGTCAGCAGTGAGCGCCACGACCAATCAGACCCGTAATTGGTGGTCGAGGTGGGGGCCGCTGGGCGCAGGTGTAAGTACCGGTACACACGCTTCGTACTCTTTTTTTTTCTGGGCTTGGACCAGACTCAGCTTGTCGCGCAGGTTGGTTGTGAAGAATTGCTCTGTTCAGTGGGGGTTCAAGGGGCATAGATGAATGGTATGGTATTTGCAGGCTCCGATCGTTATTTAATATCACGGGACTACGAATGCTGATGCCGCGTCTTTTCGCATTCGTTACGTCGCTGAGAAGACGTAGACCTCTGGGGAAAGGAAATAATCCTTTGGGAATAGTCCTTTCAGCGACATGGGTCAAGTTCAAAGTCCGCGCAAGACCATTCATCATCAAGAGGCGAACTGGAGAGGGCCAATCTCAGCAGCCCGCTTCTGGGGGATGGTAGCCCGGAGTGCCCAGGTGCCCAGGCACTGGGAGGCATCAGAGGTACGTAGACTGCGCGTACGCAGCCAGGGCTTGATGATTTGAGGAGAGCGAGACCGAGTGGCGTCGTGCTTCAGTCCTCGTCATCAGCGAATTTTACAGAGTCTCATCAGGCGTCAGCTCTTGTCTTTGATGGCGAAATGAGCAGCAGATGTGCAATTGGAAATAAGCATGGGGAATCTCTGTGGAAAACGGAAAAGAACGACAATCCCCTATCTGTGGCAATGAGAGGTCGAACCCACAGCCCATGCCCGAGTTAGCAGTTGATGAGCGTGAGGAGAAACAGACTGCGCGTCCACTGCGATGGATGGATCTCAAACTGTCGGGTCGGTCGCTGGCTGTCACTTGAGCGGAAAACTGGAGTAAGGTGATTTTCGATGTCTCCCGCTGGTCCTGTCTGGCTGGAGACCGCTAGAGACTGCCAGAAAACCCGCTGGAGTCGGCCGCTACGCTACCTAATGCTTCTGCAAGTCACTCGACCCTGGTGCAGAAAAAAGGTACCGGTACCTGGCCGGGTACGTGCCCCTCGTCGTGGTGGGCGATGACGAGGCAGTGGAAGAAGCCAGCGATGGACGGAGAGCGGACAAGAAGCCCATCGTGGCACAGCTGAGGCCAAGCCACTCTGCCCTGCAATCCTTTTCGTAGAAACGACCGACGGTCTCTCCGCACCACGACTGCTGCGCACTGCCGCCTCGACAAGCCCCCCCTGAGCCCAATTCCATGGATACATTACAGCTGGATACATATGAGAGCTGAGATTAAAGACATGTGCGCAAGCATCAGGTTGCTTCCCGCGCGTCCGCGCTTATTGTTTCATTGACGCAGGTCCATTCTTCCAGATTTCGGGAAGATACGTTCCATCTCTTCTTCTCCAGATGCTCCAGCCACGAAGAACAGCGTTCCTGTGGCGGTGCGTTATTTCCAGTTCCACTTGACCCTGGTCCACTTTAGTTTTGACTCGAGGCCTCAGCGTCCCGTCGATAACGTGGAGAGCGACGCGGCCTCTTGATCCTCGCAATTCTATTCTGCGCAGTCCGATGGCGGCGTTTTGGATACTGTTAAACTCTCCGTTTCTCCCGTAAACGCGGATTTAGAGATTCTATGTTGTCGTCCAGCTGACACGGAGTTCCGACTGAGGCCTTCACCTGCCATCCATCCTTCTCGACCAGGCTGTCACTTCACCTCCAGAGCTGCAGGCTGGTTGTGGCTATTTACAGCGCTCCAATGAACCCACGTCACATCTGCTGGGTAGCAAACAACTCCACAGCGATCTGCAACCTCCATCTTTGTCTCAATCTAAAATTGCTGTCTACCTGAGGAAAGTCCCCCGCGGCAGCGCGACCGGTCACCCAGCGTCGTCGATTTGACAGCCGCGCATCCTCAAGCGACATCTTTCGAGACCATCTTTCTCACCACCAAGAGGCTGGGCAGATAGGGCAAAGAAGCTTAACCAGCTTGGCGCGTGCATCCGCGTGGCCCTGTCTTTGCCCCTGGGAAGCGCGGCCACATCCAATCCCGAGATACGATTACGCAGACCTCAGCTTTTTTCCTTTGCTCGGTATTGCGTTCTTGGCCCCCCTTCGCCCTATTGCTTACCCGACCTGGTAACGTTATGGCAATCCCTTGCGACTAACATTCACCCTGCATCCCTAGGCCATCTTGGCAGCGGGAACATTCAAAAGTGCAAGCGTCTTTTCTCCATCACGGAGCTCCAGGGGTCGAATCGGACCCGAATTCATCACTCCGTTTTCTCAACGACGACCGCCGATCTGCTGTCCGTTTCCGTTTCCGCTTCTTCGATGAGGTCCCCACCGACGCGTCCAATCGCTCGTTGACTTTAGAGACTAGCCCTGCATCGCCCTCCAATCAGCCCCAGCTGTGGCTCGTCCCTCTTCTGCGTCGACGACTGGGGTGTGTCGTGAGACACTGCCAGAGGCCGCGTCATCTGCTTGCTTCATGACAATTGGCTTGCGTACACGCGAATATCAAAGTCCTTTCTCACTTTTGCGCACTCCATCTCCAATTGCCACCCCACGGTTCAGTTCAAAACAGTTGTAAGGCAACGATTTTCAAGCCGATCAAAGTCCTTAATAATCTTGTCTTTGAACTGTGTTTTATTGATATGGACCTTGCCAAGAACTTGAAAGTCCAAACATCGGTTGAAGAAGCCGACGATTGTCTTGGATTAGACTGCGAGTGCAGCCCCTAGTTGCTGGCCGGTACAGCCTTACGTATGCTTCGGGCCGCTATTTCAGATGAATATTCGCTTTGCAGCCGTGGTCTTGTGGGCTAATTAGGTTTCCGTGACCCAACTGTCTTTCGCCCTGTCCGCTTCACGTCCAAGTTTGATGGAGACTCGTGCATTCAAGCCAAGGCAATGGACATATCTGCCTTCCAGAAAGACTGACGGGCAATTCTGCCACCTCTAGGCTTATTCCGAGGCGGATCTTTCCTACCTGTGGATGACTGACGTCGAGTGGCTATCGATCCTCAAGATCCCCCTGTTGTCACTTACAGCGCCACAACAATGCCTCTTACCCCATCCCCTCGTGATGAAAACTTCGAACACGCTTTTGAAAGCAAGACTCAGACTCAGACTCTGTTGCTCAAGCTGCCGTGGTTCCAACTTGACCTCTCTTAGATCAAGTAGGACGTCCTTTGGTCTCATTACAACATTGTGGCACACCAACCCCCCATCCAATCTTTGTCACCCCATCAGACCGCCCACTTACACACATATGGGAAGTTGACCCGTCGATGATGTTGGTCTACATGAAGCCATCTCTGCAGTAAGACCAATCTGGGCAGGGACTAGACGGCTCCTTTGATGGCCTGGGGGACGCGCGTTCTCGGCGGCCCCTGCACCTGTCAATATATCTCGGCGGGTTCTGCGAAGGCTACACGGCTGCTTGCGGCAATTGAGAGAGGAGGACCCCCGGGTAATTTAGTTAGGGTCGGTAATTACTCTGGTGACGCATGGTTGGGCGCGGTTTTCGGGATGTGGTGTCCTATCACGATGTTGAAGGTTTTCATCTTGGGCTTCGGTACATGATGATGCTACCATGTGAATGGAAAGACGGGCCGGGAATGGATCCCAGAGAAAAGACCTCATTACGGATAGACCAATGGGAGCTAACTGTGACGGGGAACTTGCCCGAGAAACAAGGCTGGCGTGGAGGTGAGGGCATTCAAGTTGGTCACGGTACCCCCATCAAGGGCATACGTATGCGTGCGTTCAGAAGCATCATCCATCCTGTACCAAGAAACCCGATTCTAATAAGCCGTACGTACATTGGCTTGTGTAGCCGTACAGAAAAAACCATCCAAAAATCTACAAATCAGAAACTCTCCTTGACCCCCTGATATCCATCCATCCTATGTATCCGCTCTCCATCTCTCGTCCCCCCCTACGTGACTCGAAAAATCTGGACAGGGCCCCTTTCACACACAAAATGTACACACACCACATGCCACCATCCAAAAGAGAGAGAGAGAGTATTGAATTACCTCCGCCACTGCTCAACGCTAAAGTAGCTCTCGGGCATTTCCACGTCCCACGTTGGCCTCTCCACCAGAGCGACCTCGAGGGGTTGGTCCGCCCGGCTTAGGGGCACAACACCAAAGATGGGCCGGTACTTGTATGTCATCCACCAGCTCTTGCGCTCACCGCCAGTCTCTGCGACCTCGAGGCCGTTGTTGCTCTCCTCGTGACGGTTCCGCAGCTGAGCGAGCTCGCCGTCAGCCTGGTCCATCTCGTCGTCGCTGTCGACGTCCTCGGCTCGTGGGGCATCGTCCATATCGATGTCCTCCCACTGCCCGGCTGTGTGCTTGCGGACCTGCGAGGGTACGAGAGCTCCCTGCTCCATCTTGCCTCCGGCACCAGTATTGGGGCCGGTTCTCTTCCGCTTGAGGCCTTGCTTGCCTGGGGTGGCCGTGGGATCGCTGACCTCACTCTCCACTGTAGGCTTGGGGAGATCCTGCGCCAGGTCAAGCATCAGCAGGAAGGACACACCGTAGATCCAGGCGCGAGAGCCCTGCCAGAGAACACCCTTGGCCAGGTCGAGAAGATCCTGCACAGGTGCGGGGAGGTCCTTTCGAGCATGACGACGGGACCAAGGAGTGAGAGAACCCTGGAGAGGGTGGAAGGTAAGCAGGCTCCACGACGAAGTGATAGCGAGGAGGGTGTAGTCGTCGACATGGTCGGATGCGGCAACTGCACCGTTGGCGGAGCCCTTCGCTTGAGGCACGTCCTCAGAGAAAGAGAGGACTGTAGCAGCCGAGGGCAGCTTGGGCAGTAGCTTGGCACTAGGGTTACGAATCCACTGCCTGACGCTCGACGATGCATCTTCCTCATCCTCTGAGGAGTCACTGCCGTCCGAGGAGGACGCGTCACCCTCAGACTTGGCGTTGGTCTCCCCGTCGGCAGGTAAGATCCAAGTATCCAGATATCCGGCTAGATCGGACGTCGCGAGCACCTTGGAGTCTGCTGAGAAGGCGATATGTGTGATGGTCCTGTCGTAAGCCCCCAATCCGCCATTCTGGATGTAACGTGGAATCTGGCGTCGTAAGCGTGCAAGTCGTTGTACTTGCGGCTCAAAGGTGAAGGTGTTTTTGGGCTCATTAGGATCAATCTTGGCCATGGCAACCCGAGACCCCTCTTGGATTGCGCAGAGCCACTGCGAGTCAGGTGAGAGCTGGACTTTTGTGGCGCCAATAGTTGTAAGCTTCTGGGGAAGCTCGAGAGAGGACATCTTGACATCCGAGGGCTTGACGGGGTCTTGATGGCTTAGCGTGAAGGCCTTGATGTCGTTGGCGGTAGAGACAACGAGCAGTGTGCCTTCGGCGTTGATAGAGGCTGAGGTGATATTCGAATCTCCCTTGACAACAATGGTCTTGAGGAGCTTGCGGTTCTGGTTGATATCGACATTGTCGCCCTTGGCGTTGAACATATCTGTAGCTGATTGTCGGAGAATCCAGACGTGAACTTCTCGCTCCCACCAGCTGACCACGAAGCGAGCCTTGGGTGCACTGAGAAGAGGCGCTTGCTGGGGTAAGCTTGACATGATACGGTGGTTCTCGCGTCCCATCTCCTTCAGGGGAACCACGACAGGATTGGCATCGGGACCTAAAATTCAGTTAGTGACGCTTCAGTGAAATAGAAAGGGTGAACTGACCTCCGGACACAACAACGCTGATCCGGCCACTCTCGAATGATGCCATAGACTTGACGTCGTGGTCATGATATCTCCTGCCCCAGACCTTGCTCCATCGCTGACCGGCGCCAGCGTTCTGCTTGTAGAGGATTGTGCGCCGGTCCATGCCTCCACTGAGAATCGAGGTTCCGTCGGCGCTCGTGGCAAGACTGAGGACATCCTGCTTGTGACTTTGAATTCGCTGAGTTTGCGTATATGTCTTGCCGTCCCAAATGCAGACCTGACCAGTCGAATCTCCTGAAACAATGTTACCTCCAGGCAGACACTTGACAGACCAGACAATGATGTCCTTGGATCCACCGACGAGGTCAGAACCCAGCGTCATCCTGCGCAACATGTGGCCCTTTGTGATGTCGTACGCCCGGATCGTGCTATCGGAGCATCCGATGATGGCGACCTTGCGAGATTGGAAGGTGATGCTGACCATCTGGGCCTTCTTGGTCGGCGATCGCAAGAGGACTCGCTGGAATCGAAGGTCATCATCCTCGATCGAGTACATGACAAGCTCGCCATCAATTGTACCGGCGACGAGCTTGGTAGAATCCTGAGAATCGACTCCAAGGGTTGTCTTGTCGGAACCAGCAGGCTGGGCGGCCATGCACCAGATGTCGCCGTGCTGACCGCTGGCGTGCCTCTTGGGCTTTCCTTTCTCGAGATCCCACTCGGTCACTGTAGATGTGTAGCCTATGCTGAAGAGGCGCGACTTTCCAGCAACGACGCGTCCATCGCCGAGATCCTGGTCAGGCTCGTTGACCCAAACAAGTCCATCGACGCTTCGATCCTTGCCTCCAGGGATGATGAGCTCCTGGTTCCAGGAGCCATTCGAAGGGTTCCAGATCTCGATGTCGCCATTCGCTCGTCCGATCGCAAGTCTAGCGTTTGATGCTTGCAGGGCCGACCGCGTCTTTGGGTGCGAGAAGGCGATGGCGTTGATCGCGGACGGCTTGTAGGGGACGAATCGACACCGATGGACGTCCATGGTGACGGCGGTTATCGACTTTGATTGCGCTTCTTGGTCGCGTTCCGTCGCGTGATTGTGATCTTCCTTTATTCAAGCACCAAATACCAATTTCGAGTGGTTGCGCAGATCGAGAGTTTGTCGTAACCTGCCGCCGCGTACCCAGGCGTTGAGGTCCAAGAAGAAAGATGCTGGCCTCGCAAACTTTCCAAATTTTTTTCTTTCTGGAAGAAATAAGGTGTGGTCATAGCGCCCAAAATGCCCCTCCATCCCCACCTCCTGTGGCAGGAGCAACCAACCCTCTCTGCCCCTCTCTTCTCCTGCTGCGTCTAGAGCGGCGCGGCGGGCTGCGGGTTGCGGGCTCTGGAGCGGCTCCTCTCTTCGCCGATTGAGCGTTTCAGCCCATTCTGAATGCGTCACATTTTGTCGTTTTTGGCCGACTTTCTTTCATCGTGACTCAAACAACCTGCGCTCCGCCAAAGGGGATTTAATCTTGCCGACGTCATTGCCCCGAGCCTTGCGACACCTTCATCCCTTCTCCATCCCCTCAGCGCGACGTCTACCAATAATCTTCGTTCCCCTCCATCTCCGCAACCCCTCGTGAGCTCAAGCGGCCGCCTCTCCGAACTACCCACGACTAGCCTGCCTGCCTTGTCAGCTCCGCATCTCCGGCCAACTCTCCTCAAGTCTCCGAGAGACCAGCACTGCGTGCTTCCTCCCGTTTGCGCCGTTCCCGAAATCTCTCAATCACGTCGCAAAAGGCCGCAATCATGGACTTCAACAGCTCCTCGCCCTTCCCCGAGGGCGTCATCTCCTTCCTCGACACCGATCTGTACAAGTTGACGATGCAATGCGCCGTTTTCAAGTTCTTCAAGGACGTCCCCGTCACGTACGCCTACACCAACCGAACTCCCGACAAGAAGCTGTCGCGAGCTGCTTTCAAGTGGCTTGAGGAACAGATCCGAAGTGAGCTCACTGCGAATCTCCTGGCGGGGTATCCTCAGGACTAACCTTGATGACCAGAGCTCGGAAACATCTCACTTTCCACCGACGAGTACCTCTTCCTCAAGAAGCACTGCGACTATCTCACTCCCGATTATCTCAACTTTCTCAAGGAGTTCCGCCTAAGTCCCCGAGAGCAGGTCATCGCTACCTTTACACCCGTTGGCGAGGATGATGGAACCGATTCGGTTGTTGGCGACGTCGACATCCAGATTAAGGGCGCTTGGGTTGACACGATTCTCTACGAAATTCCCATGCTGGCACTGACATCCGAGGCATACTTCCGTTTCATGGATACAGACTGGAACTACGAAGGACAGGAGGAAAAGGCATTCGAGAAGGGCATGACTTTGTTGGAAGCTGGATGTGTCACCTCCGAGTTCGGCACCCGAAGACGCCGCGACTACCACACACAAGCCCTTGTGTTTCGAGGTCTGGTGAAGGCTTCCAAGGAG
Organism: Fusarium duplospermum; assembly: GCA_003946985.1. Taxonomy (NCBI): domain Eukaryota; kingdom Fungi; phylum Ascomycota; class Sordariomycetes; order Hypocreales; family Nectriaceae; genus Fusarium; species Fusarium duplospermum. The sequence continues at coordinate 25,194 of NKCI01000098.1, read as the reverse complement.
GCTGAGAAGAAGGGCTTCCCTGGCAAGCTCTCCGGAACCAGTAATGTCCACTTGGCCATGCGCTTCAATATCCCCCCTGTCGGTACCGTCGCCCACGAGTGGTTCATGGGCGTGGCGTCGATCATTGGTGACTACAAGAAGGCCACTGAGGAGGCACTCCGACACTGGGTGGGCTGCTTTGGCACCAAGCTTGGTATTGCCCTGACCGATACATTCGGTACTCAAGAGTTCCTACGCGCTTTCAGCCTTCCCGTGCGACCCGTGGAGGGTGGATTCCCAGCTGAGACCTTCCAGAAGGCTGACGGAAGCATGAAGACGTATGCTGAGACGTTTGCTGGAATTCGACAGGACTCTGGTGACCCTGCTGAGTACACTAAGGTGATGCGAGACTTTTACGACAAGCAGGGCATCACAGACAAGAAGCTTCTTGTCTTTTCGGATTCCCTCAACATTGAGAAGTGCCTCGAGTACAAGACCATCTCAGACAAGCTGGGTTTCCAGCCAACGTTTGGTGTTGGAACTTTCCTGACCAACGACTTTACACACCTCAAGGCCGGCACCAAGTCGGTGCCCCTGAACATTGTCATCAAGCTCAGCTCTGCAGGAGGCCGCCCAGCTATCAAGATCAGGTAAGTTCCTGCCCTGAAAGGATTGTTGAGATGAATCTAACCCCCAACAGCGACAACATCGGCAAGAATACTGGCGACAAGGAGACCGTAGAGAAGGTCAAGAGGGAGCTTGGTTATGTTGAGCGTGAATGGAAGGAGGGAGACGAGACGGCACGATGGGGAAAAGAGTAAGATACCCAGGCCGCAGTCGCCAATGCCATGCACATTTCACCAGAAGGTAGATATGGAAGGCAGAGAAAGCAAAGAGAGGGAAAGAACAGCATGGATCTGGTGATAACAACGGAAGCTGAGGACATGATCATTTGAGTAACGATTCCCCGAATAGACGGCAAGCATCTACTAGACGCTTCTTTGAAATCAACATGCAAGAACAAGGACACTCGAGACTTCTGGGTGAGCAGGGTGACCCCTTACCCTTAATGACGTGCCACTTCCCGCATTCTGCGAAGTCGCTTCCAACTTGGAAGGGAGAGACTTCCAAAAGGACTCGACACGAGGCAGTGCCTGTCTCGTCTGCCACTCAGACAGAAATTCATGGGACCCGAGGGGCACCTCCTTCCCAGCAGGGAGAGTTCACTTCCTGCCACCTTCCTTATGATCGAAGAGCTGGTCAACAACTACAACAGTGATGAGAAGGTTGATGTTCGAGGGGGAGAGTGGCTAGGTACGTGAATGGGATTTGGACGAGCTCTTCAGTTGGCTAAGAAGCAAGGTATTCATTATAGGAGCGTTGTTTCCAGTGCGTCATTGAAGTCATTGGGGAGGAAGCATTCAACCTCATTGACTCGGCTTGAGTATAGAGCCCAGTCGCGATTGACGAGGTTCTTGTTGAGATCCATACTGGCAAGCACGCCCGGCTTCGTCTATTCACCGGAGCTCTCCTTCCTTTCCCATCTCTGGCCATCTATATAAGCTCGTCTTCTCCGCCCACCACCGACTCTCATTCTTCCAACTCCATCCATCATCCAGAATCCATCATTCACCATCAACCATTCATCGTCTATCATCCACCATCCATCCACTCCCAGTGCTTCTTCACTTGTACTCTCTGAACATCAACTTCCATCGTTACAGTTCTTCCCTATCGATCACTCGCCAACATGCTCTTCATCAACGCCATCCTCCTCGCCTTGCATGCCACCATCAGTGCGTCGGCACCGGCCCCCCGCGGTCTCAGATTGGATGTTGAGCCTCATAACCTCCGTGGGAAAGACACCACGGTGACACATCCCGAACAACTCGGATCCTCAATCATACTCGAGTCGATCGGGGCGTACACGGGACCCAGGAAGGCCGACAGGGAGGCCAAGAAGGGAAAGGGCAAGGCCAAGAAGGGGAAGGGCAAGGCTACAGCTCGACAACATGTTCGCCGCAACAACGACGCACAAGATGGATCTGGCAAGATTGGTCTCCTCAAGTCTGCTGCACAGGCTGTCGGCATCAACCCCAAGTCCATCTCTGTCTATCTCAACAACCTACGGAACGATTTCCCCTACGAAGTACAAGACTCGCTGCCAACTTGTCTCAGCCAGACCGTTCGGGAAGGCCTATCGGCTATCGAAACTTCACTGTCCAGTATCCCCAAGTGCGTGAGCGACAGCGACGACGAGATCGAGATTGACACAGATGGCGTCGAGGTCGACGCGGATGGCCTACCTGCATGTCTTGACAAGGCTGGCCAGGATGCCCTGAGCTCTATCCAAACTGCACTCGCTGACTTTGGCGACTGTGCGACTGCGACCCCCTTGGCCAAGGTTTAGGGTTAGAGTTCGTGAACGGTGGAAGATGTTGAGTGGGTGTGTAAGGTGGTTGTTGAAAAGTCGAGAGCAGTGTTCTACCTGTATGAATTGAGAGTATTGATACACCAAACCTTGGTTCGTTGGACTGACGATGTGACGTGACAATGAAATCTTAGGCCGTTGTGTCCATTAGCTCTGACCAGATCGCACCTCTCTGTTCCTTTCTTCTGTATCTGTATCTGTATCCATGGATGTGTGGTATCCAATATGGTGGTGAGTTCATGGTTAGTTCCAAGCCTGAGCACACGGTCACAGCATTCAGGGCACATTGTGGCCATTGAATCATTATCCTTGGTATTGGACTAGCTAACATAAACGCACCTCACTCCAGGTGAGTAAATATGTACAGACGAATGTGCGAATTGGGCATCATGTAACAATCATGCCAAGTCTCGCTTCACCACATCTAGGATGAGGCGGCAATCTCAGCACCAGCAGTCCGTCCATAGACAACACACTCCAGCAAGGAAGATCCTCCTAGACGGTTGTCGCCATGAATGCCGCCAGTAATCTCTCCAGCGGCAAACAGGCCGGGGATGGGCACGAGCTTGTCGTCACGCTTTCGCAGGACGTGGGCCTTTTCGTCAATGGCGACACCTCCCATGGTAAAGTGGACGATAGGGGTGACACGGCCAATGTAGATGTCTTGGTCACGGTTCTCCTCACCGGACTTAAGAGTCCATCGACCGTGCGTCTTGCGGCCAAACTCATCCTCTGCTCCCTCGGCGACGGCCTTGGCGTACTTGTCGACGGCTGCGATGGCGGCCGGTTCGAGGTCGCGGACCTTGACCTTCTTCATCAGGCCCTTCCACTCGTAGAAGCTGATGTGGTTGGCAGAGGCCTCTGACGCACCGGGGTCGAGGAGAATGGTTACATCCCACTGCTTGATGGTGCCGTCGCCATCGGTGGCGGGAGGAAGCTCCATGACGGCCTTGCTGACGTGCTCGCGCGTCTCCATCTCGTTGACGAAGCGGGAGCCGGCAGCTGAGAGAAGGATGCCACCCTCACCGCGGAGCATCTCGGCGGCGAGGAACTTGAGCATGGTGTTGGGGCTCGCAGGGTCGACGAAGCCTGTAGGGTGGATCTGCACGCTGTCCATATCGAGGAGCTCGGCGCCCACGGCGGTGAGGATGTCATGAGATCCGGGTCGCTCCTCGTTAGTCGAGGGGATGCCCTTGAGGTCGGGACGGTAACGGGCCAGAAGACCAGTGGCATCGCCTGCGAAGCCACCGCTGGCAAACATGACGGAACCCTCAAGGCTGCGCTTTTCACCCTCGAACTCGTACTCGACACCCTTGACGGCGTCGTCCTCGCTGAGAAGCGCCTTGACTTCGGCGAGGTTGGTGATGGAGAACTTTTCATTCTCCTTGAGCTTGTTGAGAAGAGCAATCACGATGGCAGCTCCGGGGGGTGTCTTTCCGGCGCCGCGGTGAGTACGGGCAAGGCTGTGACCGCCGAGAGGTGCGACGACACTCAGGTCAACGCCGATCTCATCGACGAGCCAGTTGACGGCTGCTGCGGATTCCCCGGTGAGCTTAGTGATGAGAGATTCACGGTCAACAGGTGGCTGAGCAAGGCCGAAGCGAGAGCCTGCTGAGCGGACGGTGTCGCTATAGAAGAGAGTATCGCTCTCGACGCCAGCGGCTTTCTGATACTTTGTGCCGGCACCATTGATACCGGACGAGGCCTTGATGCTGTTGCCGCCAGGCTTAGGAGCGCGGTCAAGCAGGTGGACTGAGGGCGCGCCACGCTGAAGAGCCTCGTATGAGGCAGAGAGACCTGCGAGGCCAGAACCCACGACGATGACGGGGCGACGAGCAGCGGAAGTAGACATGGTCTTTGAGAACACGGAGGTAAAGGTTGAGAGGTGGTTTCCGTAGAGCATAGCAGTGAAGGCTACCGCGATGCCGATGCAGGAAAGGAACAGGATCTGCGGCCTGCTCATTGTCCAGCGGAGGATGCGAGGCATTGAAAGGGTGGGATATATGCGGGGAGGGGCGGCATCGGCCGTGGGATTTAAGCTGGGCTTTTTATGGCTAACTATTCTCAAACTGGACACGTTGAGGGCATGACGACGACGAATTTGCTGCAGCTTAGCTCAGCAGAAGGGGAAAGAAAAAGAGTCGGTGACTTGCGAATGACCGTCTTTGGAAACTGGGGTGTTGTATCTGATCATCAGCGGATGGATGAGGAAAACACGGGCATGAGATGATGGTGGACTGTTTGACTAGCATCAGGTGATTTTCCCCCATCGTACGATGTTTGTCATTCTAGATTGAGCTTTCTCCGGGGAGAGAGAGCACAATAGGGGTCCAAGTGTCACCATTTATAAGATGATCTTTCTTTTGTAAACTCCGAAGGATCTCGGTAGATCGGTTTTTTTTGCGAGATCTTAAGATTGGAAGTGGTAAGGAGGATTTTGCCATGTGGTGACTTTCCGCCGTGTGTGGGGCCGTGTTTTGGATCCGCTTTTGTCGGTGATGCGGTCCCACTTTGCCGTGCCGATCGCCGGGATTTCAAGACGGATCGGGGGGAGGACAGGAATGTCGTCGGCACCAAGATTGACTTCGTTTTTCAATGTTTAGATGATATAAATTGAAATAAGCGGCAGAAGAGTTTGTCCCCTATGTACTATACTATTTGACAGACGACAAGGAAGATGATAGATGCCATTTACAACGTTCATGCCATCAAGTGGCTATGCGTCGATAAAGTGACCCCCACACAACTGATATGATAAGCCGTATCCGTACCCGTGATCAGTTTCCGGATTGCTGTCTACAGTGGGGAGCCTCTGCATGGCGTCGGCACGGGTCATGCGAGATGAACCGGCGGGGATCGAGACTGAAACGGCCGTCGGATCCAGGCCGGGACAAGGCCGAAGAGCCATCGGTGGGGGGCTCCGTACCTTGTCTTCGGGCTCTCCTTAAACTCTTACTCAAAATGGCCGCATCTACGAAACAGCTCACTCAGGGGAACATCAGATATATCATCATATCATTTGTCTCTAAAGCAGTTTTCTATGTCCACGTCGATGTTTTTGTACAAAACTATGTACTGTTCCCAGTCAATTAAAAGACCGCTATGCCATATATGCAAAATATCTCTTCCTCCGTTTCGGTAGCGGCTATATCAGGTGGACGCTGGCTGGGGCAGCAGAACACACTCTCAAATACTCCTCTAGCGGAGCTTGGTTCAGTCCGGCTGACAATCTCTTCCTACTTTTATAATAAATTCCAAGTCATGACGCATAAGACGCGAGAAATTGCTCTCCATTGTTGAATTAAGCCAGCTCTCGCTCAGTCTTCTGCTTGCGGAGCTCGCGGGCTTGGTCCGACCAGGGGAAGTGGATAACGGGGACCTGGAAGAAGGAGTTGCTGGATACAATGTTAGCAAATGTTTGTTTTTCAGGCAAGAGTAAAGTTGAAAGACATACCTGCTATCCTGGAGACCAGCCAAGGCGTTGTACCACGCAAGGAACGCGGCAAGGAACCCAAAGAAACCTGCAGCCTTCTGGAGGGCGACCTGAGCAGCGTGGTTGCCCAGGTCGTGAGCGTAGTTCTCGCAAGCGAGCAGGAGGAAGCAGATATCGAGGAAGAAGAAGAGGAGGAAGAAGGCGAGGGTCGACTTGAGGGTGCAAATGAGGAGGAGGGTAGTGAAGATCCACCAGCCAGTCAAGAAGAAGCCCATGACAGATCCAGTATCACCCTCGTAGGGACCCTCAGCACCGAGGACGTTCCAGGTAGGAGTCTGAAGCAGACCATAGGCGATCCAGAAGCCACCATATGACGACAGGGCAGTAGCACCGAATGTGTTGCCAACAGCCATCTCCCTGTTGAGTACATGTTAGTCAAGGATTCAGTGCCCTGTTGAGTAGAAGAAGTAAACATACCACATGCCAGCGAGCAGCTGAACAAGACCACCGTAGCCAAATGCCAGGGGGATGGCAATTGCAGGAGCAGTCTCACCACGGACATGCATGTTGATGCAAGAGAGAACAAAGGTAGTGAGGGCGAAAGCGCATAGTCCTAGGGGAGCCGGGTTGGCAAACTTGCGGTGCTCCATAGGCTTCCAAAGGCCGGGCTGGAGAGCACCGCCGAAGGCTGCTTGCATGGAAGTATAGTCGACATGATGATGGTGGTGGTGAATCTCCTGGCCGGCGATACTCTGGCGGTCGAGGGTGACGCTCTTGTCCGAGTCGTGGTGGGAGTCGTGGATACGGTCGGCCATTATGGATGTAAGGTGAGGTTCAAGGAAGATATTCGAAGGATAGTGTTTAGTAGAGTAGGATATCGGCGTCCCAGGGAGGATAGGGGTGGTCGTGATAGAGAGGTTCTGGAGGAGGGATTGGTGTAAGTGAAGAGAGATAGTTTAGGTCCAGTGGCGTAAACTATGAGAGGCCCTCTAGAGGTAAGGAGGAAGAAAGAGATGAAAGACGTTGACTGACGTAGAGGAACAGTCTGGGGAAGCGGTGGGGAGAGAGATTGGGTTTTTAAAGTGAGTGAAGAAGATATGATGAGATTTATCTAAACGGGGTCTGGGGAGGAGAACAGGGACAAGAAGGGGACGGGACATGAGCAAGCGGATCAGGGTACTCAGAGACCGTCTCCTAGTGCCCTCGTGGTAGAACGAGACCAGACTGGGCAGTGGAGGCGACGGCGAGGGGATACCTAGTGGAGGCCAATGGCCAGTGGAGAAGACGAAGTGGAGGGAGGGCGGAGTAAGCGGAGGAGGGTGTGGAGAGAAAAGAACTTGACAGGGGGGTCTTTTTGGGTCTGGATGGGTGTATCAAAGACAGGGGGGTTTATGGATATGTTGAGAAGGAGACTTTCAGAGAGTGACTGTGCGAAGAACATTGACTACCATTGTGATGAGAAAAACGTGATGTCAAGGTCCAGGCTTTGAATGTTGAGGACTATCGTATGCTTCAAAGGCCACCATGAGGTGAAGCGGTATGAGCGGAAGAGGGGATAATGGCACGGGCAGCCATGTCTTTGGACAACCCGGTTGCATCAACGAGGGATAATAAAAGACATGAGGGGAAATGCAGAGCAGATGCATCATTCTCAAAGTGTACGCCCTCGGACGACCGACCGAGCGGTGCAGAAACGGGAGGAGACGGACATCAAGTTGACAAGCCAAGACGAGATCTTTCAGCAAGGGCAATGAGGAGGCCCCAACATTGAGCCCGCGGGGAAGAGATCAGAACTATGGGGAAATGAAAGAACTCGGTGGTAAGACATCTGGATATCAGCCAACAGCATGGTCAGCAACCGAGGAGTGAGAGGACCCGGGTGAACCAACCATGCCTCGTGCTCGGGCTTCAACTTCCAAGCGCTTCAGACAGGTGGAATACGCCCCAAGCGTATGCGGGGAAGTGCTAAGGGGTTTCTGTACGTGCGTTAACCTGGTTCGATCGTCGCCGACTCCATGGTTGCCGGCATCTTAGATCCGCGGGATGGCGTCGGCGCCACGGGACGTCCCTCTCAGTCACTCGCTCCTTTCCTGCCAACCTGCGCAGAAGGGCCAGTGGAGGAGGCAGCAATGTATCTGACTAAAGAGAGTAGGTAAGCGTAGCAGGTTTGACATCGGGAAATAAAGTCGGTAAAGGTTGTTTGGGGGTGGAGTAGTACGAGGCGTGGAGTTAAACCGCGGAGACACGAATGACCCCGAACCTGTTCAGGGAGGAATAGCAAGACCTGATGGAGAAACAACTTGTTAATCCACGATGACGGATAGGCTGGAATGAAAATTTGGGGTAAATCGCATTCCCCATCGTCGTGAAGCCTGGATATCCTGGTACAGAGGTAACCAACTCGTCTCATTGGGAGAGCGTCAAAGCACAGCGAGGCGGAAATGGAACGATCCAGGGACCGACAGACTCAAAAGAGCGCATATACAACAAGCATTAGAGTGAATAAGAAGAGGCATGCAGGACACATCATCATCCGTGGAAACGACGGGGTAGGTATGCGTCGTGACGGAGACTGGTGATGTTTGTGTGAGGAGTAATGGAGTAGACCAACCGAGATGGGCAATTTTTTTTCTTCATTGGTACGTACCGAGTGCCTGGTTTCAGCCCTCAACCTGAGTGATGAGACGGAAGGGACGGCCTAGGACGTAATAAATCCGGATATCCTCCTCTCAAGATTGGGGGAGATCGCGTAATCCGCCTCACTTGAGATGGAGACCAGCCGAGGAAGAGCAACATGATTAGTATCCAGCGCCTCCTGAGTGGAGGCATGTCCCCGCGCCCGAGGATCGCCTTACGAGATGAATAAACTAGGTAGCAATTCAAATTGACGGCTGTCAAGGTAAAATCATAGGGGAGAGAGGCCGTGAAGGAGAGCACGTGGACTGGACAAAGCCAATGTGTCCAGGGTCGTCAAGGTGGCATGGGTGGAGAGAGGTTGGGAGGAACCTAGGTAGGTACGTACATGTAGATCCACACCCACACACCCAGGCACACACAACAAAATTTGACAGGATTTTCCTCCGACGGCTACGGCCGAGATGCAAGACGAGGGAAGGGAAAAATGCCAGAAGGGGAGCGGGCGCGGGCGTGATTGGATCAAGGGGGGTCAGGGAGTGTTGGAGAAGCTCTAAGCAGGGGTGTGGTAAAAAAAAAAAATACGACGCCTTCATGAACAAGTGATGTTGATACTGGCGATGTCAACCTTCAAAACTCTTGAGACATGGAAAAATAAACAATCTGGAGATTTTGGGGTCCTAGATGACAGAAATCTGGGGGAGACTCTGGGGTCTGGAGAAGGACCTGCTGCTTGTTTCCCCGTAAAAATCAATCTGGTTCAGCAAATGACGATGACGGCGAACATGATGATGAATTTACAAGATCCGAGGCAAAATCTCCCCATGGACGTTGACCGAGGGTTGGCCCAAACTGGACACAACAGTGGGGAGAAGAGAGAGGCAAGAAGCAGAAGGAATCTCGTCACAAATCAATCTCCTTGGGCGGCAACAAAGGGGGCCCAGTTTATCTTGCGCCGACATATCCGTGAAAAGAGGTATTGATGAGGGCCGTGTGGTGGTGGCCTGTTGTTGCTACGATGTCTGGCATGAATCCTCACGAGAAATAGGTGTTAAGCGAACTCTCGACGTTTTTAGCAATCGAGTCTGTCAAATCCACGTTGACAGTTTTACAGAGAAAATAGCTTCAGTCACCCAAGAAAAGCTTGTAAATGACGACAGCCCAGGATTTCTCCAAATATCAAGAAACACGCTTGGAGGGTTCTCCTCACCGACGAGTTGGAGAAGTCCCTGGTCACCAGCCGCGGGGTCCAGACATCCAAAACGCAAATCGACCAGTGTAAGCGGGAAGGGAACCGTCAAAAGTATGCGCCATGCCATGCCATGCCGTGCCATGTCTCTCTCGTCCGACACAAGCATCGACCTCCTCCTACTCCAATTCTTCAACTCCAACCGTGAAATTGCGCCGGCATACGTTGACCTTTTTCGAGGCGTACCCATCCAGCCGGCATCCAACAAAAAAAAGGGTTTGCATGGGTGGCGTTCAACACCATCACTCATTAGACCAGGCCTGTTCGTCCGAAGACCTTCTTGTCGCATCATGGCACGGCCAGCCAAGCCCAGGCAATGCCGGTATTTGGCGTCTGTCCCCGATCGTAGTCTCTGCTGCCGCCAAGAGTAAAAATGAGAGGAGGCGTCAAAAGAGCCTCCTTTACCTACCCTCTCAAACACCCCCAATCGTCGGCGGACAGCCCGGCTAATGAGTAAAACCAAATCACAGCATCTCGAGACTTATCCTCGGTTATCCGTCGGCATTCGAGAGATGGATCTAAGAAGGCATAACCGACGCCGGAGCCGTCGTAGGGCCGCATCGAAGAAGCAGACCTGGGTCGTCACTCGACACTAGACAAGGGGGGGCAGTGGGAAGTGTCCGGCATCCGTGGGCTTGGCGGGAAGAGGCTCTTTTGCATCATCCTTGTTCTTGAACAGGGCATGCCACCTCGGACCAACCGCCTCAATGGTGGCGATTGGGTCAACCGAGAGAAGAGGGACAGCGGCAGCGGGACCTTGACCTCCATGATTGGCTTCTTCCCACCCTCGTCAGGACCGAAAGGCCGAGTTGAGAGGGGGCGTGTTCGGTCCAAGTCCGTCAGGTTCTCCAAAAACAAACATCTTGGTTACCCTCCTTTGGTTACAGTTCCCGGGAATGGGATCGGGGATTGTGTGAAAAATGTTAAAAACGGGACGAACTAGCGACTCAGTTAGCGTCAATCTCTGCAGCCGCCCTTACTAAGGAAGAGGAAGGGGGACGGGCACTTGCTTGTGGCGCGCATACAAACCTGCAACAGCCCACTTTCTTGAGGTGCCTGAGCCTCTTGGGGCTGCAACAGCGCGCATCAGCTGCCTTCAGGCTGTTTTTCCAGAAACATTGCCTGCAAGGGTTTTCCTAGACGGCAGGAACACCCGGCGCCCAGCAAATTTGGTGCTAAGGACTGGACACCCTGGGTAGGAGCGATTCACTGCAGCTGGGTGCAGGAACATGGTGACGCCACGCCCCCATTGCCTTGCTCCTGTCGTGAGACCCCCAACAGTGCCTTCGCTTAAGGGAAGGAGGCACAGTCAGTGCTTGGGCTTGTCTACTCCTCACCAAGTCTCCCCTCATGGGATCCCAGCCAGCTCATCCCCTCAGCTTGTTGTCCCCTCACCAAAGCACTCCTCGCCGTTGTCTTTGCTTCAAAACCATGAAATTGGTTCCTCTTTCAAATCATGGACCTTCAAACAAACGAAACCAGCTGAGGCTCTTCATTCCATCGGCCTTACCGTCAGCGCTAGAACGTCCCCTTTTTAGCTAATAATGGGACCGCGATCGTGGCCGGCGTCGGCGGAGAAAGAGACCACAATAAAAAAAAAACTTGGCCGCCCCCCATCACCATCATCAAAATGTCGCTACGTACATACGTATGTCCTTGCTCGCGCGAGCGTGGAACTCCGAGACTTGACGGTCCCACACTCAATCCATGATCGTATGAGCGAGGCTCCGCCTGTCGTTATCTCTCTGTCTCACCAGATTCCGCCTGCGGAACCGTCACCTATCGCTTTCTCCGAGAGACCTCCGTTACCATGACCGCTTGGGGTTCGCTGCTGCTGCGCTGCCAATATTAGCCCGCATGGTGCTGGGTGGATGCAAAATGACGGTTGCAGGACTCCTCAAATCCCCAACACCATGGAGGCCAACACATGAGAGGAGAGTCTCGATGGGAAACGACGTCAAGATCAGAGAAAAAGAAGACTCATTCAATCAAGCAATCGTCTCCTCACGCTATCGGCGGCGATCCCCCTGGCCATGATGAAATTGGATCTCGGATCACGGCTTTCTCCAACTGCTCAAAACCCTGCTCCAAAACAAGCACAGGCCGGAAAAAGCACAAGCCACCTTGTCTCGCAACTTACGCCAGCCAAGAGAAAAGAGCCGCGAGGCCAAGAAGCTAGAGGCCAACCTCAGGGATCCGATCGCCCAATACCACGCCGCATGCCGTCCTCTAGCGCTTTCCAGCTTTGACAAGCCACCGCCGCTGGGTCTCGACGATGCGACATCGCTATCGACACGTCCCAGAGTGTGAACGCCTTGCCTGGCGGACTTTAATGCCCGGAACCACTTTGAACCTTGAGCGTTACATGCGTCAAGATGATCAAGTACACCTGCCGGGAGTTGAGCTTGTTTGTTGATGCTTCAAATTGGGAAATATTAGGAGAAAAACATTGTCAAAGATGGCGGTCGAAGCATCAGAGATGCACAGTAAACGATCTGGCAGGATCATGCTGGCAGTTCCAATGCTTGTCATGGCTGTGGCCAGGTCACAACTTCTTCGTCAATGCTCGTTTGCAAGCCAGTGGGCATCCGTTATCTCGGTGTTCCACAGCTGCCCCCTGACCGTTGGTTCAAGACGTGGACCCGGCAGCTAGCAATGTCCTTTCTTACGGCGTATTTCGCTCTCCGAGCCCTCTCCGGCCGAGATGTCCGTCACGATGTCAGAGAGACGGTCAGGTTGACCTCGGTTCGCCAGAGCCCAACGCGCCCCTTCTTGATGTCCATGATGGGGCAGGGAATCTTTTGGTGAAAACTGAGATTTGCTTCCGTCTCCGATTTAGGCAACTTCCTTTCCTCCGAGTGCTAGTCTGGAGTGTTGTTGAACCATTCCGTTGATATCGAGATGTGACGTGACAGGAGGCGAGTTCCTGAGTCGTGGCATCAATATTGGTGGACTCACGTCGATCACTTGTCACATCACCAGAGACTTGACCTCGGTTATGGTTCTACAAGTCTTACTGTGTCTAACCGTTATACGTGCCATCTCCCAGGAGTAGCCATAGCCCCTTGGAGACAAAGTCTACTCAGGGGGCCTCACTTTCACGACTGAAAGCCTCACGAGAGTCACAACATGGAGACCATTGACAGTGACCATGTCTACACATCTTGTCATGCTTGAGAAATACCCTTGAACGACATGAATCCACGCTTTCTCGCAGGGAATGCCTCGTCAGGAGGCATAGCCCTGCTCCCAGATCTTTAAAAATCGAGGCCGTGCCCCTTACTTGCCGAAACAGTTCACCGTCGAAACCACCAAGGCAGCATCGTCAACCATTCTTTTTCACTGTAGAGGATGTACAGCTGCGGCTCCGCGTCATACATCATCCGATGTGTGCGTCTAAACGCTCAAAACTCGGAACTCGATGCCGTCGAGACTCAAAAATACCCCTTTTAGGACCCCGACCACTTGGATATGAACAGAGAATTTCCCTACGACAAGCCTCTCCTTGTTAGAACATCGACAAACGAACCGATAGCATATATCCATACCCAGAAGACACGGCTGCAGGTGACGAGGTGGTGTTTACATCCGTCCAAGGCGAATGCAGGTGCTGTGAAAACAGAAGGGAGTCTCGCATTCCTGGAGACCGTGTCCCATCCTAAATACCGCAGAAGCACTTTTTCCGCATTGATTATGTGTCCCGAGTAAATAGCCCCTGACTGGTAGAGCACAGCGCTTTAACTCCAGCTCTCAACCAGACGACTCCTCGACATACTCATCCACAACTCTCGAATCTCTTCCGTAAAATCATGGTTTATTCGAAGAGAGTTTTTAAAGTGAATAAAGCATTACAATGAAGTTTGAGTCGTGTTCGGTGGCCTCCCACCATGTCCACTCAATTCCCCCTTAAACCCGCCTCCATATCAGTGAACACTCCCACAGAACTCCTCCCAGAAAGGATTCCTAGCTAGACCACTCACGAATCTCGTGATTATCTGCATCTTTCAAATGATGACATGGATCTCGAGTCCCACAGCTCACATCACCCGAGTTCCATGCTTCCCCATATCCCACGAGCACAGGGCGTCTCCATGAAACTATCCCCACGGGGACGTTCTCCCCCCTCTCTCTTCCCCAGGCTTGACGCTCGAGCAGATTTCCTTTGGATCTTGGAGGGTCTGGGGAAATGCCGTGATAGCCGGGACCCACTGGTTGAGTGACTGGTTCATGAGGGAGGTGTTGGGTCTGCGATGCTTTGCTAGGTAACTCTCCGGTTACACTCTTGGACGATTCTTTCTGGGCATTTACCAACCATCCAGAGATTACTATGACTGGTTTTACTCATGATCTCGTTGAATCTTTGGCTTATCTCTATAATTACTGTTATGTGATATTGTTTTCACTTTGGTGATGACTTCCCCTTATTGCAAGCCCACCCACACTTCTTGTAGGCTCAACGGTTACAACATGTTGTAAATTGAATTGAATAAGCTCTGTGCTTTTCCCTTTGGCCTTGATACACGTTGATTTACCTTGGTGGTGTTTATTTTCTTACCTTTCGTTTTTTCATTTGGCTGGTTTCTTATGACGTGACATCGCTCTCAACGGAAGCAAAGCCCCTGAATCTTGGTTTTCAAACACTTCACCTTCAACTTGTCAATTAAGCCACAAATGCTTCACATACTATTCAATAGACGAAAACTTTTCAAAATACAAAATTATTAATAATTATTGTTAAGATCTGAGGAAACAAAATGTCATCTCCTTGTCGCCCCTGAACAGGGTATCTTACCCTACACTCTCGGCTTTCCCCTTGTGCATCCATGGCTGGGCTGAACTTGAATATTTCTACAGAGTTCTACTATTAAAACCAACGAGGTGCCTTTGGTGAGTCTAGAAGGTCCTTTGTATCGAAATCTATGTAAATTCATGACTGTCTAGATATGAAAGGAAATAAGTATCCAACTATGTACCTAGCCCAAGTACATCACACTCGTCCAACACATCGAGACCTTAACATCTCCCTAATTAGACGCAAGCTTAGCCGCAAGCTTAGCGGCAAACTTTGGCAATGCGCTATTCTGATGCCTCGGGGGCTCGTTGGGGGGATAGGTATCGCCAACAAGCCAAGTTGGTTCGTTCTTCTTATTCCGCTCCAAGTCAAGCTTTTTGTACTCGGCGTGCTCGATTTGACGGTACGTGATGAGGGCCTTGATTTTGAGGAGGGTGTAGAAGTAGTGGCATGGGATTAAGAAGATAAGGAGAGGAAGGATGCCGATGAAATCGCAGTATCTAAAGTCCATGTGGATCATCGTCATGACCGCCTCCACCAGCTTCATGCCGAACAAGCCTAGAAAAAACCAGTACAGGTTGACAGGATTCTGTGCGTAGAAATACGTGCACAGAAACAAGCCGACAATGATGGCATCCCAGATCAGAGTGAACGAAGCAAGCTCAGAGAGCCATGTTGCGTAAAGACCCCATGGGTAGCGAAAGCACTGCTCGGAGGTGAGCATGTTGGCACTGATGCGCCATGTACTTCTGATATGACGCTCGCAATCGGCGATGAAGTCAGAGAAAGAGTAGATACAAACCTCGACGACCATTCCAGGGGTAAACGGGACGTTGAAGCGGTCGTCATGCTGGAGAAGGTACAGGTTATAGAAGCTGTGCTCATCGGCCGTGAGTGCGCCGATTCTCCCAAAGAAGCAGTGCTCCATCTCATACTCATCCAAAGCCTGGTCGAACGCATAAGTGCGATACAGCACAGTTGATCCCAAAGGAATCGCGGAGAAGTCGTAAGCGGTCGAGACTCGATTCTGCAGATGCAAGTAAGCATACTGGAAGTTGGCCAACCGTTTCCAGCAACTGGTCAAGAAGGAGTCACATCTTGGTGCTCGCACACACTTGGGTACGGTGATGCAGTTCAACACGGGATGCTCAAAAGGACCCAAAGCTCCTCCCAGAAACCCCTGTGGCCAAAGCACATTGTCGTCCACAACGACAGTGACGCGGGTTGTGACCATCCTGACGGCGTGTGCGACTTGACGGCGTTTGCTGCGTCTATTAACAGCGCCAATCTCGATATGTAGCAAGGGAAATTCTCTCCGTAGATGCTTCAGGCGTAATTCGAGGCGATCTCGAACATCTACACCGACAGCGACGATGTAAAGATACAAGGGATGGTTTTTCAAGATGCTGCGGAGGCAACACTCGAGGTCTATGCTGTCTGGGTTGGTGATCGGAACGATGACAGAACAGTCCCGGGGGCAAAGAATTTCTCTATGTACAGGCGGAACGCGGCCCCGGATGGTGGATCTTGCAATGTCTCCGATTAGAGTCCCGATGAGCCGCAAGACGCGCGGAGCGAGGAAGAAGCAGATTGCGACGAGGCTAGCCACCTGGCCAGAGGTAGGAGCTTCGTCGGCCATGGTTGCTGTGATGAATGATGTCCTCCTGTGTTGTGTGTTGAGCGAAAGTGGGAGGACGAAGGATCTGTGCGAGTCGCGCAGGGCGGGAACGATAGAACTGAATTTATATGAGACGTATAGCAATGCAAATGTTGATGCTTGGAAGAACAAAGCTGTTAGTTCTTCTTTGGAGTGTTCACTAGGACCTACTGTCTACTATTTCCATGTTCTTCTGGTGTGCAATCTCTGACAAGGCAAGACACAAAGACACTGTACAAAACAAGGACATCTCCGGTGCCGAAAGAAGTGCAGTTCCCGCATCCTTGGTCAATGAAGCTGCCCTTGGTAGTTAACATATTGGCTGGAGGGTCAGACCGATAAACCAACGAAATATCGGTGATGATTCCATTCGTTGTAATGACCCAGAGGAGCCGTGAACAACCATTTTCGCTGGTAGCCACTTGGGGGTCCGAACATTGGATTCTTTGTACGTTGAAAGTTCAAGACAATTGGTTGAAGGCCTCAGATTGAAGAATGAAAGGCTTGGCCTGACAGACGGGAGTGGAAGAATAGAGTACGTACCTCTAGGTGAACCATCACGTGGAGGAACAACTGGAGGCGGGAAGGAGCGCGCCCTTAGCCGTTAACCAATCGGCCGAGATGCATGCATCCGATTGCGTCCCCCCGCTTTATCCCCGCAGACGCGGAAGCTTACCAAACACATCCGATCCGTGAACTGGTCGGCTCTGTCTTGTCTCATCTCATCTCATCTCATCCCGCCCAGTTTAATTAATAAGCTTGTGCCGGAGCAAGCCAGCCCACGTTGCAGGCGTTCGAGACAGAGCCTGTTGAGTTCCATTCCACGTGGAATTGAGACTGGGACTCGGTTCCTTTCGGTTCGCGTTTCCCCAGATGAAACGGCAGATCAACAGCTTCAACCCTTCAAGATCCATCAAAGGAGATGGATGATGATGACCTTCCCTTATTCCCCCCCGCATTCTTCACCTCGGCAACACGATGCCAAAGGCAAAAGCCAAGAGTTGGTGGCATTGCGCCCTCCTGCGATGCGACGCCAACCGAGCCCAAAATCGATGATCCAAGATGCCTCCGTTCTATCCCCGGACGCCATTTCCGGTTGTCGGGATCACAGATGAGCGAATGCTGCCCTACGACTGGATCTATTGACGGCAAAAGTGGCCCTCGCCATTCCCCGATGACCTTTGACTAAGAAAAGCTGGGGTCTCGGGGGTCCCTCTCTGACTCCGGATATCAGAAATGGATGGGTCCCGTCCCCCATCCTTGGGTGTCTCCCCCCCCGGCCCGCCTTTGGATGGGTCATGAGCCCAACCCTTTCCATCTGTCAAAATTTGTCCTGACTCCTTCATCCTTCTTCATCCTCGAGACCTCTTCGTCGCCGCCTCTTGGTGACACTTTCGTCCCTCAATTTACCTACACGGCCTTGAAGTTGTTCAATTGGTTTTGAGAAACTTCAAGTCATGGACGAAAAGAGGAACTCGCGGGTCCCAGATCCGGAGAGGGGCTCTGACCGACAGAGCCAAGACACTTCCACCACAGCAGATGTCGATGCCATTACTTCAATTCATCAAACGGAGGATCGCCGTTCGGTCCAGGATAAGGAGAATGGCGACATGTTCCCCCCTCGAAATGACGGCCCTCCTCCTCCGCCCAATGGAGGATACGGTTGGGTCTGTACGGCTTGTGTTGCGACAATCAATGCCCATACGTGGGGTCTCAATTCCAGTTACGGAGTGTTCCTTGCCCATTATCTCACCAACGATACATTCCCCGGTTCTTCGTCTTTAGATTACGCCTTTGTGGGTTCTCTGAGTATCAGCTGCGCCTTGCTCATCTCCCCTGTGGCAACCGTCCTCGTCCGCGAAATCGGCACGAAGCCCACCTTGTTACTAGGAGTTGTTCTGGAAACTGCCAGTTTGATATGTGCCAGCTTTGCATATAAGATTTGGCACCTTTTCCTCACCCAAGGAGTCCTCTTTGGCCTAGGAATGGGCTTTCTCTTTGTCCCAAGTGTCGGTATCGTCCCGCAATGGTTCACTACCCGTCGGTCCCTGGCCAATGGCTTCAGCGCAGCCGGATCTGGACTTGGTGGTCTTCTTTACTCATTGGCATCGGGCGCCATCATCGAGAACATGGGTCTCAAATGGGCATATAGGATACTGGGCATCCTGGTATTTGTGGTCAACATCATCTGCACACTGCTCGTCAAGGATCGTAACAAGATCATTGGCTCCCGCCAGGCTCCCTTCGATATTCAACTATTCAAGCGTCCCGAGTATATCCTGCTTCTCGGTTATGGATGGTTCAGTATGCTCGGATACGTCGTTCTCATCTTCAGTCTTGCCAACTACGCCAACTTCATCGGCCTCGGTCCTTCTGAAGCTGCCATGGTCAGCGCCATCTTCAACTTGGGACAGGCTGTAGGTCGCCCCTTTATCGGATACTTTAGTGATCGGACGGGACGCATCAACATGGCCTGCGTCACTACATTCATGGCTGCCATTCTAGTCTTCGTCCTCTGGATCAACGCCAAGTCGTATGGCGTCTTGCTCTTCTTTACCATCGTCGGCGGAGCTGTGGGAGGAACCTTCTGGGCGACAGTGGCCCCTGTCACTGCTGAAGTTGTTGGCCTGGCTGACGTACCTACGGCGCTTAACCTCATGTGGCTCGTCATCGTCCTGCCTTGCACTTTCAGTGAGCCGATGGCGCTCGAGATCGTCACGGGGACAGGCAAGTACATCGGCGCTCAAGTTTTCGTGGGCTTCATGTACGTCGCGGCTGGCCTCTGCTTGTTTGTCCTACGCGGGTGGAAGATTGCAGAGATCGCAGAGATCGCTCGCGTTACAAATCAAGACCCCGAGGACATTGATCGTGTCAGGACACAAAATAGCGAGGCCGTTAGCATCAAGAGCAAGAGGGCAGGCCGGAAGAGGATGCTCGCAGACTGCTATAAGTCTGGCTGGATCTGAAACGTCGAGTTGCCCCCTGAAGGACATCGCTCTGCCCCTCACTGCATATTCATTGACGATACTACGTCACGTTTATACACACATGACCTCCGGATGGTGTGTCCAAGCCGAGTCATTGCTTTTTGGGGCGTTCACGGTTGCAATGAACTCGAATGATGGAGGGGTCCTGAATGAAGGGAGAGCTTGTCGAAGGATCTCAACTATAATGATACCATATATAGCAGAATATACAACTGCAATATACAAAAAGTTTATTTTTAAAAGTCGGTGTAGGCCACGCTTTCTCTTCAAGAGTCTTATCATCAACTATTCCCTGACATGGGGATAGAGTCATGCCCGGCCAACCCCGCACAAGCTTGGGGGCCTCAATCTAATCCTCACCAATCCCTGTCACGATCATTTGCACTTTAGGAAGGGAGGTTGAAAAGAAAACAATGGACACGTTTGAGTGGTCGAAAAGCTACTGCCGCTGCAACATGGCGTCTAATACGGAGGAATAAAAGCTGTGCACCTGACGCCGTTTTCCCGTTGACTCATTTAAACCTATCTTTGACGTACTTGCTGCACAAGCTGCCCAACCACACCTGAATTACCTGCCCGTTCAATTCTTCACGGCTAGTTACACAACAACGGCTTCTCAACATGCCTGGTATGACGTGGATGTGGAAATGCGTGAGCCTACATATTCCAACTTTGACGATGACGTACTGACGTTGATGAATCCAGCACTGGTGTTTTCAGGACTGGAGCATTTCCATATCGGTTCACTGCACATCGTGCAATCATACTAGATGCTCGGATTGTGAGGTTACGCCTACGCCTACGCCTAACACTTGACCGACATGAGTTAAAGGGGGGTCATGCCTTTTGGTGGACACTGGCTCAGACTGGACAGAGAAACAGTGTGGTAGCGACGACTTGTTGTAACACCCACCCCGTGTATCTACTGGACCTCCGTCAGCCCTACAGACTTGCATGTCGTAGCCTAGTCCTAGGCTTCACCGCCGTGTTCAGGATGTATACGCGGTCACGATTAGGTCCGAATAGATCCCCATACTACGAGTGGTCTGATTGTTTCCTTAGTGAGGGGATTTCTTTAACTGCTGACAAAATCTACCACGGGTTCCTTTCCGACCCACACGAAACATGGCTTCCGTGATGAGGCTCTGTTAGCTCGGCACTCAGCGGTAAAGAGTCGAATCATCGGTGAACGATTCGGGGGCGGATAAATTCACTCTGCAACTGATAGGGTCCAGAACAAGGCAAAACAAGCACCGGTTCTCCCCCCTCCTCGACTGGTCAGTTCCATGCACACTCACCCCGATAACCTTGCAGAGTGTGCATCCCCTGATCTTGGTTGGCTTCGACTTTTCACGTTAGTCAATCATGGTACCTAAAAAGTAAAGTTTCGCCATGCCTTGGTGGTGGTCGGGAATGCGGAGGGTCCCCATCGACACCAACTCGGGTCTGAGGCAGTGGGAGTGCCGAGCCTGGTCACTGGAGCAGAGCCTCATCTTTCGGCACTAGGTTAAATAGCCGGTATCTTTCTAGGGGTGGAAGATGATAAGGATACTGCATCGTGCGCACATCTAACGAAGAGAACGTCTGCCAAATACGAAACTTGTAAGTGAGTGTCCAAGGCTGTGGTGTTGGTGCTGATGATCTAGTATAAATAACCAATATGGCCGAGTCCAAGAAGACATACCACTGGAGATGTGTCAGTTTACCACGGGCATGTCGGGAGTTAGCAACTAATACATCATTCTTAGTGCCAGTGTAAAGCGCAATGGAACTGGGCTTTGGATGCCAAATGCTTAGAAGTCAACTGCAATCACGCTCGATGCGACGACTGTCTGGTCTGGGAGGTCAAGTGAGATTCCAAGTGAGTCCTTGGTGTCTTTGAAGGAATAGATGGCGCCTTGGTGTAGGATACTTTGTACACAATCGGATACGGAATAGTCGAGCCTCTCCCGAGGTTCTATGGGCTCGAGCATTACGCAGTGGCTCCTGTGGTCTAGCGAATAACTGGGATGGATCAATGCATAGAATGTACCCAAGAAACCTGTAATCCCTGGAGGGTTGAACCATGTGACCGTTTACTACGATGGTACCCAGTTGATAGAAGGATCATCGCTATTGCTGACCTTGCTTTTGGTGTTGGCCGTGGCCAGTACCCCACGGCGGTAGGGCTCCCGGATGACATCACGTTGCACTTTGTCATCATCAATGATCCAATATCATCCGATCTGTTATCAAGTTTGCGGGATGGCCGAGCCTCGTCGGGTGAATATGGAGCGAACATGCGGCTCAAGTCTTTATCAGATGGAGGTAGCGGAGAGGAGCGGGAGGCAGCAGACCCGGACCTGGAGCGTGAATGATTACAGAAAAGGCATAGTCTTAATTAATGTGCCGATGTAGAAATTCGCGCACACGGAGAATAATACCCAAAAGAAAAAGAAGACAAAAAGGTTGTCTCTCCTCCTTGTTAGATCACCGAATTGTGGCGGTTGCCTGCTGGGGCCGAGGACACAGCTCGTTGGAGCCACGTGACCTGGCGTCGCGGAACCTCAATGATTGACGCGTCTCACCAGGTCCCCGCTAGGATTCGCGACCTCTAACCTCACGTCATACCCCTATGTGACTGCGGACGACTTCGCGTCGCACTTGACGCTCGGAGATGTGGATTCTGGAGAACTCGGAGGCCTTTAAAGGTGAGAATAGCGCTTCTGAGACGCTGATCTTGAGCTTCACTGACTTGTCCGTAGGCAGAAGGCTGTGGTTGCGACCGGGAAAGACATACTTGTTTGGCCGAACGGCGGCAGAGCGTGAGGTTCCTCGCACCGAGACTAAAGCAAAGTCGAACTAATGATGGCAATCTAGCTGGCCAATTAGCCATATCTCACAACACCATCTCGCGAAAGCATCTCACCCTCACCGTCAGCCCAGTCGAAGATGGCCAAGCGCACAATCCCACCAGCCGATCGACGCTCACCATCGAGGACCTGGCGACCAAAATAGGAACAGTTGTCGATGGAGAAAAGATCAAGGGAAAGAAAAAGGTGGTGCAGGGGGCGGCGGCTGAATTCATCATGGGCAAATGTCCTCACAAGTTTCGGTAACTACTACAACTTTGCTTATCCCAACGGCTTTGGCTGACTAGCTGTAGCCTCTTGTGGGAACCTGTTGTTTTTGCCTTTTCTTTTACGAGCAAGGAACTACAGACGGATCCTTTGACGACGCTTCGCGACAGGTTCGAGCAGCTTGATATCAAGCTCGTGACGGAATACGCCCAATCAACGACTCATGTCGTTTCGAAAAAGCGAAATACTGCCAAGGGACTGCAGGCACTGATCAACGGGAAATATATCGTAACCGAGTCATTTCTTGATGCAGTTTTTGAGGCCGGCACCCCGGTAGAGGGCTCAGAGGTTACGGATCTCAGCCCTCTTGAACAAGACTTTGAACAGAACTGGCCTGATGCACTGCAACACCTGCCTCCAAGAGGTGGAGAGCCTGTGCAGCACCCTGACTCGACCTATGCTCCCGACCCCGAGAGAAGGGACATTTTCGAAGGATACACTTTCATCTTCTATGACAAGTCGCAGTACAACAACTTGCTTGCGCCAATCACGAACGGAGGCGGCAAGGCATTGCTGGGCAATGTCGTGCCAGAAGAGACTGAAGTGGACGAATTCGTTCAATATGTCAAGAGTGTCGCTGGAGAGAAAGGCCTCGGTGCCTTTAATGACGGCAGCGAGGGCAAAGGTGTGGTAGTTGTCCGATTTGTGCCTTCAAAGGGGTCTTTGGTCAACTGGTACGCCGACTTCTTCACGTCTGTATCCCTCAGACTGGATCACCGTCCTATTGAGCAAAGCGAATTCTTGGAGGCTATTCTGATCAAGGACGCGAGTATACTTCGCCGACCACTCGAAGTTGAGTCCGCGCAAAATACACAGGAGCCTCAACACGCTCATAATGTACCTCAGCCTGAGCCATCAGGCAGCTCACAGCCCGTAAATACGCAGGCTCCAACATCACAATCAGCCGAGGAGTCACAGCCTGCTCCCAGAAGAGGAAGGACTAGAAGGACTGTCAAGAGGCGCTTCGCAGGCTTTGATGATGATGCGGATATCGATATGGATGACACCCCTTCAACTACTTCGGTGCCGACAACAACTCAACCATCGGTGAAACAACCGGCGCAGCCATCGACGGAGGAGGAGGGGGGACTGTTTGTATCTCAGGAACCGGATGATCCTCCTCCTCCTCCGGCAGAGGAGCCAAGAAATACCCGAAAGTCAACGAGGAAGAGACGCGGCTCCCCTCTGCCAGAGGACCACCTCATGGATGGCATGACTACCGCGGCGGAGAAGTTCAAACGCCAGCGGATAGAGCGAGGCGAGGACTTGAGCGTCCGAGCCAAAGAGGCGGAGCCTGAACCTGAAGTGCCAGCCCCGTCGCCCAAGAAGAAGATTAAGAAGGAGTTTGACATTCTGGCGATGGCGGCACAGAACAAAGAAAAGGAAGAGGCTCGTGCTCGAGCCGAGAAGGAAGACCTGGCTAATCTTCCCGACGATGTTGACCTTGCTGAGATCCGCCGGCTCAATATTGTCGAAGAGATTGAGGTGCGCAAGCCTAGTCAGGCCAGAACTCGGGAGCAAGATATCCGCGACGGCAGATGGGATCCGAAATGGAACGGCATGAAGAACTTTAAAAAGTTCAGACAACGTGGAGAAGCGACGGGTCGCCAGGCAGCGAGGATCATTGTGCCCCTCGTGGAGGTCAAGACCAAAGAGTTTGGCGTAGGCGACGATTACTGGTTGGAGGATGAGGAGAACGATACGAGGAAGCGGCATGTCAGCCAGCCTTCAGGGGCAGATTCCCAACCCTCAGAACCAGCACCTGTGCGGCCTGTGCAGAGACGACATGTCGGTGTCGTTTCGGACAGCAGTGATGAAGAGGAACAGGTCTCTCAGAAGTCGTCGATACCCGCTACACGGATCCGTAATACCCGAGGCACGGCGTCGCAGTCTCAGAGCAACACAAAGAGCCAATCGTCTCGAGTCACAAGCCAGGGAAGCAAACGGGCCGCGGCAGAGCCGCCAGCAGGTGCACAGCAGCCTCCTAAACGGGCACGGGCAACTCGCAATAGGGTTATCGAGATTGCCGATAGCGACGATAGTGACGATGATCTCAAATTCAGGTTCGGAAAGAGGCGGTAAAATATCATATCGTTCTCTATGCAGCAGGGGTATCTCTCTAGCTAGTGTACATCTATGTGTTCTAAGGGGTGGCAGGTATGGCGTAACAAGGATGGTTTCCGGCATTCCAAGATGAACTACCACTGTGATCCATGTGTACTCTCGAATCTATGTTCGTTAAGTCGCTTGTGTAAACGCATGCTCTAAGCAAATTAATCCATTCCATCCATCTGGTTTTCGGTACCCTCGGATTCCTCGACGAGCAATCCCACAAGGCAAGCAGACAGCATTGTCTCATAGTTGACCCAGGGGTGAATCTCACCAAACAGCTTGGTGCCATCACGGCCAGCACCGCGTAACAACTCCGGGACACCGCCAGGATGGAAGTCAGCATAGGGTGTAATGTTGTACACCTTGCCGTTGAGGGCCATCCAGGCGTCCTTGCCTTTACGGCCAGTCTGGACCTTCAACATGGAGGGTGTCACACGAAGATAGGGAGTTGAGGGGTCAACGCCGCGGAGGTCAGAGTTGGGGCCAGAGATGCGAGCCCAGTCCAGAGGAGAATGACCTGGTGTGAGGAGGACCTTTCGGCTGGGCTTGGAAGGCTTTGTGGAGTGAGTTGGTGGTGGTGCGAGGCCGGAGGAGGCAGGACCACGGTTGGGAGCCGGTCCCCGGGCACGTTGGGCCGAGTTGGCTGCAGGAAACTGGGCGAGAGACGGAAGGCGGCCGGATGATGAAGTTGAGGGAGAGACGCGGCTGATGGGCGTCGCAGAGGACGGTGTGGGAGGAAGTCGTCCTGGGCGCGGAGGAGGTGGCATCATGGACGGGCCTAAAGACGGAGCGGCGAGGAGG